>CM055268.1:100528292-100555209 GCA_029237695.1 Conchocele bisecta | reverse complement strand
CCCCACCACACCCTCTCACTCCACGTGTTCAAGGTCAATGTCAAATAAAATAGAAAATTGCGACCAGTAGATGGGTGCATGTTTCTCCATTCTCATATAACTTCTTTAGTGTACATCTATTTGGCTTCAAACTTCATGTGTACGTTTATTATCATCTATATTTTCATTTCACAACCCAGCATGCACCCGCCCCCTGGGCATCGGTCAATGTCATATAACTCTGAAATTTCCACTTCAGTACATTCATTCTGCTACAAGCTCTTTACTATATGAGTGATTCACTTGAAACTTCATATGCATCTTTGTCCTTATTCATATTATCTTTCAATAGATGCATGCGCATTCCCCTATTCTTCTATAACTGCTATATATTACCGTAGTAATGTGCATGTTTGTGATCCAGCCACCACGGCGATGGGATACGTGCCGTTGGTGTCGTTCTTGTCATTATATTTGTTATGAACTAATGGCAAATAAATACTATTTGTAAGGCCCATTTTTGTCAAACAGCCGTCCACTTGCATGTATATGTATATGTACAAAGTACATGTATTCGTATGCGATATGTATATGTGCATTGGATCCGAACTGTAATCGAAAACACTGCAATGGCATTCGCGTGACAATTACCTACTTTTCGCAAACTATGGGTCAATTCCAATGGTTTGATATCTAACAGTATAGCCACTATGCAGCACAATAACCTGAGTCAGTGATCAGAAACAAATGACCTTCCATTAGCACGACCTTGCTCTTTTTGACTGTCGCAAGATCGCTGAAACACTTGGCCATCTATTTACATTGAAACGTTCGTAAGAATTTATCCATTTAACCATTTCAACACCACAGGCCTGTATAGTGGTATTGGCAAAACGTGTAGATCCAGATGAGCCGTCTCATCAGGGTCTGCACTTTTTGCAAGTAATTTTTATATTTTTTTACAACAAAAACACCCCCTTTTCATAAATGGACTATTCTGAAAATCATTTTGTGACAATTGGATTAGTTGCAAAATTAACATATCAAAAAACATTCCAGTTACTTAGGGGTGAAATACAAACATAATCTCCATAGTTTGGCCTGGTAATTTCATGGTGCGTGTATTATATAATAAGTATGTAGTTATATAAACTTAACAGCATTAACCCATTACATTGCTGAATTAATTTTTATTTTTAATAATATTTTTTTTATTATTACTTTAAGTTTTTTCAGATCATATACGTATATGTTCCGAAATACAAATCTACCGTAAAATGTTCTTTCACTAACTGTTTTGCTCACAGTACATTCACCCAGGGCCTTTAACAATTACAATGATGAATGCAATGTCGTCTGCTGATTATTATTTTGTTTTCCTCATCAAAAGCATGCTCTCACAGCACTTTATAATTATTTCAATTTAATTGCTGCCTGGTCGGATGACACTTCAAACCGAGATCCCGTCCCTATATGACCATAGCTGTTGCTGGGACATATAACCCACCGACTTTTACTTCCTCAGTTTCTGAAATGCTGCCCTGGTTTATTGACAGAAAACAACATATATAACAACAGCAGACGATAATTTTGGTTCCCTGATTATAAGGGTTAAAATATGACTTGTATACACTAGGTTCCATGCAATTTTGAATAAAAGTATCAAAGAGGCTGGATCTCAAGTACGCATCAGCTGTTTCAAGTGAATACAACTGCGGATATTTCCCTGTTTACCAGGCGAAATTCACTTCCTAGACCACAATAGGGTGACCTTTTGTTGATAAAGCATGATAATTAACTTTGTAAAGAATCCCTTGACCAGTTTATGGCGCACGCCTGTTAATGATGCATAGCAAATATGTTCCCAATAGAGTTTATACAGAGTAATTGAACCCAGTCTGGACTATCAATACACACACAGAGACCGTGTCCTGAAAGCAGACTGTGTCAATTTTGCTATTTTTATACCGGCGCCATTACTTTCGCCAAATTGTGTTTTCTTGTGCCACATTCAATTTATTAGAGCATTTGGCGCCATTTGTGAATCCCAGCGTGAGCCCTGTCAGGGGCGATAACGGTGTTCCCTTAAATGTTAACGGACATTACTATTTATTCTCTGTATTTAACTTTCGATGTGCAAAATATGTCGAAATCAGTCGAAAATATGATTTTTTTCAGGCGACACATTTAATTAGTATAAATAATTAAAATATATAATACCTCATTTGCATACCACCGTGCGTCACTATCAGCAAAATAAATATTACTAAATTATTTTATCTGTATAGCGGGTACTCGTAATTTTTAAAACTGGTGGAATAGTGACACAAGTATACACTTATTTAATTCCTATAAAGAACATTTTGTACCTACTGAGTGGTCATGTACCTTTAAAGTCTCATCCGACAGACCAGTGGGGTGAACATGATGGAAATACTATGAACGTATGTTTTAATGCCCTAAGCGAGGCTAAGTTCATATTGTATTTCATAAATATACATAACCGTTCACATTGACCGTTGGCATGGGGGATTTATACGCATTTCGACGTTTTTCCCGCCAAGTGGGCGGGATGGGATGACTGGCGAAATAGCGGTAATTACAGGGACACACCTGGGGAATTAGACAGAAAAATAATCCGAGCAAACGGAATTGGACAGAAAAACAAAATCCTAGCATGGGTTGGCTGGCAGGCTGGCTGGCACAACATTCGGACCTCATGCGGATTCATTTATTTTGCATACTCTATAATATAGTATAATCTGCTCCATGGAAGAGACATTTGGTGTAACTGACCTAAAGTTAAATTAATGAGTTCAATATATTCCCAATAATGAACGGCCGCGCAAAATAATATCTGCCAACAACATCATGCTAACAACAGGGAACAGTCATTTTATCATGTTTATGGGCCCCTAGTGACTCACAACTGTATCTCCACTTGTGAGAGAGAGGGACACCTGAACTCAACGTCTGAGAGGGGTCAGTGGTTTTATCCGATTTATCACATTATCAGCATGATAATGATGTATTATAGTTACAGGATAGCATGGCATGATGTTTTCAATAATCCATTTTATGGCCGTGTCACCTGTCTTACTCAACACGTTTATAATGTTTTCACACTGGATTAATGGGTTACAAAACATGATAGTATAAACATAAAATATCACAATGATAGCATGCGGTTAATGGCAAGCTTTCCAAACAATTTGTTTCCGTTGGACACCACTGTATAAAACACTGATTGCAACCTACATGACCTACGCAGACCCATATTAGTTTGCAAATGCAGAAAGTTTGATAAGAACATACATTCAAAGGAGTTACCGTGTTGTTGGTGAAAACCGAATATCGACATAACTAGGAAATTATTTAAAATAGCTGGCACGGTTATCCTAGCCATGTAAGTGTATCGTGTCCGATATATGTATATATAGTATACTTATGGAGAGTGCATGAACCACATAATGAACACAGAGAAACGTGTGTACATGTTATATGCATATGTGAAACACAGTGTAGTATCCATGATCATGATGGTATCTCTTAGATTTTGGTTACTCGACTGACGCTAGTCACCATGGTCGTTTTGGTTGTTGTTCTCATTATAATTTGAGGACGTGATTACACATAACTGGCATCGATTATGTTTGTCCAAAACAAACAAAAAATGTGTTGAATGTCAACATAACTTGAGGAAGTTATTCAAAATAACTGACACGCGTTATCCGAGCCCTGAAAATATAATGTGGCCGCAATCAAACCATACATGGTATATGAAAATTGCATGTACAACATCATGAAGATAACGAGAGCCGTGTATGATGTGCATATCTACATGTTATGTACATATGTGAAACCCAGCTTTGGGGTTATTGCTATTTTTTCAAGATAACGTGATACAGTTAGTATACATAACTGGCGTAGGTTGTGTTTATCAAAAACAAATACGAACTATGTTGAATGTCAACATAACTTGAGGAAGTTATTCAAAATAACTGACACGCGTTATCCTAGTCCTGAAAATATAATGTGGCCGCAATCAAACTTTTCATGGTATATGACAATTGCATGTATAACATCATAAAGATAACGAGACCTGTGTATGATGTGTATATCTACATGTTAGGTACATATGTGAAACCGAGCTATTGGTTGTTTTTCAAGATAACGTGAGGCAGTTATTACACATAACTGGTATAGGTTATGTTTGTCAAAAACAAATAGGAACTGTGTTGAATGTCTACATAACTTGAGGAAGCTATTCGAAATAACTGCCACGGGTTATTCTAATATAGTGCATGCCTGCCATGGTATATGGAAATTGCATGTACACCATCATGAAGATAACTTGGCATGTGTGTCAGTCATGTGTATATCTGCATGATATGCACATATGTGAAATCCAGCTGTGGGTTATCTTTCAAGATAACGCGAGACAGTTATTACACATAACTGGTATAGGTTATGTTTGTCACAAACAAATACGACCTTTGTTGAATGTCAACATAACTTGAGGAAGTTATTCGAAATAACTGTCACGGGTTATTCTAATATAGTGCATGCCTCTCACCTTCCCCAAAATGCTTAGTTTGATGAAATTCCATCAAATATTCAAATTTTCATTTTATAGCCAAAACTTATGTTCATAGGGGGGAGGGTGGGGGGGGGGAGAGAGGTGGAAGCAGTGGGCGGGGGGGAGTTAAAAAAAACGAAACTGAAAATGGAAATTGACTCCGAAACCTGGTTATATAGCTTGGAAATGATGTAAATAAGAAAACAATAGCTAGAATCATAGGAAAGTCGTTTTTTCGCAATAAAAAAATAATTTGATGGAATTTCTTCAAATAATTTTTTTGTCGCGGTTGACTTCTTTATTAATCATGTTAATGATGAAAAACTGCTTACATTTATATATTTTTAAGATTTAGTGTGTTTAATGGCCAATAGTTTGTCGACAGAAAAACGTGGAACAGAGAATAGATGTGTATCGTTTATATTTTATCTAAATACCCTATTCTGATGTATGTATTCACGTAAATTATCATGATCATGGTATTAGTCGTAATATATAATGCAAATGAGGAACATGCCAGATATTTAGAGTGAAACATCGATGAACATGTCGTAGAGTTGAGAATACTTGTTTTCTTTGTAGATGCTGTAGCAGTGAGAGACACAGTTAAACCAATTCAATGAACATCCCAACATTTCGCTGTCATGATTATCACGGTTATGGCAAAAGTGGTATCAAAATGAACAAGGGAATTAACACCACGCTGTAAACTATAGTTAAGTTAGCACTTGATTTTGTGTTACCTCCCTTTTAAATTGTGTAGAAATGATAGATACTGAAATAATTGATACAGGTTATCTACAATTTGATAACAGAAGGGAGACAACTATCACACAACTAGAAGAAATAACTGTATCAGGTTATTTCGAACGTAACTGAAATCAGTTACACCCCTGACTGTTTATAGGAATTAAATAAGTGTATAATTGTGTCACTATTCCACCAGTTCTAAAACTTCTGTGTGCCCGCTATACATATATAATCATTTAATAATGTCTATATTACTGATAGTGACGCGCGGTGGTAATAAAATATTTTCATATGAAATTGAGGCATGTTATTTTTAAATTATTTATACTAATTAAATGCGTCACCTGAACAAAATAATATTTTCGACAGATTATAAAGTATGATCATTGCACATAAAAAATAAATACAGAGAATAAATAGCAATGTCCGTTAACATGTTAAACAAACACTGTTATCGCCTCTGATATCATTGTGGAAATTTACGTCTGATATAAATGTTTGATAATGCCAATCAATACGTGGGTGAATGAATATTTATTTTTCCCGAAAATGTCTCAGATGATGTGTCTGATATAAATGACATGTTGTGCTTAGTGGGTGGGAATGTACCTTTAATGTCCAGAAAGTGTGACAAGAATGAAATTTTCGAAATCCAGATTGGGTTTCATGTAGTTTATACTTGTTTACATACTCCTTTAGGTGTTTGTTAGCATGCTTTTCAAATAGTCACGGTCATGAACAAAATAACACAGAAGTGTAGTGTATCTTATTTTGATGTTAAATTCAACTAAAAATAGTACACGATCAGATGTGTTGCTATCCTGACCCGGATCCTGTAATACTAGACGATATTATTCATAAAAAAATATAATTGGAAACGTGTATTAATTTTGTCTCGCCCACCAGGTGCCCTGAGACAAGAATATCCGTATAGTCACGCGGGGGTTGAATGGTGATGACATTGAACATTAATTTAATAATAATTTGTAAATGATCCACTGAACTGGCATTAGCGTCCAATTCGTGGGTGAAAACCCATTTGTTGATATCATGGCGAACACGTTGGGTGTATCAAAATGCGTACAAATTCAGCGAATTAAAAGTTGAATATTATTCTGGGTCAGATAAATATTTTGAAATTCGCAAATATGTTCTATATAGGGGTAGAGAAAAGGTATCCATCGTATGCACTGGTGTGGGAGAAGGATATTCCACCATCGCCATAATACAAATGCAAAGTCTCGTTTCTGGCGACATATTCTTAAACTCGGGTGGAATATCTTTGCCCCACACCAGTGCATATGATGGATACTCTTAATATAAGCTCACTGTTCCTGAAAGAAACCAATTCCCGGTCACGTAGATACTGATGATTTTGCATTTAGGGGTACCGTGGCATCATTCCAGCATACATATCGACTTATGTGCTTATATGTAGGACATTCCAATATATAGAAATTAGTATGCCACCTGTGCGATAGCAAGATGGGCATATTGCGTTTCTCTTGAGGTTCCGTACGTCCTTCCGTCCGTCCGTCCGTCCTTCCGTGTACGTTTACGTCTATATGTAATATCGTCAATAATACGCGAAGGATTGCTTTAATATTTGAACAGTTCATTCACCTGAATATGTGTGATACAATCACACCACCAATGACATGACCGTTGTGACCTTCAAAATGGTGCTGAAACAATTAGCTATTTTCTTCCGTCAAATTCAATCGACGTGTGGGTTCGAATCCAAATGAAACCTAAACATTTTATTTCCTAAAAGTTTCACTTTACAAACACAACATTGCCGTATGTATCTTTAACGGTATCATCAAATTACCACTGAAACAAATATGATTGCCACATTTGTCATTCGAAAATAAACTTTACTTGAACTGGTTTACTCGGTTAACCAACTATATACCTGATCATCGTTTGATTCAAATATAATTGCTTCGTACATTTAATGGGATATACTTATGTATAACATATTATGTGGACGCTGCCTCTTTACTGTATCATATACGACACCTAGGGTGGCCAAGTCGGCCATCTTTGTGTGTTCCACCCATCAGCCAGTTTCAGCAGTTCCTCCGTTTGACAATGAACTCAACATGTGAAGTAGAATCTTTACACCGGTGTAGTCCATGAGCAGCCGGCATATATAGCTAGGTTGACCAGACTATCGGTAATCTGTACACCAGTGTAGCCCATGAGCAGCCGGCATACATAGCTAGGTTGATCAGACTATCGGTAATCTGTACACCAGTGTAGTCCCAGAGCAGCCGGCATATCCAGTTGGGTTGATCAGACTATCATTAATATGTACACCGGTGTAGTCCCAGAGCAGCCGGCATATCGAGTTGGGTTGGTCAGACACTCAGTAATCTGTACACCGGTGTAATCCCTGAGCAGCCGGCATATCTACCTACGTTGATCAGACTATCGGTTATCCGTACACCGGTATAGTCCCTGATCAGGCGACCGACACGATATATTAGCCAATATAAGAATATTTGTTGTATATTATGATTTTTTTTAATTTTAGTAAAATAATATCATCAATAATAATAAACAGCAAACAAATGTTTTATTCATCCCGGGAATTGATGAAGGGGGTTTTGTCCACCCTGTAAAAATCATGAAGGGGGTTATGTCCACCCTGTACAAATCATGAAGGGGACTATGTCCACCCTATCAAAATCATGAAAGGGTTTTTGTCCATGTTGTCATTTTCACACGAAGGGGGTTATGTCCAAAGGGTGTCCTACATTCATATAGTATACGAGCGTAGTCCCTGATCAGGCGGCATATCTTAGCTAGGTTGATCAGGCTACCGACACTATGTATATCAGTGTAGTCCCTAATCAGGCGGCACATCTAGTTAGGTTGATCAGGCTATCGACACTATGTACATCAGTGTAGTCCCTGATCACGCGGCATATCTAGCTAGATTGATCAGAGTACCGACACTATGTATACCAACGTAGTCCCTGATCAGCCTCCATATCTAACTAGGTTAACCAGACAACCGACACCATGTACTGCAGCACATGCAATAGTAGTCCCTCATAATCTTGCATTTTTACCAAGGCTGATTAGACTATCGGCAATATGTACATCAGTGTAGTCCCTAATCAGTCTGGATACAGTGGGGATTCTACTTATAAGAGTAAATTAAATATTTTTTGACTGACATAAATAATTAATTTGTATGGCAATATTTTGTAAAAATTATTCTCGGTTTGTAGTTAGAGTTTTCAACAAGCTGAATAAGATAATTCAATTATAATGCTCTATCGATATAGACTTCACAAGTTACATTTTTTGGCGGTGAGCAAACATTTTTTTTAAATTAAATTCAGCAGTAATTTCCAATATAAATTAAATAGATGCTTAATTACTCTCTGCAACAAACCAGAAGAACATCATTAAAATTATACTCGGTTTGTAAGATCCGAGACTTACAAATGGAATATTTTGTCTGCTGACATAAATAATTAATTTTTATGAATGCGATATTTTGCAAAAATTATGCTTGGTTTGTAAGATTTGATACTCTTCACAAATGCAATAGTTGTCGGCCGGCATAGTAAATAATTCATTTTTATGAATATTTAGCCAATGGAAATTAAATTGATTCATGACTAGTGTCTTCGACTAATGAAATTCAGTTGTTGTCTAATTAATTTAAAGTGTTGCTTAATTAGAGTTTTAGACAAGTTGAATAAGAAAATTCAATCTTCTGGAAATAGAATAGTTATTATGCTCGGTCGGTATAGGTATACTATGATACTTCACAAGATATATTTTTTTGTGGTCAGAAAAAATAATTATTTTTCATGTAAATTCAGCAGTTTGCCAATATAAATTAAACAAATTCTTAATTACTCTCTGCAACAAACCACTGAGAAGAAGATCATTAATTGTTTTGCAATAATTATGCTTGGTTTGTAGTAAGATTTAAGACTTCACAAATGAAATATTTAGTCTGCCGGCATACATTGTTAATTTTTCAGTTATGAATGTGATAATTTAAAAAAAAAATATGCTCGTTTTTTAAGATTTGAGAGTTCACAAATTAATATTTTGTAGTCGGACATAAATCATGAATTTGTATACATGCGATATTTTGCAAAAATTATGGTCGGTTTGTAAGATTTGAGACTTCACAAATAAAATATTTTGACGGCTGGCATGAATAATTAATTTCTATGAACATGATGAATATATTTTGCAAGACTTATGCTCGGTTTGTAAGATTTGAGACTTCACAATAAAATATTTTGTCGGCCGGCATTCGATATTCGGCTAGTCAAAATTAAATGTGTTCAAATTTAATTATGCTCAGTCGGTATAATATCAGATTTTGCAACTGAGTTAAACATTTTGGTGGTAGGCAAAAATAACTAATTTTTTGGAATGCTAACAATAAATTCAAGTTAGTTGAATTAATTATTCAGCTGTATTCAAATTTAATTATGCTCGGTCGGTATGCAATGAGATTTTGCGAGTTCCATATTTTGGTGGTCAGCAAAATTAAGTAATTTTTGGGACTGCTAACTTGAAATTAAAGTTAATTCAATTAATTATGCTATGAATTTAAATTCAGCTGTATCCCAATTTAATTATGCTCAGTCGGTATAATATGAGATTCAGCAAGCCTGAGTTAAATTTAAATTTTTGGAGGTCAACCAAAATATGAGTAATAGTTAGGAATGCTAACTTGAAATTCAAGCTAACTCCATTAATTATGCTATAAATTCAGATGTACTGGTATTCAAATTCAATTATGCTCTGTCGCTACGATATGAGATTTCGCAAGCTAAATATTTTGGCTCTCAGCAAAAATAAGTAATCTTTAGGAATGCTAACTTGAAATTCAAGTTAATTCAATTACGTATGCTATAAATTCCACTGTATTCAAATTTAATTATGCTCGGTCGGTATGATATGAGATTTCGCAAGTTAATTTTTTTGGCAGTCAGCAAAAATAAGTATTTTTAAGGAATGCTAACTTGAAATTCAAGTTAATTCAATTAATTATGCTATAAATTCAGCTGTATTCAAATTGAATTATGTTCGGTCGGTATGATATGAGATATCGCAAGTTAAATTGTTTCGCGGTCAGCAAAAATACGTCATGTTTAGGAATGCTAACTTGAACATCAAGTTACTTTATTAAATTATGCTATAAATTCAGGTATATTCAAATTTATTTATGATCTGTCGGTATGATATGAGATTTGCAAGTTCAAGTTCAATTTTTTGGCGGTCAGCAAAAATAAGTAATTTTTTGGGAATGCTAACTTGAAATTCAAGTTGGTTAAATTAATTAATCAGCTGTATTCAAATTTATATGCTCGGTCGGTATATAATGATTGAGATTTTGCGAGTTACATTTTGTGGCGGTCAGCAAAATTAAGTAATTTTTTGGACTGCTAACTTGAAATTCAAGTTAATACAATTAATTATGCTATAAATTCAGGTGTATTCCAATTTAATTATGCTCAGTCGGTATGATATGAGATTTCGCAAGTTAAATGTTTTGGCGGTCAGGAAAAATAAGTAATTTTTAGGAATGCTTATTTGAAATTCAAGTAAATTTAATTAATTATTCGGCGGTATTCTTATTTAATTATGCTTGGTCGGCATGATATGAGATATTGCAAGACAATTTTTTTCACGATCAGCAAAAATAAGTAATTTTTAGGGAATGCTAACTTGAAATTCAAGTTGGTTAAATTAATTAATCAGCTGTATTCAAATTTATATGCTCGGTCGGTATATAATGATCGAGATTTTGCGAGTTACATTTTGTGGCGGTCAGCAAAATTAAGTAATTTTTTGGACTGCTAACTTGAAATTCAAGTTAATACAATTAATTATGCTATAAATTCAGATGTATTCCAATTTAATTATGCTCAGTCGGTATGATATGAGATTTCGCAAGTTAAATGTTTTGGCAGTCAGGAAAAATAAGTAATTTTTAGGAATGCTTATTTGAAATTCAAGTAAATTTAATTAATTATTCAGCGGTATTCTTATTTAATTATGCTTGGTCGGCATGATATGAGATATCGCAAGACATTTTTTTTCACGATCAGCAAAAATAAGTAATTTTTAGGAATGATAATTTGAAGTTCAAGTTATGTCAATTAATTATTCAGCTGTATTCCAATTTAATTATTCTCCGTTGGTATGATATGAGATTTCGCAAGTTAATTTTTTTGTTGGTCAGCAAAAATAAGTAATTTTTATGAATGGTAAATTGAACTTCACGTTACTTCAATTAATTATCCTACAAATTCAGGTGTATTCAAATTTATTTATGCTCTGTCAGTATGATATGCGATATCGCAAGTTAAATTTTTTCGCTGTCTGGAAAAACAAGTAATTTTTAGGAATGCTAACTTGACCTTCAAGCTAATTCAATTAATTATGCTATAATTTCAGGTGTATACACATTTAATTATCCTCCGTCGGCATGATATGAGATATCGCCAGTTAAATTTGTTCGCGGTCAGCAAAAATAAGTAATTTTTAGGAATGCTAATTTGAAATTCAAATAATTTCAATTAATTATTCAGCTGTATTCAAATTTAGTTATGCTCGGTCGGTATGATATGAGATTTCGCAAGCTAAATGTTTTGGCGGTCAGTAAAAAGTAAGTAATTTTCGGGACTGCTAACTTGAAATTCAAGTTAATTCATTTAATTATGCTATAAATTCAGCTGTATTCAAATTGATTTATGCTCGGTTGGTATGTAATCAGATTTTTCGAGTTCCATTTTCTGCCATATCGCAAGTTAAATTTGTTTGCGGTCAGGAAAAATAAGTAATTTTTAGGAATGCTAACTTGAACTTCAAGTTAATTCAATTAATTATGCTATAATTTCAGGTGTATACACATTGAATTATCCTCGGTCAGTATGTTATGAGATATCGCAAGTTAAAGTTTTGGAGGTCTGAAAAAATAAGTAATTTTTAGGAATGCTAACTTGAACTTCAAGTTAATTCAATTAATTATGCTATAATTCCAGGTGTATACACATTGAATTATCCTTGGTCGGTATGATATGAGATATCACAAGTTAATTTATTTCGCGGTCAGCATAAAAATATAACTTACATACACTTGCATAAAAATTTAACTTGTGATATGGCAGATCATACTGACCGAGCATAACTAAATTTGAATACAGCTTAATAATTAATTGAAATAACTTGAATTTCCTATTAATATTCCTAAAAATTACTTATTTTTGCTGACCGCAAAAATATTTAACTTACTATATCTCATATCATACCGACAGAGCATAAATAAAATTTGAATACACCTGAATTTGTAGCATAATTAATTGAAGTAACGTGAAGTTCAAGTTACCATTCATAAAAATTACTTATTTTTCCTGACCAACAATAAATTTATCTTGCGAAATCTCATATCGTACCGACGAAGAAAAGTTAAATTGGAATAAAGCTGAATAATTAATTGAAATAACTTGAATTTGCATTCCTAAAAATTACTTATTTTTGTTGACCGTGAAAAAGTTTAACCTGCGATATCTCATATCATACCGACCGAGCATAATTAAATTGGAATACACCTGAATTTATAGCATAATTAATTGAATTAACTTTTTTTTTTTTTTTTTAGCTTATATTTAACGGCGGCACTGGCTCTAGGACCTTGCATGCCGTCTCCCAAGAATGGGAGAAAGAACGGAGGTAGAGATTTATGAGAGAAGCCGGTAATTCGTATTTACAGAGCAACTACAAATTATCGGTACCCATTTACAGCTGGGTGAACTGGAGCAGTGTGGATAAAGTGTCTTGCTCAAGGACACAACGCACGCCGCTAGTCAGGCTCGAACTCACGACCCTTGGATCAGTAGTCCGACACACTAACCATTACGCCACGGCGCTCCCCTTTGAATTAACTTGAATTTGAATTTCAAGTTAGCAGTCCCAAAAATTACTTAATTTTGCTGACCGACACAAACTGTGACTCTCAAAATCTCGATCATTACATACTGACCGAGCATATAAATTTGAATACAGCTGATTAATTAATTTAATCAACTTGAATTTCAAGTTAGTATTCCCAGTATCAGTAATGACTTTACGTCAATATCTACAAAGGGGTGTGCAGTTGTTGATTATTGTCTTACTAGTCATGGGCACGTATCTAGATTTAAAGAGTTCAATGTCATGCGAGCGTCAACGCTCATTAATTTGTGCAATAATATCACTGTAATGTCACCGTCATCACTGCCAGACCACTCCGCTTTGACTTGGGTTTTTGAATGTCAGACTGTTCCTGTTACACCAGATGCTTTACCAACACCATCCGATACGTTTACCAAATTTGATGCAGTTCCCACTTCGTTTCTACTTGACAATCATGTGAATATTCACTCTGTTGTTAGTGAACTCGAAGCGGGGTTACGAACTCAGTCTGCTATTGATAGTGCGTACAATGATTTATGTGATATAATAGCTAAAGAGATGTCCGATAAGTTGCCAAGTGTGTCTATCCCATTGCATTGTGGTTTTTCAAACAAAAGGCGGAGAGTTGGTAAGCCTTGGTGGAATGAAAACTTAACTGTGGCATGGAATGATGTTTGTGAAGCTGAGCGAAAATGGTTGCGCAGTAAAATTAAATCTGATAAAGCGTCCTTGAAGATGTCATATGTCTTGGTTCGAAAACATTTTGACCGGTTGGTTCAAAGAGACAAAAGGTTACAATGGTTTTAGTTTTCAGAACCAGTTAGCAAACGAGGCAACAGGTAGCCAGTCTGAATTTTGGAAGACCATTGGTAAAATGGCATTGGTCATGGTAAATCTAAAGGTATACCGATGGAGGTGGTACTTGATAATGGAGCATTGGTAATGAAGTTACTGTGGTGTTGGACAAGTGGAAACTTGATTTAGTCATCTTCTAAACGCGCGGCAATTTGCTGATATGTCAATTTATGTGAATGATCTGATCAACGACACATCTGAACCTATGTTCAATGATAATATTACACTGTTAGAAGTAAAACAAGCTGTAGATCATGCAAAGCGAGGTAAAGCGTGTGGTGATGATCAGATCCCTTCTTTGAAGTCTTATGTAATGACACCAGTATAATGTTCTTACATATACTATTTAATGTTTGTTTTAACCAAAGTAAAATAATGCCCACTGTTTGGGTCACAGTATCATTAACCCAATTCCCCAAATCAAGTACCACAGATCCTAGGGACCCATTATCTTATCGTGGCATATGTTAACTTGTTGCATGTATAAGTTGTATTGTTTTATTTTAAATGAAAGACTATCGCGATGGGCGGAGGCCAATGATAAAATATGTGATGAGCAGAATGGTTTCAGAAAAACGTCGAAGCACCATTGATCACGTGGCCTCATTAACAAACATTATTGATGTGCGTAAGAAGCGTAAGCTGTCAACATTCTGCGCATTCATAGATTTTAAAATGGCATATGACACTGTAAATAGAAATATGTTGTGGAATAGACTAGCTGAAATAGGTGTCAGTGGCAAACTATTTGGAGCTGTAACATCATTGTACAGTTCTGTATCGTCATGTGTGCGTGTGAATGGTTTTAAAACTGATAGTTTCAATGTCACTACTGGATTGAGACAAGGATGTAGTCTATCACCTTTATTATTCAATCTTTATATTAATGATCTTGCACTGAAAATGGCTGCTCTGGGAAAAGGTGTCCGTGTAGGAGATGAACTTGTTGCCATTTTATTATATGCTGATGATATTGTCTTAATTGCAGATAATGAACGTGACTTACAATGTATGCTGGATTTGTTGTATGACTGGAGCAAAGCCAATTATATGTGTGTTAATAGTAATAAAAGTAACATTGTACATTTTAGACCAAAATCCGCATCGAGAAGCGCACATACTTTTTTATGTGGTGATACAAGTTTAAACACTGTTGATAAATATACATATCTTGGACTTGTACTAGATGAATATCTTGACTATAATGTTACTGCCAAAATGGTTGCACAGAGTGCAGGCAGAGCCCTCGGTCTTATCATTGCAAAGTCTAAGTAACATTGGCGGTATGCCGTATGATGTTTTCACTAAACTGTATGATTCAATAGTATGGCCTGTTATAGCTTATGGGGCAGCTGTATGGGGATATAGATCATTCTCATGTATCGATGCTGTACAGTATAGAGCTATGCGTTTTTATATGGGCGTGGGAAAGTATACACCCAGTGCTGCTGTCTCCGGTGATATTGCATGGTTACCAGCTATTCATCCGACAGTGGAAATGTATTGCCACCTCTGGAGTCGTTGTGTAAATATGAGTGTAAACAGAATTAATAAGATAATTTTTAATTGGTGTCATAGCGTTAATAGCAGGCAGTGTCAAAATTGGTGTTATACTGTTATCAAACATTTTAATAATTTGCAACTTAATCAATACTTAAATGTTGATACATTTATTGCTAAAACGGCACTTTTAGGAGATCTAGTTACGACAATGATGCACAAATACGTTGTTGAATGGCATGACCGTATTAACAGTAATAGCAGCATACGGGGTCAAGGGGTAATAAAACTCAGGTCTTATTGTAAGTTCAAAAATAACTTCGAAACAGAAGCTTATTGCAAGCTCTTGATTCCATTTAAGCACAGATCACTTTTGCCAACTTTCGCTGTGGGGTTGCTCCCATTAGACTGGAAACCGGACGATACCAAAATATTGCCCTGGATGAAAGGCTGTGTATATTTTGCAATGCTAATACTGTGGAAACGGAAAAGCATGTGCTTTAGAATGTGATTTGTACAGTGATCTTAGAACTGTATTGTTCGATAAAGCTTGCAACATTGTTCCGGATTTCTTGAACTTGTGTGATATCGATAAGTTTGTAATCTTATTTGCTAATAGTGATATCATGAAAGAATGTGCCAAAACTTGTTTCAATATTTTAAAAAGAAGGTGTGGTTTTCTTTATAGATGATCAATATACCGTACGTTAGGTCTTATTCATTTAACCATGTCTTATAGTGTAGATATTGTACTATATTCATGAATGATTGTGTCTATGTTTATCATGTGTTTTAGTGTACGGGTACGTCATAGACATGATACACGCAGTAGGTTGCATGTAGTTTGTGCATGTGCGTCCAGATGCTCGTGGCACGAACACGTTAGATAACTGTATGTACATATTACCCATGTATTCATATTCATGTTTTATGTGGCAAAACACATGTTTTATAGTGAGTGTAGTCTCTTGTAATTCTTATAGAATGGCGATGTACTATTTTACTGTGTCTATATTGTATTATCTTATGTGTGTACATTGATGAGACTTTAATAAACAAATATATATATATTCCCAAAAATTACTTATTTTTGCTGACCGCCAAAATTTTTTTTTAACTTCAACTTGCGAAATCTCATATCATACCACCGATCATAAATAAATTTGAATGCACCTGAATTTATAGCATAATTAATTGAAGTAACTTGAAGTTCAAGTTAGCATTCATAAAAATGACATATTTTTGCTGACTGCGAAACAATTTAACTTGCGATATCTCATATCATACCGACCGAGCATAATTAAATTTGAATAGAGCTGAATTTATAGCATAATTAATTGAATTAACTTGAATTTCAAGTTAGAATTCCTAAAAATTACTTATTTTTGCTGACAGCCAAAACATTTAACTTGCGGAATCTCATATCGTAGCGACCGATCATAATTGGATTTGAATACACCTAAATGGATAGCATAATTAATGGAATTAGCTTGACTGAATTTCAAACTAACTATTACTCATATTTTTTTTTAAAAATAATCGCATTCATAACTGAAAAATTAACTATGTATGCCGGCCGACTAAATATTTCATTTGTGAAGTCTCAAATCTTACAAACCGAGCATAATTATTACAAAATAATTAATGATCTTCTTCTCAGTGGTTTGTTGCACAGAGTAATTAAGCATTTGTTTAATTTATATTGGCAAACTGCTGAATTTACATGAAAAAGGATTATTTTTTTCTGACCACAAAAAAATATAACTTGTGAAGTATCCTAGTATATATTATATAGTATTATATTTCCAGAAGATTGAATTATCTTATTCAACTTGTCTAAAACTCTAATTAAGCAACAGTTTAAATAAATTAGGCATCAACTGAATTTCATTAGTCAAAGACACTAGTTATGCATCAATTTAATTTCTATTAGCTAAATATTCATAAAAAATGAATTATTTACTATGCCAGCCGACAACTATTTCATTTGTGAAGTCTCAAATTTTACAAACCAAGCATAATTTTTGCAAAATATCATATCGCATTCATAAAAATTAATTATTTATGTCAGTGTACAAAATATTCTATTTCTAAGTCTCAGATATTACAAACCAAGTATAATTGTAATGATCTTCTGGTTTGTTGCAGAGCGTAGTAATTAAGCATCTATTTAATATATATTGGCAATTTCCGCTGAATTTACATTAAAAAAAACATGTCTGCTCACCGCCAAAAAGAAAAATGTAACTTGTGAAGTCTCATAGCATATCGACAGAGCATAATAATTGTATCCCCCGCCAAAAAGAAAAATGTAACTTGTGAAGTCTCATAGCATATCGACAGAGCATAATAATTGTATCCCCCGGACTCCGTCGGGGGATACTATGGATTTGACAGCGCGCCGCGTCCGCGTCCTCTTCCGCGTCCGCGTCCGCGTCCGCCGCAGACACTTCTTGTCCGGAGCATAACTCGAACACCCTTTGGAATATTTTCATGAAACTTCACACATGCATAGACCACGACCCGAAGGTGTGTCGCGCACAAGAATGACAACTCTTGCATAGCTAATTTTTGAGTTATCTCCCTTTTTTGTTTCTCGCACTGATTTCGTGTCCGGAGCATAACTCCACCACCCTTTGGAATATTTTCATGAAACTTCACACATGCATAGACCACGACCCGAATGTGTGCGCGCACAAGAATGACAACTCTTGCATAGCTAATTTTTGAGTTATCTCCCTTTTTTGTTTCGCGCACTGATTGACCATAACTCGACCACCCTTTGGAATATTTTTATGAAACTTAACACATTCAATTAGACCACGAACCGAAGGTGTGTCGTGCACAAGAATGACAACTCTTGCATAGCTAATTTTTTAGTTATCTCCCTTTTTTGTTTTCGCGCACTGATTTCCTGTCCGGAGCATAACTCGACCACCATTTGGAATATTTTCATGAAACTTCACACATGCATAGACCAAGACCCGGAGGTGTGTCGCGCACAAGAATAACAACTCTTGCGTAGCTAATTTGTTAGTTATCTCCCTTTTTTGTTTTGCGCACTCTACAAACTGGACAATAATGCATGAAGACCCGTTTTCTCGTCTGCTCTGTACACCTTTTCTCGTGTGCTCTGTACACCTTACCTGTAGAGAGAAAAATTGAGACTGGGAGAACCATGTGCTAGCATGGGCTTGCATGTGCAAATGTCCAGTGCTTGACCACTGCTGACCACAGGTAATTTATACAGGTAAATTACTACATTGGGTACTGTGTTGAAAATATTGTGGCATTATGTGGACCTGTGCAGATATATGTAGATAAATATAGGACTATTAAACAAAAATCTGGGCTCCAGTAGCAAGCATTATTAAATTTAAACTTTTTTTTCCATTTTTTGTTTTCATTTTTTTTTCGTTTTGTTTTTCATTCTTTTTTTTCCATTTTTTTTTTCCATTTTTTTTTTTTCATTTTTTTTTTTATTTTTTTTTTCATTTTTTTATTTTTTTTTTTTTTTTTTTTTTTTTTTCTTTTTTTTTTTTCATTTTTTTTTTTCAAATTATTTTTCAATTTTTGTCTAGTAGCATAAGGTCGTAAGTGCTATATACAGACTATTCACCTGTGTATGTGCTAGCATGTGCAACTGACCACTGACCACTTACAGGTAATTTATACAGGTAAATGATTATATTACATTTCCGTAAACTGTGTTGAAAATATTGTGGCAATATGTGGACCTGTATATATATGATATGTAGATAAATATAGGACTATTAAAAAACATTCTGGGCTCCAGTAGGGAGCATTATTCTTTTATTTTTTTTAAATTTAATTTGTTTTTTCCATTTTCTTTCAATTTTTTAACTGACCACTAACTTATTACAGGTAATTTATACAGGTACATTATTACATTTCCGTAACTATTAACAAAAATTCTGGGCTCCAGTAGCGAGCATTATTATTTTTTTTTTTTGTATATTACATTTCCGTAAACTGTGTTGAAAATATTGTGGCATTATGTGGACCTGTGCAGATATATGTAGATAAATATAGGACTATTAAAAACAATTCTGGGCTCCAGTAGCAAGCATTATTATTTTTAATTCAATTTCTTTTTCAATTTTTGTCTAGTAGCATAAGGTCGTAAGTGCTATATACAGACTATTATCATATAATAAAACAATTATTGACTAGTGAGCCATAGAATATAATCTGATATTCTATGGCTCACTAGTCAATAATTGTATAATATGTTCGGGCCAGTGAACATTGCTTTCGGGCCCAGGCTCGAGGTCAAGGCGGGACAAGGCGAGGCATCTGATTCCGCGGAATTCTTGTTTACTTATCTCCCAACAAGTATTCATTCGTAGGAACGTGCGTCCCGTCCTCCCGTCCGTCCGTCCGTCACAAAACTTTAACACTCGGGTAAATGTCCCATAATTTCTTCATCCTTCGACCGATCTGCTTCATATTTCATATACACATTGCTCTGATGGTTCACTACCACCCTGTGCCAATCCACGTTCGTCCTGCCCCCGGCAAGCCCAGGGTCAATGTCACATACTTGGTGCTTCAAAAACTTTAACGCTCGGGTTAATATCTTATAATTTCTGTTTTCTTTCACGGATCAGCTTCATATATAATTATTATTGGGGGTAATTAGACACATTGTCAAATCTACAGTCTACATAATGTATAATATCCAAAGTCCTAATTTCTTACTGCAGCACATATGTGTACCTAGTTAACAATAGGAACTATGCGATGTTTCCAACCAGTATAGACCCAGATTCAGCATGCACATTCGCAGTCTGACCAGGATATCTACTGTTATACATAGTCAACTAGTGTGAATGTGATATAGCAGAATACGCCTCCACATATATGACAACAGCAACATTCTCAAACTTGAATAGATACTATTTCTCCTGGGACACACAGGGAAGTAGGCAAGTCTATTCTCAAATAGCTAAAGAGATAGTATGATCAGATTTATATAAACAAGTACATTCCCGCGTTTGTAAAATATATAAGAAATGCAAGGTCATAATAAAGCACAAACGTACGTACGTACGCACATACATGTACTTTCGTATATCCCAGTTGCATATAGGCAATGTGAAGGTCACTGAGGAAGTGTGTTATTGTCAAGGCTGCCAGCGAGGGGATTAGCTTAATGTTGACTGTACATGTACAGTCCCTTGGGAGAAATTGCCACTCATTAGCTGCTAGTATATTTGAAGCGACAGATATGCCTTGTTTTTGTTCACCCAAACGACGAATACATGTTTGAAATCATCCATACACCCATAATAACATAAATGCAAGACAAGTTTGGTGATCACTGATAAAAATCTAGATTATACAGGGGCGCCGGGAAGCAAATACATATTGGGGAGGCGAATGTCGACCCGAGCGAAGCGAAGGAGTGGCATCACCCCCCCCCCCCCCCCCCCCCCGCCCCCCACCACCAGATGTCATTTCCTGCATTCTGCTGCATTTAATATACAACTTTAATAGGTATCTCATACACATTTGTGTAGATTGTTTTTGAATTTTTTTGGCCAAAATATTGGGGCGGTGGCCGCCGTCCCTGCCGACCCAGCTCCGGCGCCTCTGTAATATAATGCCAAACGTGCTAGAAAGATGTTTTTACATACGACAAACTGGCTGGGCTATCTTATAATATATATCGCAGCTTTTCCCAGTCCCTAAAGCATCTGCCACCAATTACTGGACCAGCTGTGAGAAGACACATAATGACGTGTGTGACCAGCGTAGCAACAGGATCTACACTTGTCGCTATTCTGTCAATGGAACATTATCAATTATAACTACATAATGATCATGATCTACACTTGCCATAAAGGCCGTAATGCCTCGTTTTATTTATAAGCCGGCAGCTCAGTTATACAGATCACATACATGTTTACTTATACAACTTTCAGTCTATCACCGCTACGGGCCTGTTTTATCAGCCGACAGCTCAGTTATACAGATCACATACATGTTTACTTCTACAACTTTCAGTCTATCGCGTGTTTTCAAAATCGGAATCAATACACGTAAATTGCAACAAGCTTAGCCTCTGATGAGAATGTGCGTATGAAAGTTTGATCTTCGACTGCATTGAATGTGAATCAAAGTACTGACAGTACTGCCACAAGAGCTTGACCCGCAGGGCATTTCTTGTTTAATATTTGCATTAAGGTTTGTAAGTACCAATATATCTGCAATCATGAGTCAGATTCGTTGCGGGGAGCACTCGCTTTTTGGCAAATCTAGTTTCATTCTGTAGCACACCAATGCAACCTTCATGCCCCAGGTCAAGGTCAAATTACGTGGACATTTGAGTTTGACTTGAACAATAATCTACTTCTCAGCCATCATCCATATGTTCATTGCGTAGCCCACCTGTGGGACCTTCATGCCCAAGCTCAAGGTCATATTACTTAGAAATCATAATTTGTGTTAATTTTTTTGCAATACATGTACATGTATTTGGGTTAAAGTTTTTAAGTGCCAAATAACTCTGCAACCTAAAGTTGGATTGATGTGAAAATGTTTAAACTTTCCATCTGTCATCCACATTTAAATTCTGTATACCACCCATATGACCTTCATGTCCAATGCAAGGTCAAAATGCGTGAATTTTTGTTAAAGTTGGTTGCTGTGTTCAACCGCTCACTTGCTATCTAGTTGTTTCACCCTTTGCATGTGTCATTAATATACACGAATGCCATTTAAATTGTATTACCTGGTACAATTACTGGCATTATTTTGCCTTAGCGGGCGGGCGGCGGGCGGCACTAGAATTGAATAAAACTCGTGTCCAATTACCTGTTGTATACTGAATCTAACTTTAAATGAAACTCAGATATCAGTTTCGTCATGTTCTATTTAAATGGAGAAAAGAACATCTGCTTTTTTGAAGGCCCGAACCCACTATCAATGGGGATCTAGACTTCAGCACTAACCACTGGACTAAGAAGCACATATGAAAATAGGTATGATGCGTACATTAGAATAGTGTTTTTACTTACCTTGTCTGTATTGTGTTTTAAATATCGACCGTTTGCTTGTAAACAATGGCCAGTTTATCATCTGTGGACTATAGGTTGTATACAGTAACGGAGAAATAGACATAAGCACAAAAACTCAACGTTGAAAATATCTAAGTCATTTACGCGCAAAGAAATAAGCCAATGTTAAAAAATGGTCGCATCTTGGATAGTTGTATGTTGTGGGCAGCACTTGGTTATGAAGCTGTCAAAAGTTTGGTGGTCCTATATTGGACAGTAACCAAGTAACATATAAATGAACTTAAACAGGAAAACTTAACGTTGAAAATGACTAAGTCAATAATGTGGAAACAAATAGGTAACAATAAAACAAGACACATTTTGGATAGTTGTATGTGGTGTGTACAGTAACAAAGAAATGGACATAAACACGAAAACGTAACATTGTACACGCCGCCCGCACGCCGTCATTCGCCCGCCCGGCTTTCGCCAATCCAATAGCCGGGATTAAAACACACGGCTAAAAATGGCCACCAATTATCATAATTTGTCCCATTAAGAGTTAACGTATTTTAATGCATATCCGATATTTAACTTGGTTTGCTGGTGTGTGGGTGGTGGTAGAAGTCAGATCTGAATACTTAAATTAGGAGGAATAAATAGTATTCACCACTGAACTTAGAATACCCAGACCTAACCCCAGGGCCATACCACATTTATCCGCCTTCCCAAAAGTAACAAGATTAGCACTAATCTTAATATCATGGACGACAGCATTCCTGCTGAGACGCTTTTGTGAAGCCTTTGTTATATTTTGTGTTATTTTCCTATTTATTGTAGTTATTGTTTTTGGTGGGGACCGTACACCGCTGATTGTGGAGTGCATGCATTTTATGGCCATATTGTAGACTCTGTACACTGTAAAAAATCGGAACGTCTAAGACGTACCGTAGGACGTTGTTCGTGTTCTAAAATAAAACACCAATTATCATCTGCCGTGCATTTTCAAAACACCATTGTTTTCATGGTGTTTACAATTGTAGAGTCGTTTTGTTTTAGAACGGCGGCGTTTTGCTTTACAACACCATACAATGTGGCAACGTCGAAGGCGTGATAGAATAAAACAGCAGGCGTTTTAGAGGTCGTTCCAATCAAGCACGCCTTGTGGAATTACTCAGAAAAAATCTCTAAACGAAAAAGTCTGCGTACCTAAGGCTTTCCAAACAAATTGATATGCCATTACCATCTTCATATTCAGTCTCAAACTTTCCTGAATATTAACAAGCAGGTCAAAGCCGGTTGTGCAGGTAAAATGTCATAACGTTCTGACGTCAGTAAGTGACGTAAATTGTGTGATGTATGACATCACTTGCGTGTTTGCAACGTCACATTTGTTTCGGCTATTGCTGCGCATCTGGTAGTGGAAACAAAATGGCGAGCAGCATACTGGATCAGCATAGCAAAATTGGTATTAAGCTTGAAGCAGAACTATCCAGTAACATCATTGCAGGTTAGTTTCTTCGTTTAACTGTTAATTTAGTAAATATGGCAGCTATTCCATCAGCAAGGTCAGAGGATTTTGCACACTTTGACTATATTCGGAATAACGTTTTACCAAACTATCGGAATGTGATAAAATTGTGACACAGTGTAGCAATTAATCAGCTTGTTTATTTCGAAATCCACATATTTTATTATTGAGGCTAGTACTAGTAAAAACCATAAATAAAAAAAATTGTAGTGTGTCAAATACCACAAAATTGTGTGTATTTGTCATGCGACACACTGGTAGATAAAGCACTGATACATGTACCTGTCTTTGGAATTGTGAGCAGTAAAGTGGTGTAATCTCAGGTTTTAATGGGTTATATGAGCCGCGTCGCGAGAAAACCTGTCTTCGGGAGTCTGACGACGTCACAAGATATGACGTCGTGAACTTAGCTGAAGTAATTTCCGCTGAGATTTGCATGTTGCACTCTGACTTCGAAGTTTAGTTGCTTATTTCAGAACAATAGGCTACGATACTCGCTCACTGCAAGGCGAGTTGACTCTCCAAATGAACAAAAAATGCTACCGTAACACTCCCAAAACAAACACAAGGCGTGTACCAAGCTGATATTGCGGTAACACATGTCTGCAAAAATGTTAGAGCGGGGTCTGGTCTGACCGACCGTCGGCACTAACCAGCCCCCCCCCCCCCCCCCCATCAGTAAACACGTTTTTAAACCTAAGTTGATATATTATATTGCGCATGTGTCGAAAGTTTATTTCCCAGTGCAGATAGTATTGCCAATACGAATTAAATCGTTTTCCATAGAACAACATCTGCAAACCAAGACTTGCATACTAAGATGTAACACATTGTTGTATACATGAATGTACGTAACACATTGCTGTATAAATGTATACATGAATATACGAAACACATTGTTTACATTCATGAATGCAGATTTATGCAGAGTGTGTCTACTTATCTGCATATTGGAATACCGATATTGTAAGTTAAGGCTTGTCACATTCAAATGTAGGTGGTTTTCTACAATTATAGGGTTAACAGTATTGTAATTTTGAAATTTGCGGCGTATATCAGAAAATGATAGGTCAGACAGTCTGTTTAAACATGTTTTCCGACCTATCATTTTCTGATATACGCCTCAAATTTCAAAATTGCAATGCGGTTAACCTATTTCTAATGCACTCCTTTGCCTTTACTGTTTTGCAAACTTCATCGAGTCTCGTTGGAAAATCGTACCGGGTTGCAGGCTGGTTGAGTAGTTCATACCGGACGGATCACACAAATAATATTTTCTACGAAGAAAATAGTTCCAACACAATTACAAGATATTACCGATTTTTGCATGAATGTATATACGTTTATTTTGCTGATTTCATTATTTTTCAATAATAAAAGCAATACATTCGTTGTTAGAATTATAATTGCCTTAATTACTACTTTGCTGTTGTTGATACATATTGTGATATCTCGTCTACTCATGATATGCTACTATTTGAGATGCAAGATTACACATGGTACATACTTTTTCTTTGTGTGAACGATCTATTACTGCCAAAGCATATGAAACGTGATCAACGGTGAGATATTTGTATTTATTTTCGCCGTGCAACTTTCGGACCAGGTCACCAGGACGTTTCGGACCAGGACGTTTCATATGCAAGCCAGCTGTGTCTTTCACAATAATACCAGAATTATACCACTTGTGACATTTTATATAAGTTATCCCATGTTTTGGTCGGTCATTATGTGGCAGAGTAAATTGACCGACCGAAAACTTAGTATTGGCGTAGGAATACATATTGAAATAATTTGCGACAGTTCATCAACAATGATATACCTGTAATGTATGACCATCAGATTGCGTGATAGTTATAGAGTGCATTAGAACAACTATTAAAACGAGCAGTAAACAGGACGTCAACAAGAAGAAATCAGCATACCGAATCCGCCGTACCCGCGCACGTTAATACCTGCTGGTACATGAACTTGCCGGTTTGTCTTTGGCGCTTTTCATTTTCATGTATTACTAAAGGATTCAAGCTCATCCGTCTATGCATTCATTATGCAATGCCAAACATGCTTCTAGTTTGTCAACTTGCAAACTGTTGTAAATGTTGGCGTATACTGTATGTGTACCGGTAGATACGTTATTACTGTAACGTCGTTTGACGTCGCTTTTACCTGACGTCATATTTGCTCAAACGACCTAAAAAGTGGTGTTGTATAAAATGTAATATCTTAATGAATATTGCAGATATCATGATCAAATAAAAAGCATTCAATTCATAAGACAAATACCATTGTCATAGTAACAAAATGTCAATTTGACCAAACATTTCCCGAAGACATGTTTTCTCATGACGCGGCTCATATTATTAAAGGGGCATTATAGAATTTTTATAAAAAAAAAATTTAAAAAATAAAAATGGATTTTCATCATGGCCCTGCGTAAAGTGGCTTAATTGAAGTTATGTGACGATACTAGGATTGCATTCGCGTTCGATAGCTGCATTTCTTGTTTATGTTATCTTGGGAGGTGTTCCATAGCAAAACACCTTGTACTGAATTGTGTTTTAAAGCAAAACATGTTACGCGTGCAGGCGTTTTAAAAGTGTAACAAGAGAGGTGTTTTGCTTTGAAACATCCTTCATGTTTTGTTTTTAAACATGTTACATGTTCCAAACCAAAACACATGAAACGTCAGAGACGTTCCATATAAAACACCTGGTGTTTTCTAACAAACTGTTGGTGTTTCCAAAGCAAAACACCTGA
>CM055268.1:100221755-100527792 GCA_029237695.1 Conchocele bisecta | reverse complement strand
CTCAGGGGGCCGTTTCACTAAACTTCCTACGACTAAAATGTTCGTAAGTGCAAAATTATGATAGTCTGTAAATTTCACATTAACAATGTTTTCTTGTAAATAATTATTGGATTTACATTTATTGAGCATAGGCTGCATATGCAGCCTATGCTCAATAAATGTAAATCCATAAATTGAAATTTACAGACGATTTTAAATTTGCACTTACGAACATTTTAGTCGTAGGAAGTTTAGTGAAACAGGCCCCAGTTTATCCGTTACATTTTGGAAAATACGAATGAAGACATTTCGTGCGTATGAATACAGCATTTATTATATTTCGTTCTCACAGTTAGGTAGCAGTGACCAGTTAGCCGCAAGTGTCGTACAATTCGTTCTGGGAGTATCAAACAGTAATTTATTCTAGAGAAAACGTATGGATGGGAATGGGTTTGCACCATCACCTTACATTTGCCTCTGGATGATGATTGAGAAAATCTGCAACTTTCTGTCTCTAGTTCCGCAAGTGATCAGTTTTTGTGGAGATAACATATTTCAGTATCAGTACTTTGATTTATTACATTTTAGCAAGTAGTTTACAGAAATCTAACGGTGAATTACACCATTCGCCAGCAGTAGTTTACATCACTGTCGTGTTTACCATATATGGAGAAATGACGTTATTAACGTTGCAATGACGTGTTTCCTTCCACCACTCAAATCATGTTCTCGGACACACCCTCTCAATCACGAGACAGTCGCCGTCACTAGGGACCGCCTCCAGAAATTAATTCGCATATATCTGTACCACATTTTACTCCTGAGTCGCTGTGCTTTTGTGAAGATTCATTTATGGAATGTAATAAAATGTTGATTTAACCAGGTGAGCTAATTATCTTGAAATAGTGTCCTCGTTATTGGGTCCTACAGCTAAATAAACTCGCTACGCTCACTCGTTTATTTAGCATAATGGCCCATTCACTCGTGCATTATTTCACAATAATCAGTTCACCTGGTTAAATAAACGATATGTCTTATCTGCATCAATGCGGTACTATGAGGAATTACGCCACCGCTCGTGGGTTTTTTGATAGATCGGAGAAAGAAGTGTGTCACTACTAGTATAGTGGAGTTTACCAGATACTGCCAAATTAAACTGAGCATGGAAATACCTCGACTTAATATTCAAATGCGATAACTAGCCAACAAACACATGTTTATCACCAATAACAAGTTGCGGCTGTATTCATACAATATCCATTGATATATCGCGACTGTTTTTGTGAAATGCATCTTTGGAGGTACACCATCTGAGACACAGTCTCTTTAAAAGTTTTATGTCTAACAAGTCATGTGGCGGACGGGCAGACGAAACCAATATACGCCAGGACTCAGCTTCAGAACCAGTTTATTCAGTCATGGCTCACCAGCATCGATTCATCTTCACGTGGAATTACGTATAGAATCTTTAAAACAGAGTTTGGATTAGAAACATATTTAATTAATCTCACGGAAAGGTTAAGGAAAACATTGACCAGATTTCGAACTTGTAATCATAGACTGGCGGTCGAAACTGGTAGATGGACAGGTGTGCCGAGAGCAAGCAGGGTCTGCAACAAATGTGGCGCTTGGTGCTCTCGGGTGACGAGTTTCATTTCCTTTTCGAGTGCCGCTTCTATGATGAAGTCCGAAAACGGTATATCAAGCCATTTTATTTTAGAAGACCAAATATTTTAAAATTCGCACAGCTATTTGAGAAAAAATCTGGAAAGCAATTAAGAAATTTAGCTATTTTTATAAGAAATGCTTTATGGTTATAATGACTAGTGAGCTTATACATATGCATTTTGTATTTTTACCCATCGTTGTATTATGTAATCTATTGTATACCTCGTGTGTCACGTATGTGGCTTAGAGTGAATAAAATGTATTGTCATGTAATCGTGTCAATAATGTCAATTTTCGTCTTTCAAAATACTTGATTACTGCGCTTGCAATCAGGCAGCTTGATTGGCTGAGCCTGAGCTGTGAAACAGCTCAGACTCAGCCAATCAAGTTGCTTGATTGTGAGTTAGCATTGCCAATAGATGTTCAGAAAAGTTGATAATCAGGACAAGATTAACGGAGGCGGATGTGTATTACGCCGCTAAACACCCCAACAAACAGTATCTTACCGCGTTTACGACCAGTGCGTCACCCACCCCCTCCCCCGCCAAGACCAGCATACACGCTGAACATTCACGCCGTCCGATAAATGCACCGACAGTTCACCATTGCACAGAGATTAGATGAGTGTATGAACCTTCTGGATTCGCGTCAGTGTGCTATACGCACTCCCGAGATATACTGGTCATATCTAGATAGATCGCATATTTTCACACGTTAATTTCATCCATTTTCCATGATGAAATTTAGCAAGGGCATTATGAATAATTCTGGAAAAGAATATTGGCTTTGCCAATGATATTCCGGACATAATACATGTATACAAATGTCAAGTGAAGTTGCAGCGGGCTAAAATATAACGTATTGACTGTGTAGCTCCTGCTTAGCTACCACAATACTTGACTAATGATTATATCAAATACAGATCTATACTCTGTTTCACGAAAGCTGCCCAAATTTCACGGCCATATAAACAATTGAAAAACAATATTTTTTTCGATAATATTAAATTAAAGGATCATTTAAGAATGATCCTTCTTTTTATTTCGTGAAATTTGGTAAAATATTGATTTTATTGCGAAAAAACAATTTCCCCATGTTAAATCCCCATACTGCCATACTGTAGAGTGAAGATGTCTATTGGGATTTAACATGGGGATTTATTTTAGAATTTCAGTAATCCTGGACTGATTTTCAAAATTTAACTTTTGTTTTCTTAGTTAGATAATTTCCAAGCTATCTAGCTAGGTTTCGGAGTCAATTTCCAAATTTTTTAGTTTTTTTGACTCCACCCACTCCCTCATACTCTCATGTTATCCATCTTTTTTTCGTGTCCAACATGCATAAAATAAACGACCCATATCCCAGATCAGCCTGCGTGTCCAACATATCATAATCATTTCCAAGCTATCTAGCTAGGTTTCGGAGTCAATTTCCAATTTTTTTAGTTTTTTGACTCCTCCCACACTCCTCTACCTCTTTTTCCCCCATGTTAAAATCAGCCTGCGTGTCCAACATATAATAGCGACCCATGGAGTCCCAGATCAGCCTGCGTGTCCAACAGATCATAATTGCGACTCATGAAGTCCCAGATCAGCCTGCGTGTCCAACATATCATAATAGCGACCCATGGAGTCCCGGATTAGCCTGCGTGTCCAACAGATCATAATAGCGACCCATGGAGTCCCAGATCAGCCTGCGTGTCCAACAGATCATAATAGCGACCCATGGAGTCCCAGATCAGCCTGCGTGTCCAACATATCATAATAGCGACCCATGGAGTCCCGGATTAGCCTGCGTGTCCAACAGATCATAATAGCGACCCATGGAGTCCCAGATCAGCCTGCGTGTCCAACAGATCATATAATTGCGACTCATGAAGTCCCAGATCAGCCTGCGTGTCCAACATATCATAATAGCTACCCATGCAGTCCCAGATCAGCATGCGTGTCCAACATATCATAATAGCGAACCATGGAGTCCTAGATCAGCCTGCGTGTCCAACATGTCATAATAGCGACCCATGGAGTCCCAGATCAGCCTGCGTGTCGAACATATCATAATAGCGACTCATGGAGTCCCAGATCAGCCTGCGTGTCCAACATATCATAATAGCGACCCATGGAGTCCCAGGTCAGCCTGCGTGTCCAACATATCATAATAGCGACCCATGGAGTCCTAGATCAGCCTGCGTGTTCAACATATAGAGGATATTTGTTTTCTTCAGTGTAAGATCGAATTTTATTTCATCGAGTGGACGAAAAATGTCGGATTTTCACGAGTGGCGAAGCCACTCGTGAAAATCCGATATTTTTCGTCAACGAGCTGAAATGAAAACAAATATTCTATTTCTTTTATGACTATATAACGCCCCTTGTACCGATTTTTGCATTATTTAATTATTTTATGCTCCCGCTAGATACCTCCAGTTTCAGTCGTAACCCGTGGGGTGCCTCAAATTCCAATTTCTCTTTGACACGCCGCATTACAAAGTAGTTACATTTTTGTGGAGGAGATTTATGACTAACAGAACTATCCCGTGTCTATAGAACATACTAATTCATATTAATATGAAAAACTGAATACGCTTTAACATAAATTAACAATTCGATGTGTATACTTTATGGATTTTCTACGCAAAAAAAAACCGCCATGCCAACAGCAAAGTGCGGAATAATATGTGACATGAATATATAATCATGAATATATAATGAGGCGAGAAAACGGAAAGTGCCGCCATCTTGTATTTTATGTTCATTCCAACTAATGAGAATAGTGTCACAACAAGTTGTTTAACAGTGTTTTGAACATACTTTGATGTCTGCACACATTCCCTATTCACTGTCGCTGTAGTGCATTAGTCTTTGACAAGGATCACAGGCGAGGAATGAAGTGGATAATCATATCGTGTTACTAAAACTGATGTCGCCATAATTTTTAGAAACAACGGTCAGGATTCGTGGTATTTTTTTTGGACAGCGACTGGTTCGAAAACGTGAAGCTAATATTTCCGTTGAATGTTGGATGAACAAAACATCCTGGAGAGATGAGAGACTGGTTGGCGTCCTGATTAATAATAATATTCATTCGTGCGACATGTGTAAAGTAGGTGGGTGGGGTATGTTTTCTCAGATGTTGTATTTTAGATTCAGTTTTTTGTTGGTTACAAAGTATGTCGGAGATGTTTCTTGTTTGCATAAGTGTTCAAATGGCTGCAGTTGTTTAAATAAACTGTTAGCATTTTTTTTGGATTATTTGATTTTGTGGCACGCTATCATCGGTCTACTTTTGGATCAGTTTTTATTCTGGCACTGAAAGGAACAATAATAAAATTAATTAGTCCCTATTCTCATGGATCAGTGCCCCTAAGCACATACATTCATATTGTGTGTTATATTCTGATTAATTGCTGAGCATGTATGCATAAACATAAAGTTCAAACACTTGACTATGAGTGCACATATGGAATTCACGAAAAGTGTTGTTTATGCAAGTCTTTGAGTCCCTAGAATTAACCCACCCAAGTCGCCTAATTGATCTTGAAACTTCTCATCAGGTTCGTTCCTCACAACTTTCTGCACATCTGAGTCATATTCCTTGATCACTCATACAATAAAGAAGTGTTGCTGCCTAGATGCATCAACTGTTAATATGGTGAAGTCCAGATTCATCTAGAAAGCAACATATATCACATGTTATGCATCATTTGCGAACAGACCCTCTTCAGATTAAGGGAGTATGTAGAAAAATCACAAAATAGGTGGTAAATCACAATTGTATGAAACAGTAACTTATAAAACCGTGGGAAACAACTTTAAATACCTTTTTAAGATCATTTTCAATTACCACTATTCTTAGAATATGCTTATTCACTTGTTTTCTAGGGGCACGAATCAATGAGAAAGCACGAATCCACGAGAATTGGGGCTAATTGTTAATTCTCAAGTTGCTTTTCATTATTTTTGCTCTTTGTGTAGCACTCTGTTTCGATTTGTCAAACTGAAATTACTGGTATGTGGACATCTCTCGGTGTTTTATCTTTATTTTTGAGACATCCCGTCAAAATGTAATTGCGAACGGTAACTTGCATTCTACTCCTGTACCATCCTAGGCTGAGTTACGATTCCACTCATATGCCTTCTCTGCAGAATAGCGAATCGGATCTGATTCGCACTTTAGCAGTTAATTGTGACATATTATTTTCGGAATTTCCATCTGAAAAAAATATTAGTATTATAAAAGTAATACATACTAATAATTCTGAAACAAATTTTGCTATTGTACATGTAGAAGGTTTAGACAATTATTTTTGGCCTTTACAAAAAATGGACCCCATCTTAACTTGTACGTGTTGGAATTTGGCTGCCGCTGACTGGATCACTTGATGATAATAGCTTAAATTTACTTTATCAGGTCAACTACATATGTAAATTTATGTCATAAGTACTTGAATATGTTATTTTCATAATATTAACACTCATTTCAGTTCAAAACTATATAAAATATTTCACAATTAACTGCTAAAGTACGAATCGGACCTGATTCGCTATTCTGCAGAGAAGGCCTATGAGTAAAATCATAACTGTGGCTACGGACGGTACGGGGGTAGATTGCAAGTTACTGTTCGCAACTAGTCAAATTGAAGATGTTTGTTTACTTATTGCTCTCTGAAAATAATGAAAAAATTCACGATATATTTGGAGGTTATTTTCACCACTAGCATTCAAAGAGTTAAATTTGACATGCTTTTCTCTGACTACTGTAGTATAGAGATTTAGGATAAATGACAGAATTCTGAAAAATATTTCAGTGTCGCCCTGGTGGATTACACAGAAAATGTCAACGTTGTCGTACAGGTTGCAAATGTCCGTTCTTGAGGCGACTGTTCTTTTGAATTTAAAGTAGAACAGTTGTGTCGCAAGCATAGATACTGAATTTAAAGTAGAACAGTTGTGTCGCAAGCATAGATACAAGCACCTGATTCATCACGGAGAATTTCAAGATCAAGAATGAAGATTAACAATTCTAATGGAATTCCATGGATTACACAGAAAATGTCAACGTTGTCGTACAGGTTGCACATTTCCTTTCTTGGGGCGACTGTTCTTTTGAATATAAAGTAGAACAGTTGTGTGGCAAGCATAGATACAAGCACCTGATTCAGCATGGAGAATTTCAAGATCAAGAATGAAGATTAACAATTATAATGGAATTCCATGGATTACACAGAAAATGTCAACATTGTCGTACAGGTTGCAAATGTCTGTTCTTGGGGCGACTGTTCTTTTGAATATAAAGTAGAACAGTTATGTTACGAACATAGATACAAGCACCTGATTCATCACAGAGAATTTCAAGATCAAGAATTAAGATTGCTGGATATTTTAAGATATTCAATTCATCATGTTTTACATGTATTTATTATTTTGATTACCATTACTCTTTTCTTACTAAACATGCTAAATGTTGGGCAATGGTGTTATTTGAGGGTCCTCATGTTTAATTCGTATCTATTTGCGAAAGCAAATTGTCCAGTTCCGCGATTTCCTCCTTCCTCCTTCGGTAGCAGATAACAAATGTTGCTCGGTGCGCGCATCCAGCAAGGGAGCTAATCGCAGGTGTGCAAGGGACATAATCATGCAACTACTAAAATTCCCCGGTTGGGCGGAGCCTAATTTAGTTTAAACATAGTATATTGCATACAAGTACAATGGGCGGAGCCTAAGAAAGTAGTTCGGCAAAACTGTGACTTTTCGAAATCGATATTTCACGGCGAATCTGGTATTTCACGGGTGTAAGATGGATTTCGATTTCCATTACGCAAACATTGTATTAGCGAGCCTACCTCACCAAACCCGTGGTTACCTATGTAAACAGCGGGTTTGGTGAGGTTGCCGCGCAATAGGTAATGCGGTCAAATAGGTCACGATGCAGTGACTATTTTCAATCAATAACTTATGTTGTAAGCGATTGTAATGTGTATTTTCAATATTTATATTATTAAAATGTATCATATCGGTACCCCTTTAAGTAATATTTGTATATTTTAAATGTAATGATGTTGTCATGAAGCGCATGAATATAAGTATTAATTAATCCAGTTTATATTGAGGCAAATCACACAGCCTAAAAACATAGTGCTGGAGTATAAACCATAGTATCGTATATTATTCATAAGTATATCACTATTAAACATTAATTACAATATGTATGCATATTATTAAAACAGTAGATGCTACCGCTGTTTCGCTGTATGTGATATTTATAACAAAATATTTTTTTTATTCGTCCGCGTACTTTGTCGGATTTCTGTCACACAAAGCGCCATTTTCAGTTCATATTTTGACCTGTGCATATGAACCGGACTAAGTTTAAACAACGCTCGATTCCGTCCAATTCAGATTTGTCTGCAGAATGTTCAGACTAACTACATATTAAGTAATGTTGCTAAATAAGTGTTAACGGCTGGAGCATGGTTATCACTAAAAGGAAGAAACCACAGTCGTATTATTGAAAAATAAGATTTACCTGAGACCTCATGGAGGCCGCCATTAATCCAGTGTAAACAATAGACCGTGTGATCCCATTTCCTGAGTAACCCCCGCTTAGTGAAACGATGTGCTAATCATGATATTATGTTCCCCAATAATTGGAAACGGTTTGAATTTCTCGGTAAAAAACTACGAAAGTCATAAAAAAATAACGATGTATATTTAACATTGGATACGCTTAAACGGTATTACTCTCTCATCGGATCGTCAGTTTTCGTCGATAGCGATTTAACGTACTGATCTGGTCTTAATTTATTGTCAACTTTCAACGCCATTTACAGAATATATGGTTAATTTTGGAAATAAATAACGGCGAATTACGATGACGTTCGCTCTGAAATATCTGTCAACATGCGGACGTAATTTAAGGAAATCGATTATATTTTAAGGCTACATCTGTGACTAATTACGAATTTATGTATGGTCTTTGGCTACACCCGACACATTACACAGATCTAGTTGTAAATACACGTCGCTCTGTGTGGGGAAAAAATCGATAATGCGTAGTTGTGTGTGACGAGGTGTTGATCTGATGACACCACACAGCTGTGACCCTTAGGCAATGTTTTGAAATTGACGTGTCGTTTTGATGTGTGTCACAACACCTCACTGTCGGAGACAACATGACAATTAACGATATACTCTCGATTATCACAGATCTATTAGACGGCTGGTTATTTAAAATAATGATTAGTTCAGTACACCTTCGCCGATATTGTTTTTAGAAAATCAGTAATATTTTCCGTAAATGGTGTTGAAAAGTTGACAAAATTCTATCATCGTATTTAGTTGTGCCGATATTGTTTTAAAAAATCAGTAATTTTTTTCCGTAAATGGTTGTTGAAAATTGACAAAATATATAGCCGCATTTCTCCGATATTCGTTTAGAAAATCACCAATATTTTCTGTAAATGGTGTTGACACAAAATGCAGCGTTCACGCGGAATTCAAATAAAATACAAAATAATAATTTAATAAATAGACGCCGATGGCTACTGTGTTTGCGGCCAGTGAATTCTGGTCGTGGTAGCCACAGGCGCAGTTCGAACAGTGTTGTGAGCAGATGGAGGACAATAATTATTTCAAATTCATAAAAAATTGTTTGCTGTCCGAAAATTAATTAATTGTGACAGCCAAAAAAAAAAGATTTTGGACAGTAAAACAATTATATGGTATAGAACAAAGTATAAAGTCAGTAACCTCAAACTTAAAAAAACAGTTAAACAAACTGTCCTGTGTAATTAATTACTTATTAAACTTAAAACATCAGTAACAAACTGTCTGTGTATATATTACTTAAAGACAGACACTTTAATTGTTGGTAAGTTTCTATCAATTTATAGGCATTTTTATTAAAATCATAAAATTGTGAAAATATTAAAAAATATTAAAATCACAAAAATAATATATATGGAGAATTTTTTTTTATACCACGTCGAGGTTTGAACCCCCGACCCTTTCGGGAATCTGTAATTAAATCATTGAAGCCGGCGACCTTAACCTCACGACTGTTGCGCCATTTATGACAAACACAGTTATACAGAAGTGCTATCAGTATTACGCCACCATTTGAACGTAATAATTATTAAATTATTTGCAACTCCATCTACAACAATACCGTTACAGAGATACGCTATTGAAACAACATGTATTAGTACCCATAACATAACAAAGTAATGTATCATTATATATCACAGGAGATAGCTTAAAACTATATATTCTAATCATAAACAGAACAAACCGCTTGGCTCGTATAAAAATAGTTCGCGTGATATTGATTATCTCCCTTGCCGAAAGTAGTTCAGTGATTTATTAATTCCAAATAAGACGTGTTTGCGTAAAACACGGAAATTCATGGTCATAAAAAAAATCATCATAGCGACCCATGGAGTCCTAGATCAGCCTGCGTGTCCAACATATCATAATTGCGACTCATGGCGTCCCAGATCAGCCTACGTGTCCAACATATCATAATAGCGATCCATGAAGTCCCAGATCAGCCTGCGTGTCCAACAGATCATAATAGCGACTCATGAAGTCCCAGATCAGCCTGCGTGTCCGACATATCATAATAGCGACCCATGGAGTCCCAGATCAGCCTGCGTGTCCAACATATCATAATATGCGGGGCTCCGTACGGTGACAGCCTAATACACAATAAAAACGCATTGTTATATCATTACATTATAGAAATGTTTAACTCTTAGAATGCGGGAACCGAAAATGATTATACAGTGCTGCCAAACCATGTTTTTGATGAGAAAACTGGAGAGAAAAACAATAGTCAGCAAACGACACAATTTAATTCAGCATTGTAAGGGTTAACCCTTTCACCCATAAGTAACTGAATGGGCTGCGATATGTTCGTTTTGCAACCAATCCAATCATCGCAAAATGATTTTCAGACTATTCCATTTATAAAAAGGAGGTATTCGTATTTTCTCAAAAATATGAAAATTACTTTCAAACAGTGCAGATCCTGATGAGACGGCTCGTTACGAGCCGGCTCATCTGGATCTGCACTGTTTGCATAAACCGATATAGCGGGCTTTCGGGTTCAAAGGGTAAAATACGAAATAAATGCTAAACATGCAAACATTACACATACGTGAAACGTTAAAATTCAAAAGTTTGAATTAGCTAAAAGATGTGCCTTCTATATTTAGCGTCATCAATGAACAATTAAAGTTCACGAGTATTTATAATAATTATACGTTTGTCTTGTTATTTTTTTTTGTTATGCTGAAATAACTGGAGACATGACATAAACTGTTTGTTTTCACTAAGATTTTCTTGTTTCAAGTTTTAAAGTTTCGTTGGAAACAATGTGATGGTTAGACACATGTATGACAGCTATGTAGAGCCGACTATTGTTCATCGACGACTACGTGTATGATTAAGCCGGGGGAAAATAATTGGCTTCAGAAATTGCTTAGTTATTTTGCCCGGCTTAATTATACATGTGAACGATAGTCGTCGATGAACAATAGTCGGCTCTACACAGCTAGCATACCTTGTGATGGGATTATAGTTTGTGTACGGGGGTTTCTGCATGTGGTTGGTATTGTACGGAAGCCCATTAGGGCCACTTCACTTTTTTTTTGTTTCCATTTATTCAAGATGTTTTCTTGAATTTTCAAGTTCTTTTCTTGAATTTTCAAGATCTTTTCTTGAATTTTCAAGAAAAGATCTTGAAAATTCAAGAAAAGAACTTGAAAATTCATGAAAATTCAAGAAAAGAACTTGAAAATTCAAGGAAATATCTTGAAAATTCAAGAAAAGATCTCGAAAATTCAAGAAAAGATAAAAAAAAAAAGTGAAATGGCCCTAATGGGCGTCCGTAGTATTTTCATTATCTATCGGTTTATAAAATATATATTTGAAAGTTTATCCTTTCTATATAATTGCCAACAACACCACGTTCCAGGTTGTTTCTGTGTGAACATGTTTGTATATGATTGGTACAGGTATGAATTTATTTTAAATTTAAATAAATATATGCAGCATTACACTGATCTACTGTCTGTTTCACGACACCTGCCCAAATTGTACGACCATTAAACAATGTAAAAACATTATTTTTTTACGATAACATTAAATTTTATCAAAATTTAAGGATGAACCTTCTTTTTATTTCTTAAGAATCGGTCAAATATTGATTTTATTACGACAAAATTATTTATCTATGGGAATTTAACATGGGGGGAAAAGTAGATGGAGGAGCTGTTGGAAGAGTCAGAAAATGATTTGGAAATTGACTCAAAGACCTGGCTAGATAGCGTGGATATGATCTAACTAAGAAAACAAAAGTTAAATTTTGAAAATCAGTCCAGTATTTCTGAAATTCAAAAAATGTCCCTATGTTAAATCCCCATATACATCTTCACTCTGTAAAGATGTCTATGGGGATTTAACATGGGGAAATTCTTTTTTCGCAATAAAATTAATATTTGACCAAATTTCACGAAATGAAAAGAAGGCTCATTCTTAAATTTTCGTGAAACAGACAGTAGCTGTACACGCGTATGTCGTTCAGGCTTCTATATAATTCGCTAAAATGACGATGCGATAATGTGCCGTAAGGGAATAATCAGAAAGCATCCAATGCCCAAATTTTATGGCCATATAAACAATGGAAAAACAATAGTTTATTCGATAATATACAATTTTAGCAAAATATAAGAGTGAGCCTTCTTTGTATTTTGTGAGATTTGGTTAAGTATTGAGTTTATTTCGAAAAAACAATTTCCCCATGTTAAATCCCTATAGACATCTTCACATCTGAAGATGTCTATGGGGATTTAACATGGGATTTTTTTTCTAATTTCAGAAATAGTGGGCCGATTTTCAAAATCTGACTTTTGTTTTCTTAGTTAGATCATTTCCAATCTAGCTAGCCAGGTTTCAGAGTCAATTTCCGGAAAAAAAGTTCGTTTTTCGACTTCCAGGTTCTCCACCTCTTTTTCCCCCATGTTAAATTCCCATAGAGAAATATGTTTTCGTAATAAAATCGATATTAGACCACATTTCGCGAAATAAAAAGAAGGCTCATTCATAAATTTAGATAAAATTTAATATTACCGAAACAAATATTGTTTTTACATTGTGGATGTATCCGTAACATTTGTGCAGGTTTCGTGAAAAAGACAGTAAGTCATTATGTTTGTAAAACATGGATATGCCCCCTTGGTAAATGTATATTTGGCTGTAATGTTTGCTGCACAACTGTTAATAGTTACACCTTCTATACATTCTTAATGGAAAAGCCCATTCGACGTGTTGCGTTTAAATCTCAATACAATACATTAGAGCCATGTGACTTCGAGCGATGTTGTTGATTGGTTAAACTTCGTTGTCAATAACTGCACGCTATTGACCAGCACTGTCGCTGTTCCAGGAATTGCGACAAATTGACAGTATTCTTAATTTTAACGCCATATTTGCTTATTTACATGTTTGAAACTATCAGAAAATGCAGTGTAAATATAATGAATAACACCATGGGCTGTTGTGTTTACTGAGGTGCACAAGGCATTTGGTCTGTTTAAAGTGCATGGAGTCCGAAGGAGTCCACGCACTTTAAACATACCGCATATATTGTAGACAACATTTATTGTTCAACAGCCCATGGTTTTATTCCTTAAATCTTGCCCAGTTTGCCAACGTTTCTGAACATATATTGGCAATGCAAAATAACAGTTAAGCAATTTGAATGTCTGAACCTAATGTGTATCACAGCTCAAGCTCAGTCAATCAAGCCGTTTGATTTCAAGCACAATATGCAAGTACATGTATTTCGAAATAAAGAAATTGACAAATATTTGCAAGATTAGCGCAGAAAGTGGTGTAAACATTTCGGCGATATTGTGATGCTAAACAGGTCAAGGTCAAGTTAATGTCCAGATGTATACGAAGTGTCCAAACATTAAAGTCAATCTTCAAATTATATTGAAATGATGGCATGATTGAGAAACCCTTACAAGCATTTCGAAGTACACAGGTGGATACATGCACGGACAGACTGAACTTCAAGAGCATAGCAGTATGGCGGTATGTTCCGCTTTCTATCGGATAGGGAGCATAACATAGATAATACATTATCAAGTTTATCAGGCAAGGCTGGGAAACGTGTAGGAATTCCGAGGCTCGTCGAGGAATTCATACCGTTTCCGAGCCTTGCCTGATAAACTTGATATCCACATACACTACAATGGTAACGTTTTATGCTAGCCGATTGTAAAATATAAGGTTCGACCATGTCCAGCCGTGGGAAAACGTTTGCTGTGGCATGAGGGAACTGTTTGAATACAAGGCTGTAGACCGCGGGTTCAAATATTTTTCGAGTGCCACGGCAAACGTTTACCCACGAATGGACATGGTCGAACGTTATTGTTACATTTCCGTCGCGAATATCGTGTCATTTGAGCATATATGGATTACTTTCGGTACTTTAATATGCTGTTCCATTCGAACAGCTGATTTACGTATGCATATTCCGGGGCAGCAGTACACGTCGCATGATGGACATGGGGACCTTTCTCAGTGTGTCCGGTTTAGAGAGGTCCCACTGTACATCTTCGCTGTATCTGTGTCTGTAGTATACCGGTACTGTAAAAATGCGGCAATTTTTCAGCCAAACAATTCATTGGGACGGACCTATTCCATCAGGATGTGGGATCATGTGGTTTCCGAAAAAGTTGACAATCATATTTGTAGATCTGTTTACAGCACATGTCCTTCTGACGAAATGAAGAAATGTTATAGGAATGAATGGCCTCTTTGTGGAATTTATCGGGGTATAAACTTGGAAAAGTCGCGGGAATACTGGATGAAGGCCGGAAGGCCTCGTCCAGTATTCCCGCGACTTTTCCAAGTTTATATCCCCGATAAATTCCACAAAAAGGCCATTCATTCCTTATAATTCCAGCATTTGAAATAAATTCATCAAGAAAATGTGTTTATTTTCCGTTTTCTTAAGAATTGTTTTAGCTGCGCCTGACGGTTACGGAAAGTAGTTCGGCGTGGGAGTTTACTGGGATATAAATTTTGGACAAAGACTTGCTACGGGCCAATCAAATGTTAGGGAATTGTGTAAATATTGTTGTGCAGGAATTATTATCAAATATGGCTCAACAAATGCGAAACTGTTTGCGGGTATATTATCGTCAGGCAGCCGCTGTATTTCTCGACATAAACAATTTACGTCATTCTCCTGCTCGTTTCTGCATCATTTTAACTTGTTATTTCCGCAATAAAATCAATATTCGAATAATTTGTTTCAAATACACATACGTATAACATTTTTGTTACTGAAGAAATTGTACTTATATTTGAAAATGTACATATATTTAATGTGTTTAGTAATCAAACGTTCGTCAGCAGTCAACGCGGAACAGATTAGATTGGTTACAAATAAGACGAGTCATGTGATTGTGGACCTAAGAACATGTGCGATTTTTCATGAAAAATACTTACATAAACTGTCATATGTTCCGTAAATGACGTCGAGTGTCACAGTAAATGCAGTATTTTATTTGCACTCAGCAGTTGGTCAAGTTTAAATATTGTTTACGGAAAGCTGCCATAATGTTTATAAATTTATTTTGTTGATATATCACATACCGTGGGGTCAGCGTGTAAGTCCACACACGAACGAACACGACAGGTTGGAACCAACCTGTCGTGTTCGTTCTTGTGTGTACTTACACGCTGACCCAACTGTATCTTCGTACGTACACAATCACATGGTTTGTTTGAATGTGACAAGGACATTTTCTGGATTAAATATCTGGAGCTACACAGCCGCCTGCGTTAATCTTGGCAAATAGTGTAGATCCAGATGAGCCGGAACGATATACAGTGGAAGCTCTCTATAAAGGACACCAATACGTTATATGTGATCTTATTTTGATAGGTTTCTGTGTCATTTATCTCAGATGATAAAGTATGTTCATGATTGCAAAGCTGACAGATATGTCGCAAAATGGGGACATCCCAGAGTGTCCGGTTTAGAGAGGTTTCACTGTATATGTATTGTTAGAAGCATAATGCGTATTTCATGATGGTATCGCGAACAGTGCAGATCCTGATCCGACTGTGCGTACGCACATGCTGATCTGGATCTACGCTGATCGCAAAATTCATAAGCACCATTTCTTTAGCTACAGCCACAAATTTGGTAAAATAACACAGGTTTTTCAATCATATTTTATTATTACATGTAATAAAGTAATTTGCTCATGTACACCTTGCAACTTTATGTTCCGGGCAATTCCTAATCAGTTGAGCATGTGACCATGTAAGACACACGTTACCATCTGGTCTTTCGAATGAGACTTGAAACCGAGGTCCCGTCTCTAAATAACCGTTGCTATTGCAGGGACGTGAAATCCAATGGATAATAGTCTATACCATGACCAATATAATCTTGGTCTACATTCGCAATGCCAGATTGTGTTTAACCTTGATTAATTTCAATGTGACTTTCAGCCGACAGCTCTTCCAGTTCCCGAGTGAACGTAGACATTGTGAAGAACAGTAAAACCTCTCTAAACCGGACGCGCAAGCAGTCTGTCTAATCTTACTTTTATGGGTTTCATTGGTGCATATTTATGATGAAAATGGCTGTTCCAGTTCGCAAAGTACTGCCGCATACATTGGCATAGTCATGTGTCTGATTTAATAATGGAACATCTCTAAACTGAACACCCTGGGGGCCTCCCAGGGTGCCCGGTCTAGAGAGGTTCCACTGTACGCGGAGTGTCTCCTCGTACATTCGGACGAACAGTGCTCGAAGAAATGCATCCCACCCACTTTCGTTAATATAATGTGATAGCAGTATTGATAAAATAAATAATTTAGGTCTTGGAGAAATAAATACAGTGGAAGCTCTCTAAACAGGACAGCCTGGGAGGGTGTCCGGTTTAGAGATGTTCCATTGTAAATCAGACATATGACTATGCCAATGTATGCGGCTGTGCTTTGCGAACTTGAAAATGCATTTTCGTAATAAATATGTACCAAAGAAATTCATAAAAATTAAAGATACACAGACTGCCTGCGCGTCCGGTTTGGAGAGGGTCTACGCTGTAAAAAAAAGAAATACAGTGAAACCTCTCTAAACCAGACACCCTGGGAGGTGCCCAGGGTGTCCGGTTTAGAGATATTACAGTGTAAGTCAGGTTTATAACCATTCTGGTACATACGCGTGCTTTGCGATCATGCACATACATTAAAATTTGTGATTTAATGGCGGTGAAACCCATCAAAAATAGGATCACAGATGTTGTCTTGGTGTTCGGTTTAGATAGCCACTGCAATTGAGTATGCCATCTAAGGTTATACTTAGAAACATTACGTACATATAAGCCAGAGAACATTACTAATGATTTCGAAGATATTTACATCGAAAGTGTTGAATGTATTAATATATAATGTGATCTATAAAACTGTTTATTTCGTAATAATATAAATACCTGAGCGAACGTGACGAACTAAAAGCTGATACTATCAGTGTACCCTTGAACAATAAATGAAGGTTACATTTAATTCCGCTGACAAGCAAAAATAAAACACATTTCGCAAGTATGCACTCTATATACTTGCATTATAAGCACATGCAAAGCTGAACGTGTCTGTACATGTACTGATCTTCAGACGAAATGGGAATCGGCAGCGATCACAAAGCGGGAATGGTAAATAGCTACCATTGAATATAATACTCGATATTGTCTTGTTTGGTGACTCATTTCGTCTTTCAATCGTTTATTGGTTGATTAACACGAGCCTACAAACTGAACAATTATGAACATAATAATTATTTATGGCACTAATTTTCGTCAGCAAATATTGAACTGTTGGCCTATTTGGTTTCAGTTTAATGGTTTGCTTTTTTGTTCTTCTTCTTTAATTCGCTTACAGACACGACATTGAACGAGTGCAAAGTACACATACATGTTTTGAAATGCACATGACTGAATTATAGTTGAGTCCTCTAAATCAGTAGGCGATTTCACGATTTGACTTATCAAGTTAAGTATACTTTGATGACATATCCAACTTTAGCGGCCAACTTTACCTGTAGAAAATCTGCATCAGTAGCGACGATTTTTATATGGAATTATATAGGAGACTATTACCTTTTCTTACGCAATTTTGAAACTACACTACCGATTGAAAATGCACAAGTCACATTTTAAACTTCAATTATGTTTCGATCGTGTTTTAAGATAAAAATATTTTGGTTCTTTTTAGCTTTAAACATAGTCGGTAGTTTTTATATGATTTATATATATATATATATTCTTAATTTCCCCCATGATTGGAGATTTGTGACATGGAATTGCATTTAACAATTATTGTAACAGTTTTAACATATACACAAATATATACATGTACATACATTCACTTAATGCTACACACCGCAACTAATTTCACAAACATTAATAAACAGATGTGTTCATGTTCGGGAAATATACTGCAGCCACAGGTAATGTAGACTCACAAATACAACTCTTTGGCGATCGTCTACGCGATTGAATTCAACAGCTGTATCAATGTCTGTAAATGCATCAACACTTAATAGAGTAGTTACTAAATATTCCTTGGTAAGTGACCTTATGCGCATGGAAATAGCATCACCATAAGCTTGCCGTATAGCATGCATTAACCTATATCTACAATTCAATGTAGATGGACAGTCCAAAATACAATGTTTTACCAAGTTGTCCATCAGAGAACCACATTTGAGACACGTTTCATTAAATCTCGTGAGGTTGGTAATCAATTGGCATACAGATTGTATGTAGTTCACTCTGGAAACAGTCCCGCATAACTCCATAACTTGTTACATTTGTAGTCTACGTGTACCTTTCTGAACCTGGCGAACGGAGGCGATGCTGTTCTTATCTGGCACTCGCTAACACTGATTTCACAAGTTCGGACATTAACAGATGTTTTCCATATAGACTTTTTCGGAAATTCGCCGCAAGAAATATACTTTTCTAGCACGTGTCTGAGACCATATATATCCATAATTTTGAAGATATCGGGCATTAAACCTCGAGTACAGTTACCTAGCAAGTATGAACTGAGACGCAACAACAAAAATTGTTTTACAGCTCTTTGTAGAGTGCATAATTTCCCTAGAAAAGCAAGTTTCTTGCGAGCTATTAGTACATCTAACGGAAGGCAGTTCAGTAAGCTAAGGACAACATCTGTTCGTGTTCTGACATTAAGATTATGCATGCATTTAATGCATGAGCGGTGAGCCCGCTCCAGTGTCATCGTATCGCCAACTGATAGGTTACACCAGCATTCGCAACCGTATAGCGCCTTTGGTAGGACAATAGCATCGTATATATGCTTTAACAAGCAAAAAAGGCAACATTTTTACTATATACACGTATTAACAACTTGGATCTACCAATTGATCTCCAACTAAAATTATTCGACCATACAATTCTACCAATTCTGACATACGGGTGTGAAGTTTGGGGCTACGAAAATCTAGATATCCTGGAGCGAATACATACCGACTTTTTAAGACGAATAACAAAAAGTCGTAAATCCACACCGTTATACATGTTACATGCCGAGCTCGGTAGACATCCAATATCGATTACTATTAAAACCAGGATGTTAGGTTTTTTGAATAGAATAGTAAATGGCAACCAGACTAAATTATCATATCTGATGTTAGAATATATTTCGAACCTTGAAAACACTAATTTTAAATGGTTACAGTTCATAAAACATATAGTAAATGAAACGGGGAGTAATCTAGACTATAATATGCAGGAACTAAGTAAAAATAAATTTAAACATACTCTAATGGATCAATTTATCCAAAACTGGCATTCACGTGTCTTGGAATCTAACAAAGGTAAGATGTATAATTTATTCAAAGATAACACAAATATAGAAGGATACTTCACATGTTTACCACAATCATTGTACTATAATCTTGTAAGATTTAGAACAGGTAATCATAAACTCCCAATCGAGATAGGTAGATGGTTAGGGATACCCCATTCTGAACGTAAGTGTACCATATGTAATAAAAATGATTTGGGTGACGAATTTCATTATCTACTAGTCTGTCCACATTTCTCGGATAAACGAAAATTGTATCTCAAACGTTACTATTATCGGCATCCAAATGTTATAAAATTCAAAGAACTTCTCAATTGCAAGTCAGAAAAATACAGTTACGACGGTTGAGCATCTTTATTGCTGAGATTATGCGTTTTTTCCAATAACTATTGACTTAAATGTACCTCCTAGATTTTAAAGTAATTCACATGTTCATAATTTTGTTATTTATGACTTTTGTATTATAGTTCAATAGTAATCATACATCACAGAGTCATTCACAAGTGGTGCAGATCCTGTTGGGATGGCTTACTTTGAGCAATCTCATCCGGGGCTACACTAATTGTAGATATTATACTACTGACAATTATGAGTAAACACAATATACTGTTGTTCAGTCACATACTAGTAAATCAAGATGTACATTGTTCACACCTATCAATATGCATGAAGGATTGATATGATATTTGCATGGTAAATAACGACACGATATGCAAGCTAGTGGAGGGTGAAGGTCGCATACACAAATATATGAGTTGTCGTTGTGCGTGCGGTCCGCATCCAACCAATACAGGCACACCCATACTACGATGTCTAACTTACGAGAAACTGTATAATAACTTATGTAACACACTCTCACCAACTTTCGATTTTCGCTCTCTGATGAGAGTGTGTCCCATTACAATTCACCGTGTATTCATCCTGACATGCCCTGTCTCGTTCTCCATATTCCTGGAGACTGAGACACACAGGGATGTGCGGGTCTTTTTTTGCAATCGAATATACTTGCAACCCGTTTTCTATATGCTTGTATATTTAATTGTAAAATGTTTGACGTAGCATTAAATTTTACCAAATCTAACTCCTATAAACTCGTAGATGAGTTTCTAAGAATTGGAATTATTGTCCAACTATGTTTAAACAAATTGTTCTGATACGGATCCATGCTTACTGATCACGTTCCTTTACATATAATGCTTGATGAATTTCTCCCAGTCAATACTCGCTACTGATAAATACCATCAAGCCGAATCATTGCAAAATATATAGATGTTCACTATTTAACTGAATTTGCCTGCAAACAAGTTCGCTGATATATTAGACCGAGTACAGTACTTCCACATAACTCTCGCCATGCTGTTGTTGTTGTTCATAATAAATTATGCTTGTACATGTATGCACTCATATACCACTAAGTGGTCTGAGATCATTGCCAAATAAAGGATATGTTCTGTTCTGTTCTGTTCTGTTATATGATTATCCAAATTAAAGAAATACTATGTGTGGTCGATGATGTCAGTAGCCTTGAAGGAATAAAAAAATATATAAGTTAATACAATATATCATCATGTATACATATAAGCATACAGATATATCACTCATTTCTCAATGAAAACATGTTTTGTCAGCACATTAGGATCTATATCTCCAATTTCTCCTGGGTGAGGGGGATTATGTCCGGGGGGGGGATTTTGGCATAGGGGGGATTATGCCCAGGGGGATTATGTCCGGGGGGGGTGGGGGGATTATGCCCTAGCAGTCATTTTACACAGGGGGGATTATGTCCGGGGGGGATTTTGTCCGGGGGGTTTTTGTCCGCCCTGGTAAAAAAAAGCAGGGGGGATTATGTCCGGGGGGAATTATGTCCGTACACCGATCAGGGACTACACCGGTGTACAGATTACGGATAGTCTGATCAACTTAGCTAGATAAACTGCTGCTCGACTAGCGACGACATCGCCGAGTTAAATTGAGAACTAATGGAAAACCCAACGAGTCGACTATAATGAATGATAACTTGTGTATTACACATATATATCTATAAAATATATATGTTACGAGTCCACCAGTTATAAAAATTACGAGTGCCCGCTATACAGATATACTAATTTAGTAATCTTTATTTTACTTATAGTGACGCGCGGTGGTATCGGGCATATGCAAATGAGGCATGATATATTTTTAATTAGTTATACTAATTAAATGCGACACCTGAACAAATAGTATTGTCGACAGATTATAAAGTATGATCATTGCACATCAAACAATAAATACAGAGAATAAATAGTAATGTCCGTTAACATTTTGAGGAAACGCGCTTATCGCCCCTGATATCAGTGTGGAAATATATGTCTGGTATAAAATGTATAATAATGCCAATCAATACGTGGGGTAATGGTGAATGACTGTTTATTTTGCCAGAAAATGTCTCAGATGATGTCTCTGATATAAAGAACGTGTTGTGTCTACTGAGTGGTCATGTACCTTTAACCCTTTGAACCCGAAAGCCCGCTATATCGGTTTATGCAAACAGTGCAGATCCAAATGAGCCGGCTCGTAACGAGCCGTTTCATTAGGATCTGCACTTTTTGAAAGTAATGTTGATAGTTTTGAGAACAAAAACACACCCTATTCGTAAATGGACTAGTCTGAAAACCATTTTGTGACGGTCAGATTGGTTGCAAAATTAACATATCAAAGTCAATTCCAGTTACCTAGGGGTTAAAGGGTTAATATGCAAATTAGATCGCTGCAGGAAAACTACTGAGTGATCAGTACAGCCTCAATATATGATTCTTTTCAGAGCTCCAGATAAGCTGCGTATTTGCTTAAATACCCAATTAAAATTGCCAAAACCCAATTGAAATCAGAAGTAGCGAGTTTCAAAAAGCAATTACAATTTTGTGGTACATTTATCATGCTGCAGAAAACAATAAACAGACCACAAATATAGCATATTTTTCTTATTTTCCATGAAAACACATCTTGGTATTTCATTAGAATTGTCTCCAATGACAATCATTTACATGAATGTCACATAGGTGGCACACCAGTATAGACAACATAGATAATTTATCAAATATGTGTTACAATTATGTAAAGTTCTATATGGCAGTATAAAAGTGCAATTTTACTGTGTATTTTTTGAGTTGGGCTTGCTGTTTCTTTTCTTTCTTTTTTCCTTTCTTTGTTTTGTATATGTTATCTCCCTTGAGATAGCATATTATGTCGCGCAAATTGCTATCAGAGCAGCCACAGTGTCGTGTTACGCCTAAATGACGAGTACAACCAAGAAAATAGTGCCCTGTGCCAACTAGCTTATGCTATGGCGTTTTGGTCTGTCTTGCTTTGTAGCTAAACCTCTACATATACTATTCTCTATAGTTTTCACAGTTTTCAAGTGTGCTCAGTTTATCAGTTAAATTCTGGAAAATACGAATCAAGACATTTCGTGCTTATGAATATAGCAGCTAATATATTATCTTTAGTTCTTGCAGTTAGGTAGCAGTGACCAGTTAGCGCCGGTTTCGTACATTTTTTTCTGGGAGTTTCAAACAGTATTTTATTCTAGAGAAAACGTACTCATGGATGGGAATGGGTTTGCACCATCACAATTCATTTGCCTCTGGAAGATGATGGAGAAAATATGCAACTTTCAGTCTCTAGTTCCGCAAGTGGTCAGTTTTTGTGGAGATAACATATTTCAGTACTTTGATTTTATGTTTTCTTCATTGTTTCTTTTTGTTTCTTTGTTTGTGTGTGTGTTTTTGTCTTGTTATTATCATGGGTGCAGCGCATGCGTGCGTGCATTATGGTGGTTGAGATGGGTATGATGGTATGTGTGGTAGGTAGAACTCACAACTCGTTAAAGTCGGTGATTCCATATCCCACGATTGCAGTAACACAAGCATGCGCTCGTAGATAACGGCTAACTGGGACACGCATTTAAGCACGGTCACTTCCGGTGGCTAATACCGTCTGCGTGTAGACTCCCTGAGGCTTGTACCTCTATGTCAGAAAAGCGGACGTTAAACCCTATTCACTCACTCACTCACTCCGGTGGTTAATGGACGCCACGCTCTCCTATTAGTTTAACCCTTTCACCCCTAAGTAACTGGAATGAAATTTGATATGTTAATTTTGCAACAATCTATCCAAATGATTTTCAGACTAGTCCATTTATGAAAAGCGGGTGTTTTTGTTCTCAAAAATATGCAGCGAGCCGGCTCATCTGGATCTACACGTTTTGCCAATACCACTATACAGGCTTGTGGTATTGAAAGGGTTAACCCGGTATCGTTAAATAACACAATGGCCAAATTTCTGCGCAAGTGGCGCAAGTTAGATGGAAAAAAAAGTTATATTTATTTTATTCTTAGTGCTATGCAATAAAAACAACAGTATACATATTTTATTTATGTGTATTCCCATGAACATTTCAAAACCAAAAATTAAATATAAAAGCTGCACCTAAATTGGGCCATTGCGCTATTTAGTCATACCAATTTCGGCCCTAGTTCTGGAACCTACATGTTCAGATTTATCTGCAACAGCTACTGGAGCTATTTTGATGCAAGAATGCGCAGATACCATGAACACATATACAGTATATCACATGCGAATTACGTGGTCTTAACTGATGTAACCCTTCATGAATTATTTCGAGAAAACTCGAAATAATTCACGAATGTCTACATCTACGAGGCCGGTGCAAATGATAAATTACTACACTGTGATATGTGCACATTTTATGTTCTTCATCGCATCCAAATTGCTCCAATTATACAGTCCAACCTCCCCGAACGGCCACCTCTCTACAACAACACCCTCTCTATAACAGCCGCTATGTTATATCCCAAATGGATAATTTCCTCTGTATCTAACCCTTAGACTGCTGAGCACGAACTTTGTCGTCTGCTGTTGTTTTTGCCTTCTTTCTCAATAAAAACATGTTTTGACAGCATTTTAGAATCATTTCCATTGGAAATGATTCTAAAATGTTGCCAAAACATGTTTTTGATGCGAATTATCGAAGAAAATAAATAAACAGCGGACGACATAATTTAATACAGCATTAACCTCCCTACAACAGCAACCTCTACAACAGCCAGTTTTGCGTCTTCCCATGGGTGGCTGTTGTAGAGAGGTTGCACTGTAGTACGCTATATATGGCTTCATCGCGTTACAGTGCTGCACAGATTGCTGAGATATGCACTGTATATGAAAATGCAGTTTAAATGGCAGACATGCGTGTCATAGATTGTCCACCTTGCTGTTATCTGAGGCAATATACATGGCATTATTGTTTTCCTTTATAATAGTTTTGTCCAGTGAAATTTAACAAACAAAAAATACCGCGAAATATTGACATTTGTCCAAACTGTAAGAAATTATACACTTAGTTTCTATTAATGTTACAAATATTTGCACTCGCGACATGATTATGAGTTTTATATGTACATGTATGTTGGTTTAAATTTTTGAAATTATTTTCGCCAAAAAATCACATAATTTCAGTTCCCCGTAAGTGTGATGATGTCAGAATGGATAAATTGGCTTTTGATTCATGCGACTCATCAATGAAAAAACAAATGGCATGTTCCTAACAAGCCTTATTGCTCATTATCAGACTGCGAGAGTAATCTATCAGGTCATATCTAAACTTAGCGCACATTCCATAAACCCACTTCTTCATTCACCGTCACAGATGTGCGGTATAGATAGCACTGATTTTCTTTTTTAAACTCCTCCCGACGTCATGTCTGTGGCTACGGAGACGGCAGCTGACAGGCAGTATTGCTGGGTGTTTAAACAATTTGTAACCGTGGTTTTGCGTGTGGCTTTTCATTGTAGAAATGTTCCTAGACCCGTGTTTTTCAAACCCATTGACTTGTGAATACCACAGGTACTTTGTAATATGAACGACAAAATCCTCTTCTAAATCGTATGCAAGTTTACTCCGATATTAAATATCTATGTAGATGCTTAATATCGGAGTAACATTTGGGTATGATTTAGAAGAAGGCTGTGTTGTTCATACCACATGGTATCTGGTCAAGACTTCTATTCTTGTTACAGCAACCTTTCGACTCGCCACAAGATCACCTCCTATACCGGTAAAAACGTGCAAAAATAGCCTTAATTTTCGGTATATCTGAATTTATGTCAAATTCTCTGCGCTACCCAGGCAAAATATATTTTGAAATTAGTTCAGGGTCGGTATCCCAACAATTTGCACCTATCCATGTGTCTGTAACATGTTTGGTTACTTCGCAAATTTCGGTCATATCGATTTATATTACCAAAAAAACACTCCAAAATAGACTTGTTTTTCGGTATATCTGAATTCTTGTTAAATATTCTGCGCTACCCAGACAAAATATCCGTTGAAATTAGTTCAGGGTTGGTGTCCCGACAATTTGCACCTATCCATGAGTGTGTAACATGTTTGGTTACTTCGCAAATGTCGGTCATATCGATTTACATTACAAAAAAATACATAAAACAAAAGCCCAATTTTTCGGTATATCTGAGTTTATGTCAAATATTCAGCACTACCCAGAGAAACTATAGTTTGAAATTAGTGCAGGGTTATTGTCCAGAACGTTTGCACCTACCCATGCATCTGTAACATGTTTAGTTAATTCACAAATGTCGTTCAAATCGATTTATATATTTTAAAAAAAAAACACCAAAAAATAGCCTTATTTTTTGGTATATCTGAATTAATGTCACTTATTCTCAGCTATCCCGAGAAAATATAATTTGAAATTTGTTCAGTGTTAGAATCCCGAAAATGTGCATATGTCCCTGAGTCTGTAACATGTTTGGTTACTTCGCAAATGTCGGTCATATCGAGTTATACTACCAAAAAAACACCCCAAAATAGCCTTATTTTTCGGTATATCTCAATTTATGTCAAATATTCTGCGCTACCCAGACAAAATATATTTTGAAATTAGTTCAGCGTCGTTGTCCCGACAGTTTGCACCTATCCATGAGTCTGTAACATGTTTGGTTAATTCGCAAATGTCGGTCATATCGATTGATACTACAAAAAAAACACCCCAAAATAGCCTTAATTTTCGGTCTATCTGAATTTATGTCAAAGTCTCTGCGCTACCCAGACAAAATATATTTTGAAATTAGTTCAGGGTCGGTGTCCCGACAATTTGAACCTATCCATGTGTCTGTAACATGTTTGGTTACTTCGCAAATTTCGGTCATATCGATTTATATTACCAAAAAAACACTCCAAAATAGACATCTTTTTCGGTATATCTGAATTCATGTCAAATATTCTGCGCTACCCAGACAAAATATCGGTTGAAATTAGTTCCGGGTTGGTGTCCCGAAAATTTGCACCTATCCATGAGTCTGTAACGTGTTTGGTTACTTCGCAAATGTCGGTCATATCGATTTACATTACAAAAAAATACATAAAACAATAGTCCAATTTTTCGGTATATCTGAATTTATGTCAAATATTCTGCACTACCCCGAGAAAATATAGTTTGAAATTAGTGCAGGGTTATTTTCCAGAAAGTTTGCACCTACCCATGTATCTGTAACATGTTTAGTTAATTCACAAATGTCTGTCAAATCGATTTATATATTTATTTATTTTTAAAACACCAAAAATTGCCCTATTTTTCGGTATATCTGAATTTATGTCACTTATTCTCAGCTATCCCGAGAAAATATAATTTGAAATTTCTTCAGTGTTAGAATCGCGAAAATGTGCACATATCCCTGAGTCTGTAACATGTTTGGTTACTTCGCAAATGTCGGTCATATCGATTTATACTACCAAAAAAAACACCCCAAAATAGCCTTAATTTTCGGTATATCTGAATTGATGTCAAATTTTCTGAGCTACCCAGACAAAATATATTTTGAAATTAGTTCAGCGTCGATGTCCCGACAATTTGCACCTATCCATGAGTCTGTAACATGTTTGGTTAATTCGCAAATGTCGGTCATATCGATTGATACTACAAAAAAAAAACATCCCAAAATAGCCTTAATATTTGGTATATCTGAATTTATGTCAAATTCTCTGCGCTACCCAGACAAAATATATTTTGAAATTAGTTCAGGGTCGGTGTCCCGACAATTTGCACCTATCCATGTGTCTGTAACATATTTGGTTACTTCGCAAATTTCGGTCATATCGATTTATATTACCAAAAAAACACTCCAAAATAGACTTAGTTTTCGGTATATCTGCATTCATGTCAAATATTCTGCGCTGCCCAGACAAAATATATGTTGAAATTAGTTCAGGGTTGGTGTCCCGACAATTTGCACCTATCCATGAGTCTGTAACATGTATGGTTAATTCGCAAATGTCGGTCATATCGATTGATACTACACACAAACCCCTAAAAATAGCCTTAGCCTTAATTTTCGGTATATCTGAATTTATGTCAAATTCTCTGCGCTACCCAGACAAAATATATTTTGAAATTAGTTCAGCGTTGATGTCCCGACAATTTGCACCTATCCATGAGTCTGTAACATGTTTGGTTAATTCGCAAATGTCGGTCATATCGATTGATACTACCAAAAAAAAAACACCCCAAAATAGCCTTAATTTTCGGTATATCTGAATTTATGTCAAATTCTCTGTGCTACCCAGACAAAATATATTTTGAAATTAGTTTAGCGTCGAAGTCCCGACAATTTGTACCTATCCATGAGTCTGTAACATGTTTGGTTAATTCGCAAATGTCGGTCATATCGATTGATACTACCCAAAAAACACCCCAAAATAGCCTTAATTTTCGGTATATCTGAATTTATGTCAAATTCTCGGCGCTACCCAGACAAAATATATTTTGAAATTAGTTCAGGGTCGGTGTCCTGACAATTTGCACCTATCCATGTGTCTGTAACATGTTTGGTTACTTCGCAAATTTCGGTCATATCGATTTATATTACCAAAAAAACACTCCAAAATAGAGTTGTTTTTCGGTATATCTGAATTCATGTCAAATATTCTGCGCTACCCAGACAAAATATCTGTTGAAATTAGTTCAGGGTTGGTGTCCCGACAATTTGCACCTATCCATGAGTCTGTAACATGTTTGGTTACTTCGCAAATGTCAGTCATATCGATTTACATTACACAAAAATACATAAAACAATAGCCCAATTTTTCGGTATATCTGAATGTATGTCAAATATTCTGCACTACCCCGAGAAAATATAGTTTGAAATTAGTGCAGGGTTATTGTCTAGAAAGTTTGCACCTACCCATGTATCTGTAACATGTTTAGTTAATTCACAAATGTCGGTCATATCGATTTATATTTTTTTTTTACAAAATATATTTTGAAATTAGTGAGTCGGTGTCCTGACAATTTGCACATATCCATCAGTCTGTAACATGTTTGGTTATTTCGCAAATTTCGGTAATATCGATTTATATTGCCAAAAAAAACACCCCAAAATAGCCTTATTTTCCGTATATCTGAATTTATGTCAAATATTCTGCACTACCCAGACAAAATATATATTTTGAAATTAGTTCACAGTTTGTGTCCCGACAATTTTCACCTATCGATCTGTCTATCACATGCTTGGTTACTTAGCAAATGTCGGTCATATCGATTTACAATACAAAAAAAAAAACACCAAAAAAAATAGTCCAATTTTTCGGTATATCTTAATTTACGTCCAATATTCTGCACTACCCCGAGAAAATATAGTTTGAAATTTGTTCAGGGTTATTTCCAGAATGTTTACACCTATCCATGTATCTGTAACATGTTTGGTTACTACGCAAATGTCGGTCATATCGATTTTTTTTCCTGAAAATACTACAAAAATAGCCATATTTTTCATTACATCTGAATTTATAGCACGTATTCTGCGCTACCCCGAGAAAATATATTTTGAAATTAGTTCAGGGTCGGTGTCCATTCACCTATCCATGAGTCTGTAACATGTTTGGTTACTTCGCAAATGTCGGTCATATCGATTAACTTTACAAAAAGAAAAAACACAAAAAATAACCCAATTTTTCGGTATATCTGAATTTATGTCAAATATTCTGCACTACCCCGAGAAAATATAGTTTGAAATTAGTTCAGGGCTATTGTCCAGAAAGTTTGCACCTACCCATGTATCTGTAACATGTTTATTTACTTAGCAAATTTCGGTCAGATAATTTATATTTTCTTTCAACAAATATAACACGTATTCTGCGCTATCCCGAGAAAACATAATTTGAAATTAGTTCAGGGTTCGTATCCCGAAAATGTGCACCTATCCCTGAGTCTGTAACATGTTTGGTTGCTTCAAAAAATAAATACAAATATAAATAGCAATGTTCGTTAACATTTTAATGTAAACACGGTTATCGCTCCTGATATCATTGTGGAAATTTACTTCTGATATATAATGTATAATACTGCCAACCAATACGTGGGGTAATGGTGAATGAATGTTTTTTTGCGAGAAAGTGTCTCAGATGATGTGTCTGATATAAAGAACATTTTGTGCCTACTGAGTGGGCATGTACCTTTAATATCACAAAGAAAATAGTTTTTTTGTTGTTCAATAAAATAAATATTTGCTTGAATTTCATAAAAAATATTGGGGCGTGGGAGAATGTGACTTTGTTATTGATGAAAAAGAACTTACATTTAAATATATATTCGATTCATTGTATCTAATAGCCAGAAGTATGTCGGCAGAAAAGTGTGGAACAGAAAGTAGTGTTATGTCTCGATTGCAAACATTTGATTCATACTGTTTGCAAATAAAATCTACGTTAAGGGAGATAAATCGTACTCTTATGCGAACAGCATATTAACGCGGTTATCTCTCTTGAACATTACATCTTGTGAGATATCCACATGAGGATTTTTCCTATATTATATAAACTAACCAATGACCACACATTTCGTTATTCTCTGCTACTTTCATTTTTCGTATGGATGTTGTGGGACATATTTTCCCATAACCTGCACCCATTCTGCTCTTGGTATTCACTAATTAAAATATTGGTTTAATTATAGTGTGTCTAATAGCCAGAAGTATGTCGGCAGAAAAGTGTGGAACAGAAAGTAGTGTTATGTCTCGATTGCAAACATTTGATTCATACTGTTTGCAAATAAAATCTACGTTAAGGGAGATACATCGTACTCTTATGCGAACAGCATATTAACGCGGTTATCTCCCTTGAACATTACCTCTTGTGAGATATCCACATGAGGATGTTTCCTATATATAAACTAACCAATGACCACACATTTCGTTATTCTCTGCTACTTTCATTTTTCGTATGGATGTTGAGGGACATATTTTCCCATAACCGCCTCACATGACAAACATGCTCAGACTTACAAAATAATCTCAAAGCTTAGCATATGCTTGAAACTAACTTGCCTGTGAAGTAGGTTAGTGCATCAATTGACTGGTTGCTGCAAGCAAAGAGTATCTATGGCATAACAAATATGCCTTATTATTTTGTTAACGTACTACTTTTGACTACACCGTGCATGCATATTCGATGATTTAGCGTGGTTAAAACGGTTAGCCAGTTTTTCTCTTGAACTGGAGAAAGTGTGCATATGGTGCTTGTGGTCAGTGTATCTCCTGATCTGTGGCGATAACCAGGGGCGGACCCAGGATTTCAGGTTGAGGGGGGGAGGGGGGGGGGGGCGGGGGGGGGGCGGGGACTTGAAATAGTTTTACTATATTTTCGAACTAGCACCGTTTGTTCGTCGACCGAGCGGAGCTGGGGAGACTGCTAGGCGGGTGCGGCGGTATGCCATAAGGAATATTTTTGATATATACACCCCATTTTGCTGCGTTCTGGCGCATTTTAGAGCAAAAAATCTTTACTCCCCAAATTTGGGGGGGGGGGGGGGGTGGGGCGCGCGCCGGGTATTTCCCTATGTGAATCCGCCCTTGGTAACAAGCTAAATGGAGTGGAGGTTTTATATTTTGTGAGCAGTATACCTCGTGATCGTGGCTTGGTGAAACAGGCCCGTAGCGGTGAATAAAATAATGCCACGGCGGACTATTGAGAGCTCTGGGGTCCCACCCCAGAAAATAATTCAACCTAGACCCTCAAAATGCACAGGTTGAAGTAACGTACCAAGGTATATATACATTAAATATACCTAAAAGTATCAATAAGTTGGAAAAAATCAGTTGAAAAAATGTGTACTACTGGTAGAACACGATACAGGCCCGTAGCCAGACCTGTTTGAAGGGGGGTCGTTCCGAAGGTCCAAGGGGCCTGAGGTATCTAAGGGGGTCCTAAAAAAAGTGGACCTCGATGGCTGGGCGGGGGGGGGGGGCGTCCGACCGCTCCGACCCCTGCCCACCCCCACCCCCTGGCTACGGGCCTGCGATATGCGTTATAACAGGGAGTAAACAAATAACAGGTATATTTAATGTATTTTATAGGCCTTGGTATGTTACTTCAACCTGTGTCAAAATGGTGTTTCCTGCGTTCGAGAGCCAAACTAGTGCCACGGCGTGCCGTGGCTTCCGTGGTAGTGTCTACGGCCGTAAGAAATGGCGCTTATGGCATGCGTGGCCAGTCCAGTTCCTGATATGTGACTGTGACCGGGTAAATAGGCTTTATTGCAATCGTCCGGTCTACCTAGCTCCTGGTCCGTCGGTGGCAGTGACTGGAGTAATGAGGCGTATTTGTTTTACGACCAGTGTAGATCCAGTGTAGATCCAGATCTATGGAACGCAAAATCTACATAAACTCAAATCAGTAATGCTATCTCTAAATGATTAGAACTAGCTTCAATTATTTAGAGCTAGCTCAGATTGATTTATAGCTAGCTCCAAATTAAATATAGCTAGCTGTAAATGAATTCAAGCTGGCTTAAATGTTTACAGCTGGCTCCAAATCAGTTATAGAGCTCCTCAAATCAAGTTATATAATGCTCTCTACATATCAATTTGAAATATCATTATTGATTTAGAGATAGCTCCAAATGAATTTAAATGATTTGGAGATAGCTCCAAGTATATTATAGCTAGCTTTAAATCAATTCGAGCTGGCTCTAAATATTTAAAGCTACAAGTAGCTCTAATTATTTAGAATTAGCTTTCATAATTTGAGTTTGTGTATATTTCGCGTTTCATACAGGTTAGCCTGCGCATCCGCACAGTCTGATCAGAACGGTGTTCCGTTAAGGCCATCGTAATATCGCTATCGGGTCGATACTACGATAGTACGATAGTACGAACTACGATGACGATAGTACGATACTACGATTACGATGACGATAGTACGATACTACGATGACGATACTATGATGTCCTGGTGGCGATAGTACGATACCACGATGACGATAACGCGATACCACGATAGTACGATGACGATACTACGATATTATATCATACTATCGTCATCTTAGTATCGTACTATCGTCATCGTAGTATCGTACTATCGTCATCGTACTGTCGTGATCTCGTAGTATCGACCCGATAGCGATATTACGATGGCCTTAGAGCACGTGAATGTAAGAAATAAACGGTACTCGATTCTTTGTGAAAGTTATTGTAAAGAACTTTCAGAGCACCCATAAAACACATATGTCATCGTATTTGGTGCGCTACATATCATCAAAATCCGTCCGTTTGTTAGGAAGATTTTAATGAAAATTGACTTTAAAAATGAAGTCACAGATTACGTCACGTCGGAAAATCGGGTTCGGAAACAACGTGATCACACACCTTGTTAATAGTGCAAACAAGAATTTCGGCGCAAACGGCGCAAACCATATGAATTTTTCAAATATCTATCTTAAATACTTATTAAATGAAATTAAATCAATCTAATGATGATGATATGTATCAAAATACCGGCGAATTACCTCGTCATCCATTGTTTTGATGCGAATGCGCATGTCCATCCGGAAGCACGATGACGATAGTACGATATAATATCGTAGTACCGTCATCGTACTATCGTGGTATCGCGTTATCGTCATCGTGGTATCGTACTATCGCCATCGTGGCATCGTAGTATCGTCATCGTAGTATCGTAGTCATCGTAGTATCGTAGTATCGTAGTATCGTAATATCGTACTATCGTCATCGTAGCATCGTACTATCGTCATCGTAGTATCGTACTATCGTCATCATAGTATTGTACTATCGTAGTATCGGCCCGATAGCGATATTACGATGGCCTTTACGGAACACCGTAGATGAGTATATGCACTGTTCACAATGCCATTAATGAAACACCCGTCATGCTTCTAACGAGCAACATATATCGTCATTATGGAGAATAGTATGTCAGTGCCGTGAATGGGAAAAAAATATCTGGCAAGGCTTAGGAAACGGGATGGGTGAGGCTCTGCCGAGCACATCCCATTTCCGTGCCGCGCCAGATATTTTTCCCATTCACGGCACTAACCTACTATTTTATTTATCCCGTCAACACCTACAAATGGCTTTAAAATGCCAAATATAACCCCAGCCACCGCACACATTCATACGCAGTGATTATGTCGTATTGACAGGATATCAAAAAAATGTTTCACGGCACATACGCACTATCAGGCCCGTAGCCAGACCTGTTTGAAGGGGGGGTCGTTTCGAAGGCTGAAGGGGCCTGAGATATCTAGGGGGTCTAAAAAAGTGGACCTCGAGGCTAAAAAAATGGACCTCGAGGCTGGACGGGGGGGGGGGGGGGGGTCGTCCGACCGCTCCGACCCCCCTGGCTACGGGCCTGACTATGTTGACGGGATACATTAGGATACATGACTACTACTTGATCTGGAGCTACAACGGTCACAAATTCCATAAGCCCCATTTCCCCAGTCACAACCACATATGTGAATAGAAAATGGGATTTATGACGGCTCAGTAACCTATTTCACCAACATTGCAAAGTATACTTATCTAGCAGAGTATACTTTGAGGGAGAAATTTTCAATTTAAGGATAAATTTATTAATTTTTATTATACTAAATTTATTACATTATCACAGCCAGTTTGGCTGTGATAATGTAATAAATTCAGTATAATAATTATGCATACTTGTAATCATCAAATATATGCAGTCGTTAGTTCTATATCACATAATGCATTTCGGGGGAAATAAATGATTACTCCCTCAAAGTATACATTGCTAGATAAGTATGCTTTGCAATTTTGATGAAATCGGCTACTGATCTGTGACTGTGCTGGAAACATTTGACGTTTGGCATTTGTGACTACCACGCGATATGTGACTGTGTCGGGACAACTTACACTGTTGGCATTTGCGGCGGGTCTAACTCCTGAACGATGACTGTTACTGTTACTTGGAGAAATGGCGCTCAGTCTAGCACCTATTCTGCTCCGTTTAACCTATAAAGGATCTGCACTGTTTGTTTGAAGCATGACGGTCATATCCCCGACTGAATGGTGAACAGTGGAGCTCCTGATCAGACTGCGCAACAGGCATTCGAGTGTGTTTCGGCTTCCTTCGGAATACTGTATATGAACAACTATAAATAGCAAAACAAATGACGTTATGTTTTTTAATATCAAGGGAAGTAATCATTTAAAGGTGCATGACCACTCAGTAGGCACAAACTGTTCTTTACAGGAATTAAATAAGTGTATAATTGTGTCACTATTCCACCAGTTCTAAAATATTACGAGTGCCCGCTATACAGATATATAATCATTTAGTAATATTTATTTTACCGATAGTGACGAGCGGTGGTATCAGGCTATTTTCATATGCAAATGAGACATGATAGGTTTTAATTATTTATACTAATTAAATGCGTCACCTGAAAAAAATAATAATGATTAGCTCAGTAGGTAGAGCGTCGGACTGCGGATCGGGAGACCCCGGGTTCGTATCCCAACTCGACCGCTGCGAATGGTCGATTCGAGCCAGTGCCGTAGTTAAATCAAAGCATTTACATTTTAAAAAATATATATATTTTCGACAGATTATAAAGTATGATCATTGCACATCAAATAATAAACACAGAGAATACATAGTAATGTCCGTTAACATTTTAAGAAAACACGGTTATAGCCCCTGATATCAGTGTGGAAATTTACGTCGGATATATAATGTATAATAATGCCAATCAATAGTTAATGATGATGAATGAATGTTTATTTTGCCAGAAACTGTCTCAGATGATGTCTCTGATATAAAGAACATGTGCCTACTGAGTGAGCATGTACCTTGAATGTATACAGTATTACCGCGACATTCATGTATACCTGTACTGACGAAGCCGAAACACGCCGAATGCATGTAGCTTGCGAATTGAGATCTGTAGTCTATTTCACCAACATTTCAAAGTCTACTTTTCTAGCAAAGTATACTTTGAGGGAATAATCATTTATTTTTCCCGAAATGCATTATGCCAATATATAGAACTAACGACTGCATAAAGTTGATGATTAAAAGTATGCAGAATTATTATATTGAATGTATTACATTACCACAGCCAAAATGGCTGTGATAATGTAATAAATTCAGTATAATAACCAATAATAAATCTGTCCTAAAATCGAACATTTCTCCCTTAAAGTATGCTTTGCTAGATAAGTATACTTTGCAATGTTGGTAAAATGGGCTACTCGACTCGAGCCGTACGCCCCCAATGTCACAAGTGACAATCACAATTGAAATTTCCAGACGTTCCTAAATTTTAGTCCAACGTATGAAATTTAGTGAAATGGCCCTCTGGCCCGTAACCAGACTTATGAAGGGGACCTTAATGCCTCGAGGCAGCTAAGGGGGCATGCTTCCCCATAACATTTTGAAATCCAGGTGGTCTGAAACACAGGTTGAAGTAACGTACCAGGGTCTATAAATACATTAAATATACATGAAAGTATCATGTATCATGTTTCTATAGGCATATTTCATTTCAAAATATACGTCCATTGTCAGACACTGATATAGTACATGAAGCAGTGGAAGTAGTTGTACAGGGATCCTCTAGATTATCGGACAAAAATGGCATTTTTTGTTACGATATTTTTCTTAAAATAGCAGCTACGGGCATACTATTGTCACAGAACAATCAACGATTCTTGCTTTCTCAACGCATGCAAGCTATTTAGCAAAATGTGCCATCTTTCTCACTTAGAGATCGACATATCATTCCGTCGAGTCTAATTTCTAAGGCGGGGGTGGAAGCATGAGGGGATGGTGTGTCCCGGCCACAGACAACTTATTTCACGAAGCAGTATTTATATTATTTATAAATACCGTCCGCCGTGGTTTACAATTGTATTTTTTTTTCAAATGAGCATTTCCTTTAACCAATTATTTTTCATACAATAACACCACATTTAATTTAAAATCCTCACTATCCTCACTTTTGCCTTGAGCCTCGCGCGCAATTTCACACACTTACCTGAAACAGACTATAACGGGCGCCACCTGTTGAGTAAATCTGAGTATCAACAAACGCACGCTGTTTGATCAGCCGCGAATTACGGTCTCAGGTAAAGCGTCTATTGATCAGTGGTGTCGAGCAAGTGTGGATCATATGTTTGAAGTTAAATGGATAAATTTACACTTTCATGAAGATGAATTCTGTAGTTAGATGCTTCCTGGTTTTACTGGTGTTGGAAAATTTACCTGGGTTTGCGTCAGGTGAGTGAATTGTCAAATTAATTGTGCAGGTAGTGAGGTACATTTGCGAAAACGTTTACCTTCAATTTGCCAGACGACACAACTATTCGCATGACGTGCAAATATTGTCACCAGACGAGTGACATTTTGCATATTAACTAATTGGTGGTAAACTGCTATTTCAATTACAATTATGTACATTGTACATGTCTGTAAAAATCTGACAAAACCGGCCTTATTGTATTGGCAAACAGTGTAATCCCAGATCAGCCTGCGCTTTCGCGCAGTCTGATCAGGGTCTACACTTGTCTTTATTCAAGTGATGAATATATTGGGCATGCCAGTGCTTTTATAAAACCAGCCTTGTATGTTTTTCTTACCAGTGTAGACCAACACCAGTCTGTGAGTTCAGTCTGATCAGGGTCTACAATGGTCTATATTCCTTCAAGCGATGAATTATATGGGACATGCTTTTTAAAAAAAAACAGCGTTCTAATTCTTATCATTTTGTTATCAGTGTAGACCAATACCAGCCTGCGCATCCGCACAGTCTGAACATGGTCTACACTGTTTGCCATTCCAAATAGCGGAACATAAATTATTCATCACAAAACAATGCGGATTAAATCAGATTATACATGGTATGTAGGTTGATCAGTGTCTACATTGTCGTCATTTTGTCTGTGAAAACAATGCATATTAAATTAAACATTAGATCTACATGTACCGTTCCATCTGATCAGGGTTTACAGCGTCATTTCATTGGTTCTAATGAGAAACAAGACACAATAAGATAGCAGGCGATAATTTACGTTTCCTTTCTTTGTAAGGGTTAAACATATTGCACAAAAAGTATACCGGATGATCATTATTAAAATAATTATTTTATTATGCCCCTACTTGTGGTGAGGGCATACATTGTATATGTAATTGTTTGTAAATATTTTCAAATAATATTGATAGGTTGTTTTTTTTACTTTTTTTAAACAAAATAATTTTTTCAATAAAAATAAAAAGATCCCACACAATTTCATACCACAAATTGTGTAAGGACCTACTAATTAATTTTCTATATGTTTCAGTGTCTCGTCTGTATGTAACTGTTTATGTGTTGCCCCAGTATTGTTTCAGTGTCTCAATCTCGTCTGTATGTAAGTGTTTATGTGTTGCCCCAGTATTGTTTCAGTGTCTCAATCTCGTCTGTATGTAAGTGTTTATGTGTTGCCCCAGTATTGTTTCAGTGTCTCAATCTCGTCTGTATGTAACTGTTTGTGTGTTGCCCCAGTATTGTTTCAGTGTCTCAATCTCGTCTGTATGTAAGTGTTTATGTGTTGCCCCAGTATTGTTTCAGTGTCTCGTCTGTATGTAAGTGTTTATGTGTTGCCCCATTTAGTGTCAACGCCCCTGTAGTAAGTTGTTTATGTGTTGCAGTATTGTTTACGTCTCGTCTGTATGTAAGTAGTTTAGCCCCAGTATTGTAGTGTCTCGTATGTAACTGTTTATGTGTTGCCCCAGTATTGTTTCAGTGTCTCGTCTGTATGTAACTGTTTATGTGTTGCCCCAGTATTGTTTCAGTGTCTCGTCTGTATGTAACTGTTTATGTGTTGCCCCAGTATTGTTTCCCTCAGGTTAGACATATTGATGACAGGTTTACTTTCGTTTTTGTTTGCTTTGTGTATATTAGGATGTGTGATAAATGGTTCAATGTCATACATAGCCAGGGGCTGTTTGTAAAGGACAGTCGATCAGCGGATCTTTCGATGTTCTCATTGAGACGATTCTAAAGCACTCCAACTTGCCATTTTTGATGGAGAAATAAGAAATTTACCACCAAATTACGCACCTTAACTGGAGCTCTGATATCATGCGAAATTCATTTGCGCACTATAGCTCATAAGTTTGTGTCTTATGTCCACCTCATTTACAAAAAAAAATATTGAGTATTTTACAAAACCGTCACCGGTGAAAAATTACGACACGATACCGCATGTAATACGAGATCATCATGAATACACAACTTGATCAACTGCATAATCTGTTTAATAATCATTTAATATTGACATTAATTGAATCAGACTGAGATCTGGATAAGATAGCAGTGGCTATGATCAGGTACATATTGATATCATATATTACATCTCTGGCCTCCAGCTAATAATGACTAATTGCACCAATTGTGCTGTCTGGTCGACTGTACTATGATACCATGTAATAATAGAGCTCCAGATAGTTTTTTATCTAAAGAGTATTATATCCCAAGATTTCAAATTCAATGCGTATTTTACTTTTACAAATGTATTATTGATTGTCTTTCTTATTAAATAGGAACAAATGATACAAATATAAAACATATTAAAAATTCAATTTGTTTGAGCTGCAAAAAGCAAACAGTGTTTGCTTTTTGCAGTAAATTTTCAACTTTATTACAGTATTTTCACTACATGTACTCAGTTTGAAAATCAATGTGTATTTTCACATTGCTGTGATTATTTTGTACTCCCACTTTTGATAACCAATGCATATTCAGCTAAAATAATTGTGTAAAATACGCCAATACGCACCTTATCTGGAGTTCTGTAATAGTATACTACCGATACTACACATTAGTCATACGAGCATAAACTTTAAAATACTTTTTTATTTATTTATTTACGTCCCAACAATTGTACACATTATGTGTATACTATTAGTGACTAATAGTATACACGTAATGTGTACAATAGTCTTAGTGACTAATAGTATACACGTAATGTGTACAATAGTCTATTACAACATATTAACTACATGTATTATATAACTGATGCACAATTACTATTCTATATAGAATTATGAGAGACAATATGTATCATTAATTGAACCTTCAAAACTTTCCTATGACCCGTTATGTTATTGGGATACACCGTTTTGGTTCCCAGGGTGTCCTGTTTAGAGAGGTTGAACTGTACTTCAGGTTTATGAACCAGAGCTCCAGATAAGGTGCGTATTGGCGTATTTTACGCAATTATTTTAGCTGAATACGCATTGATTATCAAAAGTGGAAGTACAAAATACACATTGATTTTCAAATTGAGTAGTGAAACTACTGTCATAAAGTTGAAAATTCACTTAGTGAATGTTTAAATTTGTTATATATTTTTATCATTTGTTCCCTATTTAGTAATGAAGAATATCAATAATTAATTTGTAAAAGTAAAATACGCAATGATTTTTAAATCAGGGGGTATTGTACGCTTTAGACACAAAGCTTATCTGGAGCTCTGATGAACGCTTCAAAATTATGTTTGAGTGTTTTGCAATCATGAACAGTGTTTACACATTTTTACACCAATGGTGTTTTGGGCGAGGGGGTTTTGTCCTACTTGATTACTGAATAGTTGTCTGGTTTCTCATGTGCTAGCACGTACAAATAAATTATAAGGCGTTTATAGATTCTATGTCACGATAGGTGTATACCATATTGTGCAAATATTCAGAAACTAGGCCAACAAGAAAGTGCTGATTCAATATTAAATTGTATGCATGGTCGTTTTATAAACGGGCATAAATTGTTAGAACAGGCTAGAACATTTGCAGATAAATCAATTTGCAAGAACTTCATGTTTTTATTCCCCTGGTATCGGTAGAGCCGAGAGGTATAAAGTATGGACTGTATGTCCAGAGGACGCAATTCTAATGAAATTCCAAGACATTTCATGGTATTTATAGGGAGAAATAAAAGAAAATACAATGAATTGTCGTCTGTTATTTTTTAACTATTTATAGCCCACAAATTTCCCTGCATGCAAAGAGTTAAGAAGTTTGCATGGCACAGTTCTCTATCTGCCAGCGGGGAAATTTGTGTTTCGACAAACCACATATTCTTGTTGCATGCAAAACTTCATGCAGATTATATGTACCACAGTTAGTGTAATAAATTCCCCCTTGGACCCATGCCATTTTCTGCAGTTATTTCAAATATATACAGTAATATTATATATATAATGACTCAAAACATGTACAGTGGAACCTCTATAAACTGGACACCCTGGGAGGACTGTAAATCAGACATATGACTATGCCAAAGTATGCGGCTGTGCCATGCGAACTTGAACAGCCATTATCATCATAAATATACACGAATGAACCCCATAGAATTAAGGATACACAGACTGCCTGTGTGTCCGGTTTAACGAGGTTCTACTGTACGAAGTGTGAAAATGACATATTTTTGCTGAAAGTATGTAAGGGACTAACTACTATTGGAGGTGGAGCTGCTATGAGAATAAATCCATGTATCTGTGTCAGTACAGTGGAACCTCTCCAAACCGGACACCCTGGGAGGTCCCCAGGGTGTCCGGTTTAGAGAGGTTCCACTGTAAATCAGGCGTATGACTACACCAAGGCATGCAGATGTGCTTTGCGAACTTGAACAGGCATTATCATCAGCGATAGGTGGCAATGAAACCCATGAAGCTAAGGATTCACAGACTGCCTGCATGTCCGGTTTAGAGGGGTTCCAGAGCTCCAGATAAGGTGCGTATTTGCGTAAATACCCAATTTGATTAAAATTGCCAAAAAAAAAACAATTGAAATCAGAAGTAGTGAGTATCAAAAAGCAATGGAAAATTTGTGGTGTCTTTATCATGCTACAGAAAACAATAAACAGACCACAAATATAGAATATTTTCTTATTTTTCCATGAAAACGCATCTTGGTTTTTCATTAGAATTGTCTCCAAGGAGACAATTCTCATGAAATGCCAAGACATGTTTCATAAAATTTAGAAGAAAAGCTATTCAATAATTGTGGTCTGTTAATGTGTAAACAGTAGTGTGATTTTATTTTACCCAATTAAAACATTGAAATATCCAATTGCTTCAGAAATGATGGAGTGACAATACTCAATTACTAATTCCTTATCTGTAGCCTATTTCATCAACATTGCAAAGTATACTTTGAGGGAGTAATCATTTATTTTTCCTGAAATGCATGATTTCATATAGAACTAACAAATGCATATATTTCATGATTAAAAGTATGCAGAATTATTATACTGAATTTATTACATTATCACAGCCAAATTGGCTGTGATAATGTAATAAATTCAGTATAATAAAAATTAATAAATTTATCATAAAATTGAAAATTTCTCCCTCAAAGTATACTTTGCTACTAAAGTATACTTTGCAATGTTGATGAAATAGGCTACTGGAGCGCTGGGTTCTACTGTATGTGTGTCAGTGAGAATTCATTTGAACAGCACCACCTTTGATGAGATTATTACAGTAATCCGCCAGTAATCCTTCTGTTGGCTGTATAGTACAATTATTTATTACCTGATGTTGGTTCATTACCTGTAGTACTTACATGTGGGCTGAGAAAAGGGACCTTATACAGGCCTGGACAAATTCTTAATTTTCCACTCGTCCACACTGGATTTCAAATTATATATATACACACCTACATGTTTTAATATAGTAACCAGGGGTTTCAATAGCCTCCAGAATTCAAGGCTCAAAATGACCAATCAAGACTAAATTGAAGTGTAAAATACAAATTTAGTAATGTTTATATAGTAAATTTGACCCCTGTGCTGCAAACTGCAGGAGGCAAAATCAAATTGCAACGGTCAAAATTCCCAGTTTTGGTTCACTATTCAAAACTCTTAATGTTTATGCCACACCGGTCTCTTCAAACCACTCATTCAGATCGAACATTCAGTCGGCAATATGAGCGGATCAGTGGATTTTTCAATGCCTGTCTGCAACAGCATTTGCGACCATCATAGCCCCTGATTTATGCAGTCTGATCAGGGGCTATGCTGCTCGCCATTTAGTTCATGAAGTCCGCTTATTGTCGTGAGAAAATTAATTAGATATGGAGGACAGGGAACAATATGTTTCTGATTCCAACCCCCAACTGCCCCTAACATTAATTGCCAAATTAATATTATAATCCACAGTCTGATTAGGGCCTTAGTCTATGCTGGTTGCTATTGAGTTGGGCGGGAATCTGTTCTTGATGCTGGTAGTGAAAATGTTTAGTCTGTATCGCTGCATGAGTGTGCTAGCTGATCAGGAGCTGCAATTATTTGCCTCCCGATATGTGTATCTATGCTTGTGACGTATGGAGCTGGGTAGCAATTATGTTTCCAAGCAGGAGCTAGACTGGTCAAACTCTCAGTTAACCCATTCCTTTCGGAATACACCTTTACGGGTATGAAATTTATTAAATATTTTATTTTTGTTATTTCTCAATGAAAGTATATGTCGTGACCACTCATTTCAACCGCCTTTACCGTCTCAACGATACAGTTCAAATGGTGGTCACAACATATACTTCTGAACACATAGAAGGAAATATTTAGGATTTTCTGCAAACATATAATGGCGTATCCTCAGCATGAAATGGGTTAATCACTTTTTGTTGTGACATGGTCAGGTATACAATATAATTACTTCATAGTATTGCTGAGTCGGAATGTGTCTACTGTGCAGAATGATAAATGATCAGTGGCTGATTTGGGTCAGGCGACATTATTTGGTGTTATTAACCCATTTCATGCTGAGGATGTCATTTTGATTGCGAAAAATAAATAAATAAGTATATGTCGCGACCACCATTTGAACCGTCTCATCGAGATGGTTCAAATGAGTGGTCGCAACATATACTTTCATTGAGAAATAACAAAAATAAAATATTTTTAAAAAATCATACCCGTAAAGGTGTAATCGGCATGTAATGGGTTAAGGGCTCCAGTTAAAGGTACATGCCCACTCAGTAGGCACAAAATGTTATTTATATCAGAGACATCATCTGAGACATTTTCTGGCAAAATAAACATTCATTCACCATTACCCTACATATTGATTGGCATTGTTATACATTTTATATCAGACTCAAATGTCCACACTGATATCAGGGGCGATAACCGTGTTTCCTTAAAATGTTAACGGACATTACTATTTATTCTCTGTATTTATTTTTTGATGTGTAATAATCATACTTTATAATCTGTCGAAAATATTAATTTTAAAGTTGACGCATTTAATTAGTATAAATAATAAAAAAATAACATGCCTCATTTGCATATGAAAATAGCATGATACCACCGCGCGTCACTATCAGTAAAATAAATATTACTGATTGATTACATCTGTATAGCGAGCACTCGTAATTTTTAGAACTGGTGGAAAAGTGACACAATTATATACTTATTTAATTCCTATAAAGAACATTCTGTGCATACTGAGTGGGCATGTACCTTTAACGTGCGTAATTGGACCAAATTTTCCGGGTATTTTTCTTATTTCTTCACCAAAAATGGCAAGTTGGAATTGCTTTAGAATCGTCTCATCGAGACGATTCTAACGCACTCTCAACTTGCCAATTTTGGCGAAGAAATAACGAAGGTTTCCCCAAAGTTGATAAAATTACGCACCTTAACTGGAGCTCTGTTTGCCTTACATAATGTGAACATCGTCTCGTTACTGTATTCTATTCCACTCATGGAGTGAACAAGTCCGCCATCTACGCGTGTTCATGCCATCAGCCAGTTTCACCTCTTGTGGTGTTTGACACTGAACGAAATATGCAAAGTAGAACATATGATATAATGTAGCGAATCATATGTAGAAAAGCCAGAACAACAGACTCATCAATTATATTACACCAAATTGTTAACTAATCTTATTTTTGTTAGAAGCATCAGAAATCTTTCTCACAATACGTGATACAATAGTTAACTATATGAGGTCAGTGGTTGAGATAATCTTGGCTAAAACCAATATTTTTTTACTATTTCATCAGTCTTTTATATTTTCTGTGTATCCTAATATTAACCAGCTGATCCGGTGAAAACCTCAATCAGCCAGCTTTTATCATGGCGAGTTCTATATGTCGCCAGGGCCCATATCTAACATGGCCCAGTGATCTGACAAACAGGTTGCAATATGTCACAACTGTGGAATGTTATGATAAACCCTTTCACCCCTAAGTATACATGTCAGGTCAGGCTATTCTAATTTCAGGGCTGAATGTATATTTTTCTGTAAATATTCAGTTTTGATTTTGGGATTTCCCCCCATCACAGCAGGTGAAATATGCGAGTCAACCCTGGTAACGGTCTTAAATGACCGTAGCTGTTGGTAGGCCGTTATTAGCCATTACATAAATATACATTGGTTGTCCCCACCCCCTATCATAATTTTGGTCTTTCCTGTGCAAAAATTTCACATAAACTCTTGGTGTTTTTTTTTTTGTCACTTTACGATTTTGTTTTCGAAAAACATGACCGGTTGTCGAAATCAGTATTGGTGAATAAGGGGGCAGTTCCAGTGTTAGGTCCATATTATGTGTGACTATGACTGGAGAAATGGGGCTTATGGGTTTTGCGACCATTGTAGATCCAGATCAGCCTGTGCATCCGCACAGTCTGATCAGGATCTGCACTGTTCACCATGCCATAAATGAAACACCCATCTAACATGCCGTATCGGTCATTATCAGGCTGCAGGAGTGTGCAAGCTATTGATCAGTACCAGCGTTGGGTCCATATTCTGTGTGACTATGACTGGAGAAATCGGTCTTGTTTGTTTTGCGACCAGTGTAGATCCAGATCAGCCTGTGCATCCGCACAGGCTGATCAGGATCTGCACTGTTCACCATTCCATAAATGAAACACCCTTCTAACATGCCATATCGGTCATTATCACAGGCTACAGGAGTGTGCTATTAATCAGGAGCTACACTGGTCACAATGAAACATTCAGCATGCTTTCAACAAGCGATGTAGATCGTTATCAGGCTACAGGAGTGTGCTATTGATCAGGAGCTACACTGGTGGCCACAAATCCCATAAGCCCACATTTCTCCAGTTACAGCCACATATGCACCCAGATTTCCTGGATACATTTAAAAGATTCAGGCAGTGTTAAACCTATTATCTTCTGGTGATCGACATAGTTGTGGCTGTTACTGGAGAAATGGGGCTTGTGGGATTTGTGACCAGTGTAGCTCCTGATCAAAGAACACACTCCTGTAGCCTGATAACGATCTGTATCGCTTGTTGGAAGCATGCTGAATGTTTCATTGATGTAATGGCGAACAGTGCAGATCCTGATCAGACTGTGCGGATGCACAGGCTGATCTGGATCTACACTGTTCGCAAAACCCATAAGCCCTATTTCTCCAGTCACAGCCACATTTTTGTTTCAGAATAATCGGAATATTTTACTTTTATCCCGTCAACACATGCACTGTCAACACAGTGCGTGTGTGCCGTGGTTTCACGGTGCCGTGAAACATTTTTGATATCCAGTCAATACTATTTTTGCATTTTACAGCAATTTGTAGGTGTTGACGGGCAGAGCCTCGCCCATCCCGTTTCCTGAGCCTTGCCAGATATTTTTTCCCATTCACGGCACTAACCTACTATTCTCTATATATTTTCCGAATTATCTGTATTATTATTAACAAGTATATTTTAATACCACAAAGGGTGGTTCATGTGCGTGGTCACATCCTGTAGCTAACTTACTGTGGACTCTTTCAGTGTGTCCAGTTTAGACAGGTTCTGCTGTACAGAGGGATGTGTTGTGGCCTAGGGGTAAGAACACCTGACTTCCAATCCGGAGTTTGTGGGTTCAAGCGTCGCCTTGGGCATCAAAAACACTTGCATAGTACTTCCATCTCACTGGTCTGTCGGATGAGACTTTAAACTGTGGTGCCGTCTCTGTATGACCTTAGCTGTTGGTGGGACGTTAAACTCTTTGACTTTCACTTTTCTTCTGTACAAAATGGCATTTGACTTTCACTTTTCTACTGTACAAAATGGCATTCCATATAAGCTATTATAAGGCCAGATGAAATTCATTTGCAAAGTATGATCACCGCCCTCTCATCCCTAAAATAATTTGCCAAATTAAATATAATTTTATATTTGTACATTTTTTCAAAAAAGCCAAACTTATTGGTAAAATCCTCAATTTTAATCCAAGACTTGAATGAAATCTACAACAAATGTACTGTAATTAATTGTCTATATTGGCTAAGTTCAGGTGACTGTATGGAATAGCATTTTATTTGGCACACCCTATTGGACTTACTCAAATACCCGTGTGGCTTATTGAAATAAACTTTCACAGCTCCCATTGTAGGATAAATGGTCAATATTTTGACAGCCCATGTCGGCATGTTTTATTGAATTAGCACAATAAAAAGATAAGATCTTTCCAAGTCACATATGGGATTACTTATGCAATAAGCCAAGTCATGGTGGTATAAGTCCTGCTTTATAATGTGTCAGTGGTGTTGGCATGTTATATTAGATTTTCTGCTATTTTAGAGGTTCAAATTGACTAAAATTTATCAATTTATAAAGTAAATAGTCAAATGGACAGACACAAGCATATACATCCCTCACAAGTATCTGAACATGGCTGTGACTGTAGAAATCAAGTTTATGGTTTTACAACCTGTGTAGATCCAGATCAGTCAGTGCATCTGGGGCCCGTTTCACTAAACTTCTTACTACTAAAATGTTCGTAAGTTCAAATTTAAGATCGTCTGTAAATTTCAATTTATGGATTTACATTTATTGAGCATAGGCTGCATATGCAGCCTATGCTCAATAAATGTAAATCCAAAAATTATTTACAAGAAAACATTTGTTAATGTGACATTTACAGACTATCATACTTTTGCACTTACGAACATTTTAGTCGTACGAAGTTTAGTGAAACGTGCCCCTGCAGTCTAGTCAGGCTTCACCATTCTATCAATTTTGCGGCCGCCGTCATACTTCTAACAAGCAATATAGATTGTTATCAGGTTACATGAGTGTGCTATTTGATCATGAGCTCCACTGGTCACAATTCCCATTTCTCCAGTGACACCCACAAATAATTCTGATCATGGGTCATTTCATATACAGGAGAACCTCTCTCAAAATGGACACTAATAATTAAACCTATGTTTTAAATAGTGTACATCCAGAGCAGGATGTATGCAGATTGTGGGAAAATAGGTGTCACAGAATCCAGATGTAAAAGGAAATTGCAGACAATGGTTGACCACCAGATCAAGTTGTTGGTTATCAAATAGATTGTAATACTTTCAAGTGCCGGAAGATATTAAAGAAAATGGCAAATACCTGTATATTTTATACACATATGAGACACGCCATGTGATTATGTACCTTTGGAAATCTACGTAATTTCATGAAATACGTTTACAACATTTACAATATTTTCCATAAATGGTGTCAAAAGTTTTCAGAGTACATTATTGTATAACATATTTAATGAAATTACGCAGATGTTCGAAGGTACAAAATCACATGGTGTGTCTCATATGTGGATATGATGGGAGAATTTGGGCTTGTGACATTTGTGGCCAGTCTACATGTAGCTCCTGATCTGGTAGCATAGTCCTAGCTGCCGCCTGATAAGGATCTCAACTGTTCTCTTGCTCGAATACCGGTATGTACATGTATATTGAAATCACTTGTTTTGGTTTTGTGGCCTATATTAAATTACCACTAACCATTTTCATGCTGAAGATAACTAATTTTTCTAACTGAAAATTTTATATATTTTCCTTATTTCTGCACAGAAGTATATGTTGTCACCACTCATTTGAACCGTCTCGCCGAGACGGTTCAAATGAGTGGTAACAACATATGCTTTCATTGAGAAAGGAAGAATATAGAAAAATTATGTGAATGGCTATCCACATTAAACGGGTTAACCTGCCTGCTGTTTTCGTCATTAATGGCTCCAAGCATGACTGGTGTTTCACTGAATGGCGAACAGTGCAGATCCTGATCAGACTGCGCGGATGCACAGGCTGATCAGGGACTACACTACAATATTGTGAATACCATCAACCTATCATACCCCCAGTCCCAGTCGTATATGTAAATGTGTATTTTGTATGCGTTTGGTCAAGACTTAGCAATTTTTATCTCGTTGATATTTCTGATTACCGACAAATAGAAAACTGGCTTAGTTGACCGTAATACTGTTGACTTTTGACACAAATTAGTAAACATATTTGCACAGTTTTATATATGTAGATTTATAATTCATTTTCACTGAAAGCCATACTGCACAAAACACTCAATGGGTCCTTTTGTAAAGGTCAAGTGGGGCTATACAAAAGTTCATCAACGGGGCTTCAACATTTGTATACAGCTATTCATCTGAAGAATCCTTACAAAGTTTAGTGGTCAAATCTCAAGTTTGGCTTTGAAGGATTTTAGTTGACTCCGTAGATTATACGGTAAATGTCTGTCTGTCTGTTAACATCGTCTGTTAACTCTTTGCAGTGAAAATATCCGCCAAACAAATTAATAGTATATTTTTTTATTTCTCTCTGTAAATATGTCTTGGAATTTCATTAGAATTGAGTCCTCAGGACTCAATTCTAATGAAATTCCAAGACATATTCATGATATTTACAAGGAGAAATAAAAGGAAATATGATGATTTGTGTCCGCTATTTTTGAACTATTCATAGCCCACAAGTTTCCCAGCATGCAAAGAGTTGAAAATCACTGGGTCTCAGATAGGCATAGAAAGTGATGACAAAAATATGTAAAACCAAATAATTTTATTGTAGATATTTGTACAATTAAATTATTTTGTTTTACATATTTTTGTCATTGACTTTCATTCATAAGGTAGACTATTGACAAAAATATGTAGAACAAAATAATTTAATTGTATATTTGTACATGCTTTGTGAAACCACATATGCACGTATGAATAACCTGGAAAATATATTTGTTAAACTATTTTTAATAGTGAAAAGTAATAAGTATTCCGAATGTTTGCTTTGTCTGCTGTTTCTAAAAGGAAACATACCTACTCCATTTCTTGATAAAGATCCATGGCTTAAAATTCAAAAATTGAATGAAACAGTAAAGTAGGAAAATATACTCCATATCTTAAAAGGGCAAGAAAAATCAGTGAAAATAAATAAAGATTGAGGTGTGTAGGGTAGAAAATGTTAGACTCAATATTGGGGCCGAGGTGAGATGAAGTCACCCCGAGACTAAATTGTTCATAGGTCATTATAATACATTGTATATGGAATGCCTGGGTTGGTTTGCATTTTCCACTTTTGATCTACGGAGATTATCGGGTCAGACAGCAATGTAAACATGCATATTAAAATGTAGGTTATACATGTATGTGTATTTGTAGAATGAATATTAACTCCGTTTATGCTGATGATACACAGTTTGGCTGACAAAAACAAATACATTTGTAGCTCGTAGTTATTCAGATAAGTAAATGTAGAGAAAAAAATTGTTTGCACATATATCTCGGTGGGTTAAGTATGTCATACACACCTGCAATTTTGATCCCTCTTCAATCTATATTTTCCTAAATATCTCAACGACAGACTTACCAGGGCAATTTTAACACAAGACTGAAGGGCAGATTCTGTGGGAGATTAGTGTTGTTAACATCTGCTAATAACTCTTTCAACACCACATGTACAGCCCCCTATACAGGCGCCGATACAGGGGAGGGGTCCAGGGGGTCCGGACCCCCCCCCTGCTCCTGGCAAAAAAAAGAAAAATAAGAAAATCTACAATACTCAAGGAAATCGCATCTGCGGCGATCTGGCATTTAAAAATGTCATGGGGAAGGCGAGGTTTGAACCACCAACTTCCGGATTGGAAGTCAGGTGTTCTAACCCCTAGGCCACAACCCATCCCCCAGAAAAAACAAATGTTTCTCAACAGCCTGGAAAAGGTTAATGATTATCTCAGTAACTAGGAGCAATTTTGATGAGATTAACCCTGTATTACCCTGGTATTGGTAAACAGTGTAGATCATGACGAGCCGTCTCATCAGGATATGCACTTTTTGCAAGTAATTTTCATATTTTCGCAAACAAAAAATGTCCTCTTTTCATAATGGACTAGTCTGCATTTTGTGACGATTGGATTGGTTGCAAAAGTAACATATTACAATCCATTCCAGTTACATGGGGATGAAAGGGTTAAGCACAGATAGGGCCTGGTAAAAATAAAATACATTTGCCAATGTCGCCATCCTCATAGTTGTAGTCATTTGTTATTTGGTCATAGCTGGCATCTGCCCATAAAGCCCCCACCACCCAGAGTCCCCCCACCCACTACCCGCCCGTGTATGGAAGGTGTTCGAGCCAATTCCCACACCTAAATATAAGCCGAATTGAATCGGAAAAAAAACTCCCCGCTCTTTCCACCTCACTGCCCCTACCACCAAATCCTCAAATTGGAGAAGACATTGATAGGTACTGTATTTATTCTAAAAGTAGCCCCTCTAATAGTAGCCCCAAGCCTATATTTCCAGTTAAATTCTTTTATTTTCATATAGCCGTTACATCAAAATTCACAATTCTGTGTTTTTGTGCGATTATAACGCCAAAACCAATTCAGACTAGATGGCCGCGGCCTGCATATCGCGCCCGCCGAGGCTTCGATAGTGTACCGAAAAACTTTAACCTGGACACACATACGGACGTACGTACGCCAATGTGCCGGCTATATCACGCAGGCGCGACAAAAATTTCATAGCCCCGGGGACGTTTATTAGAATAATTAAGGTGCATGTACAGTATAATATAATTAGCCCTTTCAACACTTGAGACCTCTTTCCTGGTATTTGCAAATGGTGTAGATCTTGATGAGCCGCGAGCTGTCTCATCAGGATCTGCACTTTTTGCAAGTAATTTTCATATTTCTTAGAACAAAAACACCCCCTTTTCATAAATGGACTAGTCTGAAAATATTTTGTGACGATTGGATTGGTCTGAAAATTACCATATCAAAATTCACTCTAGTTATTTAGTGGTAAAAGGGTTAACGATCAATCGTAACTATTTTAGAGTGACTTCAAGAAATAGTGATATTGTAGTGAAAATTAACTCTGGTATGGCTACAGCTATAACGATAGAGTGATTACCAGATCATTATATCCGGAGATTAATTTAACATACACACAGGGGCTGAATTCCGGTCTCTTCCCCATTTTTTATTCCCAAACTCTGAAAAAAAAATCCCTACACTGTATTGAAAAGTAATAAAAAAAACAGGTATCAAAATTTTCTTTTATATTTGCTACATTTCTCAATTAAAGTATATGTTGTTGCCACTCATTTGAACCGTCTCGTTGAGACGGTTCAAACGAGTGGTAACAACATATACTTTCAAGATGAAATAAAGAAAATAGGGATTTTATTCAATTGAGTGGTAACAACATATACTTTCGAGATGAAATAAAGAAAATAGGGATTTTTTCAATTGAGTGGTAACAACATATAAGTTTGATGAGAAATAATAAAAATTTGAAATTGAAAATTCCCAATTCATTGTGATGTTTTTCAAAAATGGTTGAAAACGGCCCCTTCCCCATATCGCTGGCTTAATCACTTATGTCTGAAATTTCCCAGGGTATATTTCATTGAGAAATAAGAACATGTCATAATAAAAATAATAATAATTTTCATACCCCTAAACAAATTTTACAGGTGTACCATGCAAAATGATGAGCAGAAAACCTGTTGTACCCCAGCCCATATCTGTACTGCAAACTCATTAATATTCACGCCCCATCGGCTGCTCAACCATTTGTTCATCCTTCATCAAATTTGTCATCTGCATATACCGGTACACCATTAATTCAATGTGAAATATGGCATATTTGTTTCTGAGATACTTGTAATTTGTAACCATGTGTTCATGGGTTAAAAAAAATGCCTGTCTGAAGGCTGTGTTGATGAAGTAGTGAAATACATCTGTAGCCGATTTCATCAAAATTGCAAAGTATACTTTACTAGCAAAGTATACTTTGAGGGAGTAATCATTTATTTTGCCTGAAATGCATTATTTCATATAGAACTAACAAATGCATATATTTCATGATTAAAAGTATGCAGAATTATTATACTGAATTTATTACATTATCACAGCCAAAATGGCTGTGATAATGTAATAAATTCAGTATAATAAAAATTATCATAAAATTGAAAATTTCTCCCTCAAAATGAAATGGCGGAAATTATCTCAGACAAACAAAAATACTTTTAATCCATTAAAACCATTTTGCAGATGAATATTATGCTAATGAAATATTGCATTTTTTTTTGTTCTACACACAATTTACAGCTGGTCAATCCAGCAGTAAATATTAACGAGAATATGAAATACTGATAAAGCAGGTGTATCTTGACATGTGCCTATTAATTTTCCAGCAAATAAAAACGAGGCAGGAAAAATGAAGCAAAACGAGGCTTATTTCATATTCATACTCACTGTACAGTGCTCGTGAATGCGTACGTGTCTCTGATTGAGAAAAGGTTCCGGTAGACATTTATACCCATACTTTACGCTAGTATTTCCCCCAGAATTAAAAAGGGGAATGAATGGTACAGCCGAAAAAAAGGTGGGCTCATTTAGCATGTAAACCTTTGAAAAGCTAGGGGCACAGTGGAACATTTTTAATAGTAGTTGAAAATATAAAAAAAGTTGAATAACATTATTTTCGGTTTAAGATTTTTCTTGATGATAATGCCTGCCATGTCGTCTGAGAAAATTGTAATAATGTGATAAATTGTTGAAAACAACATTTTTTACAATTTTTGTGTGCAATATAACGCCATTAAAATCGAGCATGGCTGCTGGCCGGGCGCCGTTCAAAACTCAAAAATATTTCACATTGAATTAATGGTGTACCGGTATATGCAGATGACAAATTTGATGAAGGATGAACAAATGGTTGAGCTTATGGGTTTTGCGACCAGTGTAGATCCTAATCAAATAGCACACTTGTGTAGCCTGAGTATGCTCCTAATATGTGGCAGTGACTTGATTAATGGGGCTTATGGGTTTTGCGATCAGTGTAGATCCAGATCAGCCATCAACGAAACACCTGCGATGCTTGTAACAAGCAATCTAGATTGTTAACAGGCCACAGGAGTGTGCTATTTTATCAGGAGTCCCATTCCTCCACAAATCCCATAAGCCCCATTTCTGCAGCCTCAGCCACATATATACATTACTTTACACATTTGTGGCAAATTAATCTAGGTCTTGATCATTCCAAAATTTTCCCCACAGTTAAATCAGTTGAATCCTGTTGTCGATGGCAGTAGACCTTGTTGAGTAAATGATTGTGCGAACAATGCAGGCTCTGATCAGACTGCGCGTGTGCGCAGGCTGATCTGGGGCTACAGTAACACTGGGTGCAAATTCTATATACAGTGGAACCTCTCTAAACCGGACAACACGAAACATAATGCCTGTTTGTAATAGTAGCATACATGTAGCACACTTTTATGGCTCAGAATAATTAAATGCCTGATTTACAGTGAAACCTTGCTAAACCGGACACCCTGAGGACCTCCCAGGGTGTTCGGTTTAACGAGGTTCCACTGTACCCATTTGTGTCATGACGAGAAGCATAGAAACCATAAATACCCATCCCTGCTTTGAGTGATAAAAACGTTGTCTTTATGTCCCCGCCACCAAATGGTGAGGGGGGCATATAGTGTTACCGGCATCCGTACATCCGTACCGGCATCACAGACTTGGTGCATTCAAAACCTTAACGCTCGGGTAAATGGCTTATAATTTCTGTTTCTTTGCTTGCATCTGCTTCACATTTCACACACGCATTGCTCCAATGTGACAAACCCACGTTCATCAAGCATATGTTGCGTTTTCAAATGTACCCTCGGTTCTTTTGCTGCCAGCGGGGGCTTTCGGGTGCCGACGGGCCACATTTCTAGTTTTCTTTTGTGGCCTGCAATTTTTTATGGAGTATCCAGCTGAAAGATATCAAGGCCCATATCTGAGATTACCTCCTAACACATCAGCAGCTTTCATCTAAATTGATTTTAATGGGGAAAAACTTTATCTTCCATAAATAATGTGACGTTCGGACGCATGTCTTCTGACATTTTTGTTGACATCCTGAACAGAAGATACATGTAATACAGATATCTGGGGCCCGTTTCACTAAACTTTGCGACTAAAGTGCCAAATTATGAGTCTGTAAATTTCACATTAACAATGTTTTCTTGTAAACAAATCCATCAATTGAAATTTCCAGACGATCCGAAATTTCCACTTACAAACATTCAATTGGAACTGGGAAATTCAATTGATGGATTTACATTTATTGAGCATCCACATTCGTCCCGCCCTTGCTAAGACCAGGGTCAAGGTCACAGACTTGGTGCGTTTCCTTGCTCGGATCTGCTTCACATTTCACACACGCATTGCTCCACTGGTCCTCTACCGCCCTGTGACAAATCCACATTCGTCCCGCCCCCGCTAAGCCGAGGGTCAAGGTCACAGACTTGGTGCGTTCGAAACCTTAACGCTCAAGTAAATGACATATAATTTATGTTTCCTTGCTCGGATCTGCTTCACATTTCACACGTCCCACCTCCAATGGAAATGATTCTACAATGCTGCCAAACCATGTTTTTATTTAGAGAAAATACAAAATAAGTTACAACAGCAGACAAGTTTTCTGTTCCCGCCTTCTAAGGGTTAATAATGCATCTTTGAAAGATGAGTCTTTTTGCAAAACTTTAATTGTAACCACAAAACGTGTATTATTATCACGCTAATAGTCTACTGCTAATGCTCACTTCCATGTACCGGTATGTGTGGCTCGAATCATTATAAAACCAACCATCATACAAATACATCACAGGGATTATCGCCGACCGTTTGAAGGAGAGAAAAATTCCATTGAGTTGATTTTGACAAAATATTCATGATTTATTTTTGCAGTTTTTAATATTTTATTTTTTCTCAATGAAAGTATTTGTTGTGACCACTCATTTGAACCGTCTCAATGAAACGGTTCAAATGGTGGTGACGACATATACTTCAGAGCGCATAGAAGAAAAATGTTTAGGATTTTCCGCAAACTTCATGGCGTATCCTCAGCATTAAATGGGTTAATAATGAATGGCAAACAGTGCAGACTCTCACCAGTCTGCGCGGATGCACAGGCTGCTCAGGGTCTACACTGGTTGCAAAATCTTTGTATAATCCCAGTTTCTGAAATCACAGCCACGGTTATGGCATATTGCTGACACCGCACCTATGAAACCAATTAAAGTTCAGCAAGTGTGGATTCAGAGCTCCAGATAAGGTGCGTATTGGCGTATTTCACACACGCATTGATTATCAAACGTGGGAGTAGCAAAATACTCACAGCAATGTGAAAATACGCATTGATTTTCAAGTTGAGTATTGAAAATACTGCAATAAAATTTAAAATTAATATACATGTAGTTGAGCTGCAAAACGCAAACAGTGTTTGCTTTTTGCAGATGAAATAAGTGAATTTTTAAATTTCTTTATTATCATTTGTTCTTTATTTAATAAGGAAGAAAAGCAATAATACATTTGTAAAAGTAAAATATGCTTTGAATTTGATACAAAACTTATCTGGAGCTCTGTGGATTTTGTAATCGTGGTGTGATGAGGCCATATTCCCTGTGGATGTTTCACACAATTTCATCTTCTATCCTCCCCACGTTGATACATCACTGCTAATGTGAAAAGGTGGCGTGATACAATATCCCCTAACCCTTTCACCCCTAAGTAACTTACCTGTACAAGAACTATTCTGTGTTTGTGACTGTTCCATTATGCAGAGAATGGAGTCATTTTGTAAAAATTAAAAAAACGTCCATAAATGGTGCAGATCCTGATGAGCCGGCTCGTTACGAGCCGGCTCATCAGGATCTACATCATTTGCAAATACCAGGAAAGAGGTCTCAAGTGTTGAAAGGGCTAATTATATTATACTGTACATGCACCTTAATTATTCTAATAAACGTCCCCGGGGCTATGCAATTTTTGTCGCGCCCGCGTGATATAGCCGGCACATTGGCGTACGTACGTCCGTATGTGCGTCCGGGTTCAAGTTTTTCGGTACACTATCAAAGCCTCGGCGGACGCGACATGCGGGCCGCGGCCATCTAGTCTGAATTGGTTTTGGCGTTATAATTGCACAAAAACACAGAATTGTGAATTTTGATGTGACGGCTATATGAAAATAAAAAAAATTAACTGGAAATATAGGCTTGGGGCTACTATTAGAGGGGGCTACTTTTAGAATAAATACAGTACCTATCAATGTCTTCTCCAATTTGAGGATTTGGTGGTAGGGGCAGTGATGTGGAAAGGGCGGGGAGTTTTTTTTTCGATTCGGCTTATATTTAGGTGTGGGAATTGGCTCGAACACCTTCCATACACGGGCGGGTAGTGGGTGGGGGGACTCTGGGTGGTGGGGGCTTTATGGGCAGATGCCAGCTAACGACCAAATAACAAATGACTACAACTATGAGGATGGCGACATTGGCAATGTATTTTATTTTTACCAGGCCCTATCTGTGCTTAACCCTTTCATCCCCATGTAACTGGAATGGATTGTAATATGTTACTTTTGCAACCAATCCAATCGTCACAAAATGCAGACTAGTCCATTTATGAAAAGGGGACATTTTTGTTTGCGAAAATATGAAAATTACTTGCAAAAAGTGCATATCCTGATGAGACGGCTCGTCATGATCTACACTGTTTACCAATACCAGGGTAATACAGGGTTAATCTCATCAAAATTGCTCCTAGTTACTGAGATAATCATTAACCTTTTCCAGGCTGTTGAGAAACATTTGTTTTTCTGGGGGATGGGTTGTGGCCTAGGGGTTAGAACACCAGACTTCCAATCCGGAGGTTGGTGGTTCAAACCTCGCCTTGGGCATCAAAAATTCTTTCATAGTATTTCCACCCCACTGGTCTGTCGGATGAGACTTTAAATTGTGATCCCATCACCCATTCACTTTCACTTTCAGAAAAAATGTGTTTCGTTTTTACGCGAAATTATATGTTGTGACCACTCACTTGAACCATCACGATGAGACGGTTCAAATGGTGGTTACATCATATGCTTTGGAGAAGAAACAAGATTTTTGTTTACCCAAGCAGGTGTTACATAATTCAGCATGTTACGGGTTAGACTGATGTCCACACTGGGCCAATGTAGCATTAGTGCAAGATTCATACATGGCCAGGCGCGGATCCAGGATTCCGGGTTGGGGGGGTGGGGGGCGTAACTATTTTGCAATACTTGACTATATTATCGAACGAGCTATGTGGAGCTCGGGATAGCGCTAGGGGGGTCCGGGGGCATTCCTCCCTGGACATTTTTTGAAATCTACATTTCCTGCGTTCTGGCGCATTTGTTTTTGGCTGCACCCCCCAATAAAAAATAAATTCACAACGCGAACGTAGAAACGTGCCTTGTAACTTGTAAACAAATCTTTACTCGGCGAATTTTAGGGGTCCGCCCTTACACCGCTATCTTGTCTTTGTCGTCTGCTGTTTATTTTCTGTTTTCCATTTTTATCATCTTAAAACATGCTTTGACAGCACTTTAGAATAATTTACAACATGCTTTGACAGCACTTCAGAATCATTTCCATTGGAAATGCTTCTGAAGTGCTGTCAAACCATGTTTTTATTGAGAAATAAGGCAAGATATAAAAGCAACAACAGATGACATTAATTGTTGTGTGTAGCGGTCTAAGGGTTAAAAAAATCTGCCCTCCCGCGTCACATTCAGCAAACCTGGCGTCACATTCCACAAACCTGGTGTCACATTCCACAAATCTGGCGTCACATTCCGCAAACCTGGTGTCACATTCCACAAACCTGGTGTCTGAGAACCAAAGTACTTTTTTGTTTATGGCCTAACACACATAAATCATGAATCGTATGTTCATACATGTACATTCCATATTGACAGACATCTACCAACCGGCATTGCATAACGTTGGCAGATAAGAGTCTTTCCTAGACACCTTGACTTGGATTAAGATAATCTCCGTATTATCCGGACGTTGATAACATTTTTACAGTTCAATGATTATCTCCTACTTCATCTTATACTTTTTGACCTAAAATTACGTACTTGATCCACAGTATGGAATCCAGCATGGTGAGACTTTTAATAGGTTTCATGTTTTATTAAGTGTTATTCCAAAGGTTTTTGTGTCTTAAACGGTTTAGCGTAAGTCAAGTATTTATACAGATAATCCTCGTAATTTGTCTTACAGCCATGTATATAGAGAATACCAGGGTTGCTCAAAACCTCTGTTAGCTTAACAGACTGTTAAATCCTTAGCAATGCTAAGGATTTAACAGTCTGTTAAGCTAACAGAAGCTTTGAGCAACCCAGGCTAGTATTTTGTACCTAAGAAGATGTGCGAGTTTTCATAAACTGTGAATTGTTCTGTAAATGATGTAGAAAGTTGAAATTTAAATAGCAAATGCGGAATTCTATTCCGCATTTGCTGTGAACATTTTGTCAGCTTTTGCGTTCATTTACGGACAATATCGTAAATATTTTTCATGCGATACAGCACTACCGCACATCTACTTATGTACAAATTCGCATGGCTTGTCTCAATTTTATGGAACATTAAATCTACATAAACTAAGTAATTATTGCTTGCTCTAAATAATTAGAGCTAGCATTAAATATTTAGAGCTAGAATTAATTATTTGAGTTTATGTAGATTTGGCGTTCCATACAATTTGAGTACCGGTAAGTGACTTGATATCAAGCCATCAGCCTCGGAATTCCTAGCACCTGTAGCCTATTTCATCAAAATTACAAAGTATACTTATCTAGCAAAGTATACTTTGAGGGAGAAATTTTCAATTTAAGGAGAAATTTTCAATTTAAGGAGAAATTTATAAATTTTTATTATACTAAATTTATTTCATTATCACAGCCAAAATGGCTGTGATAACGTAATAAATTCAGTATAATAATTCTGCATGCTTTTAATCATCAAATATATGCAGTCGTTAGTTCTATATGTAATAATGCATTTCCGGAAAAATAAATGATTACTCCCTCAAAGTATACTTTGCTAGATAAGTATACTTTACAATGTTGGTGAAATCGGCTACAGGTAAAGTTTAGGAAACGCTCATTTCTGAGCCGAGTCTGATAAATTTCATAATCAAAGCCAGGGATCATTTTACATGTCGAAATTCTCCCCCTGTCTAACTTATCTCTATTTTGAGTTGAGGGAGAAGTTTTTCGCTATATAAAACAATTTTTTTGGGAAAAAAAATGGTCTATTTTCTCAGATTTTTAGTGAAAACTTCTCCGAAGGGCTAGCTTGAACACTGCAAAGATTTATCAGGCAACATTTTGTGCTACAGAATGAGAAATTATAACTTGTTTTTTTGTTTCAAACAACGCAGACTTGTTTATGTTGCGTCATTACACTGACTCACAATTACGCCTAAATGACAGTGAAACCTCTCTAAAACAGACACTCTGGGGACCGAGACGACGCAAATGAGTGGTCACAAAATAATCCAATTGTCACAAAATGATTTTCAGATGAGTCCATTGATAAGAAGGGGTGTGTTTGTTTTCTCTAAAAATATGAAAATTACTTGAAAAAAGTGCAGATCCTCGGGACTGTTTCTGGAAGAGGGTGACAACAAGGTTTGTACCTGTGATAGTACGATATCACTACTGAGACCCTGCATCTACTATGGCGGTACCGTAGCGTGTCCGTAGTGCCGCAAACCTTGACTATCCGTAGTGAGACCATGTTATATCCGGCATTTTTCCCGGATATACTACGATCTACGCGGGACCACCGTAGTCATCCGTAGTCATGCCTTGGCTATCCGTAGTAGAACCGTAGTAGAACCGTAGTAGAACCGTACTGGCACCGTGTTCCTTGCAAAATATTTGATCAGCTTCCCGGACGGCCTCGGTGAAGAACCCCGGACCCTCCGGGGGCCATCCATAGTTCATCCTTGTTATGTGTGACTGGGGCTTTAACCCTTGGAATGCGGGAACCGAAAATAGTCGTCTGCTGATAATTCATATTTTGTCTTTTCTCGCAGTAAAAACATGGTTTGGCAGCATTTTAGAATCATTTCCATTGGAAATGATTCTAAAGTGCTGCCAAACCAAGTTTTTGATGAGAAAAATGGAAAAATATAAAATATTCAGCAGACGACACAAATTAATTCAGCATTGTAAGGGTTAATAAAATATTTACCATTATTATCATATGGCTGGTTCATATCATGTGTCCGGCCATTTATCACTGCTGATGGTCAAAAACTAGCCACATAAAGACATGTCCAACAAACAAACGGCAGAAAGTGAAACTTTTATGGATGAAAAATGTGAGCAGCGGCCGTTATATAGTGGCCGTCAAAATGTCATATAAACCACATGAATGGCCCTCATTGTCACATGGAGGTGCAAAAGTCACCGTTTATTGTGCGCGGTGTGGGTGATTTATTTGCGTTTGTTGTTACACATGAGCCCATATAGCTAGCTACATGTGCAAATTTGAAGGAGTTGGCAGAGCTCCAGTTACGGTGCGTAATTTGATCCACTTTGGGGAAACTTTTGTTATTTCTTCACCAAAACAGGCAAGTTGGGAGTGCTTTAGAATCGTCTCGATGAGACGATTCTAAAGCAATCCCAACTTGCCTGTTTTCGTTAAGAAATAAGAAAAATACCCGGAAAATTTGATCCAATTACGCACCTTAACTGGAGCTCTGCATTGAATACAGTCAAACCTCTCTAAACCGCAAACTCAGACAGTCTGTGTATCCTTAATTGTATGGGTTTCATTGGTGTATATTTATGATGATAACGCCTGTTCAAGTTGGCAAAGCACAGCCGCATACCTTGGCATTGTCATATGTCTGATTTACAGTGGAACATCTCTAAACCGGACATCCCAGGGTGTCTGGTTTAGAGAGGTTCCGCTGTATTTAATTTCTTGTTTTTCTACAAAAACACCCTGTACTGAGGTTAAAAACTACCGGCAGTAGGAAGTCTATGAAGCACATGATCGTACTATACCCACTTTTTCCCAATTTTAAGATTAAAAAGGGAGATAATCCATGAACCTGGTGTCAAATTAAAAAATATCAAAATACATTTTGTTCATCTGCACACCATAAGAAAGCCACACCGCGATCTTCATTCTATTTATTTTATAAATTGTATAAGAAAAACTATTATAATTACAATTTCATTGGAATATCACAAACAATGTAATAAAAACGTACTTGAATTATAACATTCAGGTTTGAATATTCTGCTACCGATAGTTTGTTTTTGCCATGCCCACAAAAAATTCCTAAAATAACTATAATTTATCATAAATTCAAATGAAAATTACTTTTACTCAACTTTCACCATTGAGAGGTAAATCTTGTACGGTGATACTGTAGATTTTAATGAGATTTCACGAGTCAAAGGTCTCTGACCTACATGCAACTACTTTATCATTTTGATAGATTTATTAACACTTTATATGAAAATTGTGTAGATGAAACCGGCGTTATTGGATTGTGAGGTGTTTTTTGTACCAGCCGATCATCATTTCATTTTGAATTTTGAATTTCTTTGGTCAAGATACATGTACGGTACATGTATAACTTATAATATATTATTAAAAACAGTTGTGTTGACAATGTGATGTGCAATGATGTACATGTATATACTGTACTGCACATGTACACATGAACATTGTATACTCGTTAAATATATTTTAGCCTCATGTGTCATTTATAACTTTTTTAATGTGTTTTTCATATGACACAATTTAATGTAAGTTATATGAAACATGAAACACCGCTCAAAGATGTTTTAATGTCACAGTTGATAATCAGCTGATATAGAGCCATATAGTTACAGCCAATCACATCAGGTTTTAACACTTCATGATCTATACCCAGCCGTTATGCCCTCATATTCCTTTCCTCCAGGGGAGGGGGGTGTGTTTGGGGGGGGGGGGGGTGATAGTGGTACGGAGGGTTATTTAATTCATTAATTCCCATATTTCTGTATGTACTGGGGTATGTTTACGGTATGTTAATATTTTTGGTAGCTGAGATAATCTAGGCTAATATGGATGTCTTAAGGACAGATGAAGTAGTAAAAGTCATCCGTGTTAGTCATAGGATACAGAACATGTAAAAGACAGATGAAGTAGTAAAAGCCATCCATATTATTCATAGGATACAGACATATATATAAAAGACAGATGAAGTAGTAAAAGCCATCCATATTATTCATAGGATACAGACATATATAAAAGACAGATCAAGTAGTAAAAGACATCCATATTATTCATAGGATATAGAAAATATAAAAGACAGATCAAGTGGTAAACATCTGTGTAAGCGGGGAATAGCTCAGCGTTATTTTTGGATTTACAATCATGTTGAAACTTACTTGAAACCTCATAACTTTTTAATTACCATCCATATTTTCATAGCCCACACATGGTTAAAGTTTTGGCACAATTGGCGTTCAAGTGTTCGGGTAGCTATTATTTCAGCAGATTTACTTGAACCATCATACGCATGTTTTCCTTCTTATGTACCCCGGAATTGTTGTTTTTTTTGGGTACCTCTCTAAACCGGACACCAAGCAAACACATCTCTAAACCGAACACCCTGGGAACCTCCCATGGTGTCTGGTTTAGAGAGGTTTCACTGTACATGTATTCCCCACCCTGTTCATCTGTCCGCCTGTCTGTCTGAGATTTACGTTAATGTTACCTCTGTTACTGTAAGTCAGATTGGCTTGAAACTTAATATACTTATTTGTCATCATCCATATTTTCATGCTATAGCCGACGGCCACCCATGTGGCCCCTGAGTTCAAGGTCAAATGTCTTGAAAATTTAGGGCCCCTGAGTTCAAGGTCAAATGACATAGAAATTTATGTTAAACGTTTTACTTTAAATATTTTAACTATCTACTATCTCTGTTACTGTATGTCAGATTGGCTTGAAACTTAATATACCGTATTTATTCTAATAGCCCCTTCTCTAATAGTAGCCCGCCTCCTATATTTGCATTCTAAACATGTTATTTTCACATACAAAAGCCATTTAAAACAAATGACTTTTGTATGTGAAAATAACATATCTTGATCCTATTTTCCACGTTTTGATCCCCACAAATTGCATAGCCCCGGGAGTGTTTATTAGAATAAATACAGTCCTTATTTGTAATCATATTTTCATTCTATGGTCTACCCATGCGGCCCTTGAGCTCAAGGTCAAATGACTTAGCAATTTGCATTAACGTTTTTCATTAACAAATTTAACTACATACCATCTCAGTTACCATATGTCAGATTTGCTTGAAAAACTTAATGTACTTATTTGTCAGCATCAATATTTTTATTCTATAGCCCACACATGCAGCCCCCGTGCTCAGTGTCAAGGTCAAATGACTTGGAAATTTGCATTACTGTTATGGCAAAACAACATTTTAAATTGTTTTTTGCTTGTTGGACGACAGGCGATTGAAGTCCCCCTCTCCATATCCAGACCACCACCCACCCCACCCCCTATAGTATACTATTATAGATTTAGTCAAAAACATAAGTAGTATATTCGGACCATGCAGACAGATTTATCTAATGGGGGTGGGTGGGGAGTTCAATCGCCCGTGGTTGCATGGACCAGGCGTCATATTGAGGTCCATCAATCAGTGTTACTGATTTCTTAGTTAGGGTCCAACATGCCAGAGGTCACCATTTTTTACAAACATTGTTGTGTTCACCGCTCAACTATACTTAAATTGTTCAATGAATTCTTGTCGGTGAAAATATCTTAATATGACACACACACGCCTGTCATTGTTGGAAGTTTTGGGTCATTAACCCTTGAACCCATAATTCCAACATTCACATACACTGTAGATCCAGATGAGCCGGCTCGCAACGAGCCGGCTCATCAGGATCTGCAGTGTTTGTCATCATCTTCTAATTTGTTTAAACAAACTCCCATTTTTGATCAATGGAATGTTTAAAAATAAACATGGAACGGACCATGTTATATATTCAGGGGTGAAAGGGTTAAGAGTGCCTGACCTGAGCAAATCAATCGGGTAAATTTATGGCTCGTGAATATTGATGGTTATCAAAGTTTCACGCACAATGAAAATGTAGCAATTTTCTCGTCTTCTGTTTCACCATACACGCACATTTCATATTATAGTTCACTCGTAATTGGCGCACCGATTTGGGATCAAGCGAGAGTTGAATCTGGTTATGCCCATTATTCAAGTAATAGGATTAGTACTAATCATCACTTTTAGGGAGTGGGGCTAAGTGACTCTGTGGTGGTGAGCACCTGGCACCATGTCAGGTTATTCTAATTTCAGCGCTGTAGATATTCAGTTCTGAATTTGGGATCACCCCCCACCCCCCCCCCCCCCACACCTCCACACCCCCATTACAACAGGTGAACTATGGGATCGACACCATTAACCCAGCCTAAAATAACAACATTAACCCATTACAGACGGGATACACTTTTAGTAGTATGAACCTTTTCAGAGAAAAATATCCCTATTTTCTTTATATCCTTTCGAAAGTATATGTTGTTACCACTCATTTAAACCGTCTCAACGAGACGGTTCAAATGAGTGGTAACAACATATACCTTTATCGATGAATGAACAAAATAATGAGATTTTTTCGACTAAAATCATAGTATCCTTAGGCTGAAATGGATTAAGTAAATAAATATTCTAATTTCAAGGCTGAATATACCTCATCAAACCGAACACCCTGGAACTCTTATTCTGTAAATCATGTTATTCTAAATCTTGTTATTATAAATCTTGTTATTCTAAACCTCATGTTATTCTAAATCTTGTTTGATCGTGAATTAGTCACTACCTAAGACAACAGGGGTCCGTTTCAATAAACTTTGTACAACTAAAATGTTTGTAAGTGCAAATTTAGGATCGTCTGGAAATTTCAATTGATGTATTTAGATTTATTGAACATAGGCTGCATATGCAGCCTATGCTCAATAAATCTAAATCCAATAATTATTTACAAGAAAACATTGTTAATGTGAAATTTACAGACTTATCATATTTTGCACTTATGAACATTTTAGTCGTACAAAGTTTAGTGAAACGGGCCCCACTTTTTCAGTGGTCAGCGTGTATTCAGTCAATGCTCAACTACTCACCTGATAAATATGGTGCATGTAACTTACATGTATATATGGCTCAAATTGCTTTTTCAACGATTCAAATGTGATAATTTCACTTTCAACTGCCAGGTATTTGAAATGACTAATTGTTTAACTTTTACATTCGAAAATGCATTACTCACGATGATTGATTTGTAAATATTTTTTTTACACTTTCTATAGTAATCCTTTTAAAGTCTTAATGTATTATGTGATGTATGTACCATGTTAACTCTTTGCATGCTAGTGGCGAAAATATCCGCCAAACGAATTAAGAGTATATGTTTTATTTCCCTCTGTTAATAAGTCTTGAAATTTCATTAGAATTGTGTCCGGAGGACACAATTCTAATGAAATTCCAAGACATATTCATGACATTTATAAGGAGAAATAAAAGAGAATATAATGAATTGTCATCTGCTATTTTTTAACTATTTATAGCCCACAAATTTCCCAGCATGCAAAGAGTTAAGTTGGGGTAAATAATTTGGTTAATAGTCTAACTATAAGTAACTACAGCTGAATCTCGTTATCTCGATATCGTTTATCTCGATATACCTGTTTATCTCGATATACGTCCCAGGTCCCGGCAGAATTCCCTATATAGATCATATAGTTTACTCCTGATAACTCGATATCGGATATGTCGATATATCGGTTTAGTCGAAGTGGAAATCGAGTCCCGATATTATGTTTCCTTCATATTTGTATTCTGATATGTTGATGCAAAAATTAAGCGCCCGGCGCCGCCAAGTCTGAATCAGCGTGATTATCTCAGGTAAGTTTTCACACGTCTATGGAAACCAAAGACACCGCCGTCGCTAAAATACGTTTAAAATTGCATGACCAGTTCAAGCAGTTCACTTAAAACCATAATTAATCAATTAAACTTAATGTGATATCAAATCTCTTTTAACAGAAAAATGAATTAAACGGTGTAGCAATAAGTAAATCGTCTGTTAATTACGAAAACAGCTTAGAATAAACTCAAGCCCGTGATAAATTAAAGAGGCATTTCTGAAGCGATTTTGTTCGGATTTTTTTTCCGGATAAATTTGGCGAATTGTTATATCGAAGTTCGGATATGTCGATATAATTCCAGCACAAAAATATTTACACAATTCCCTAACATTTGATTCATGTAGATCATTATGAGGCTGTGGTATTTGATCAGGAACTACAGTCACTGGCCACAGATCCCATACGCCAATCACAGCTGTAAATATTCAGTTCTTATCTAGGGATTTACCCCCTATCACAACAGGTCAAATATGGGTTTTGACCATGTTAACCCGGCCTAAAATGACCGTAGCTGTTGTTAGGCCATTAAACACCAATAAGTCAATAAGTCCCCTTATCACAAGTGAAATATGGTATTCGACCCTGTTAACCCGGCCAAAAATGACCTTTGCTGTTGCCAGGCCATTAAACACCATTAAATCAAATCCAGTCACAGCCACACCACATATGACAGTAACCTATGACGGTAACCGCAGCTTGGTATTTGATACTTGTATTATTTTGTCCTCTTGTTGTTTGTTTTATTCGGCTGATTTATTCTGGCATAATAAAATGTAAATGGATGTATTGGTGGTCCTTGTCATCACCTGACATGCACAATGTTGTACAAACAACCTGAACCAACATACTACATGTAGTCCATTTACTGTTTGCTCAGCAAAAACCTGGCCAAGTTTTAGCACCATGAAATATTTTTGTCACATCCGCTTGCGAACAGCACGATATAGTCGGCACATTGGCGTTACAGTTTTTAACTACACTATATCCCTAAAACCGCTTCACCGATTAACTTTGAACTTCATATGGGTGTTTATCATGATCCATATTATCATTCTACGCCACACCTGTGCTGCCCCTGTGCCCAATGTCAAGGTCAAATTACTTTGAAATTCATTAAACGAGTTTACTGATTTCATAAGGAACACAGCTATGCCAAGTTTCTTATGAAATCAGTCAATGAGTTTATTAAATAGAAGATCTTTCACGAGAGATATTATTAAACAAGTTTACCGATTTCACAAGTGAACACGTTTAATAAATACTTAATACCACTTTAAATCATCACAAATGGTACATTCTATTTATTGCATAAGTAAAGAATATTACATTGAAGCTGTACAAATCATGTTTTCTGTAGCGGCCTCTGATTTACGCATATTATATTATCCCCTAACCGATAGGCAAGAGGGGATATAACGTTAGTCCATGTACGTGTGTGCGTGTATGTATGTTAGTAACTCCTTTCATATTTGAATAACTTATGAACCGCTTCTCTGATTTTGATAATATTTAGTCACAAGGTCTAGGGATGGTGCTTTGTTTTGAATATGACCCACGTCCGACCGCCTAAGGTCAATGTCACTGAGGGCTTATGTTCACCTTGTTTGTCAGGCAAATGCGTTAAAGTTTTTTTATTATTATTATCAAGGCTGGCGGCGAGGGGATTAGCCTCGTACTAACGATGTCCTTGTTACAATAGTGATTTATAATGCACTGTGTTATTACACTGCAAATATTCATTTTATGCAATAAAAAATTAAATATATTCTATTTTAAAGATTAGTATGAAAGCCTCATAACCTGTTTGTGTGTAATGTCTATGACCTCCATCGCTGTTAACATATGAAGGTTGCAGGTTAACGCATTAAAGACGGGGATACAATTATAGTAGTATGAAACTTTTTAGGGGAATAAATCCTATTTTCTTTATTTCACCTCGAAAGTATATGTTGTTACCACTCATTTGAACCATCTCAACGAGACGGTTCAAATGAGTGGTAACAACATATACCTTTATGAAGAAATAAAGAAAATAATGAGATTCTTTCAACAAAAATTATCGTATAGTTAGACTGAAATGGGTTAATAAGCCATTTGTATGTGCATGTGCACTCATGTAACGGAGCATTAAATATACTGACATACAAACCTGTGTTGCATATAGTTAGTTACAAATAAGCATTTGTTGTTGAACTATAAAATTGTGTTATTATATACTGCATATAAATGCAACGATTTTTGTTGAATTATAAGAAATTATTTAAACCATTCATTAAAGGTATATTTCTATGATTTATGTCAAATCAGCAGTGAAATATATAAAATTGTATAAAAAAATGGAAATGATAAATTATAAGAAACCAGCTTTGAAAAAGACATTTTAATGTATGAAGTAAAAAAGATATTTGAAATCGAAAATTCACTGAAATTATCCGCCCACATAATCGGCATAATACGTCACATGAGCCATGTTTGCAGCAACAACTGTTTTACAATACATCATCCGTCACCAATTCTGATAAATAAGATTTTAGACGTAGTATATCATAGCTCCACAGTGCTCCAGATAAGGAATTAGTAATTGCGTATTGTCACTCCATCATTTCTGAATCAATTGGGTATTTCAAAAGTTTAATTGTGTAAAATAGAATCGCACTACTGTTTACACATCAGCAGACCGCACTTATTCAATAGTTTGCTTCTAAATGAAAGCAAATATACCAAAATGTGTTTTCATGGAAAAATAAGAAAATATGCTATATTTGTGGACTGTTTATTGTGTTCTGTAGCATGATAAAGATACCACAAATTTTTCATTGCGTTTTGATACTCACTACTTCTGATTTCAATTGTGTTTTTGGCAATTTTAATTGGGTATTTACGCAAATACGCACCTTATCTGGAGCTCTGGCTCCAGATATGTTTTGTATTATACCCCCATATTTCAAATTAAATGCGTATTTTACTTTTGCACATGTATGAATAATTACAGCACAAAAATATTTACACAATTCCCTAACATTTGATTGGTCCGTAGCAAGTCTCTGTCCAAAATTTATATCCCAGTAAACTCCCATGCCAAACTACTTTCCGTAACCGTCAGGCGCAGTTAAAATAATTCTTAAGAAAACGGAAAATAAACACATTTTCTTGATGAATTTATTTCAAATTCCTGAATTATAAGGAATGAATGGCCTTTTTGTTGAATTTATCGGGGATATAAACTTGGAAAAGTCGTGGGAATACTGGACGAGGCCTTCCGGCCTTCGTCCAGTATATTCCCGCGACTTTTCCAAGTTTATACCCTGATAAATTCCACAAAAAGGCCATTCATTCCTATATTTATTTTCTTCCTTATTAACTCTTAGCACGCTAAGTAACTAATACTTGTTATTGCCATCTGCCACTATGTAATTATTGGTAAAATATGCTAATTATATGTTAATGTATTTTATGTTGGAAATAAAGCATATAACTCATTTCAGATGACTTTATTTTATGTTTTCCCATTCAGGAATGATGAGAAATGCTGTAAGTATTGAAAAAACTATAAAATTTCAAAAATGTGGAAATATTTGGGTCATCATCATCAAAGTTTTTAGCCCCACTTTCGTTCTCAAATTTTTTCAGCCAGGCCAATTCATACACATCAAAAAATCTGTCACGACCTTCTATTTCAATTTCATTTCGTATTTCCTGTTCTTGTTCATTCAATTCAATGTCATTTAGATCTAGGTCATCAATTTGAACAGTTTCACCACCATTTACCGGCTCAAACCACTCAAATTCGTCGTCACTATCGCTGGCATGTGTGTCCTGAAAATCGCCATCCGCCATTTTTATTATTTCCCATCAAAATAGCCGAAAAAACTAATAAAATCGGCGAATTTCTCGCTGTTTTTTGTAAACAATTTCAGTTACATTTTGACCTTTGCGGAAGCGGTATTGCGATTGCGCACGCACCTGGGCAACCAATTGAGTTCAATTGAAGACACCCCTCTCCGCCGCTCGCGAACTGGGACTAAGGTTACACGGGCGGATTTATCCGCCGCTCACACGCTAAGAGTTAAATAGGGCACAAATGATAAAAAAAAATACATTTAGAAATTCATTTATTTGAGGTGCAAGTGTTTGCTTTTTGCAGCTCAACTAAGTAAATTTCAACTTTATTACAGTATTTTCACTACTCAATTTAAAAATCAATGTGTATTTTCACACTGGTGTGAGTATTTTGTACTCCCACTTTTGATAATCAATGTGTTTTTCTGCTACAATAAGTGCGTAAAATACACCTTATCTGGAGCTCTGGTATATTTTTTATGTTACGATGGTCTGGCAGACATGTAAATGTTAAAAAAGGCGCCAAAAATACGATAGAGAATTAGAATTTTCCGCGTAAATGAAATAGACTGTCACCATGCTGGGAAACTAGTTAAAAATAGCAGACGACAATTCAGTATATTTTCTTTTAATTTATATCATGAATATATCTTGGAATTTCATTAGAATTGCGTCCTCCGGAGGACGCAATTCTAATGAAATTCCAAGATAGAATCAAGTTCGGAGGATGCAATTCTAATGAAATTCCAAGATAGAATCAAGTTCGGAATAAAATCAAGTTCGGAGGATGCAATTCTAATGAAATTCCAAGATAGAATCGAGTTCGGAGGATGCAATTGTAATGAAATTCCAAGATAGAATCAAGTTCGGAGGATGCAATTCTAATGAAATTCCAAGATAGAATCAAGTTCGGAATAGAATCAAGTTCGGAGGATGCAATTCTAATGAAATTCCAAGATAGAAAGAATCAAGTTCGGAGGATGCAATTCTAATGAAATTCCAAGATAGAATCAAGTTCGGAGGACGCAAGAATCAAGTTCGGAGGACGCAATTCTAATGAAATTCCAAGATAGAATCAAGTTCGGAGGACGCAATTCTAATGAAATTCCAAGATAGAATCAAGTTCGGAGGATGCAATTCTAATGAAATTCCAAGATAGAATCAAGTTCGGAGGACGCAATTCTAATGAAATTCCAAGATAGAATCAAGTTCAGAGGACGCAATTCTAATGAAATTCCAAGACAGAATCAAGTTCGGAGGATACAATTCTAATGAAATTCCAAGATAGAATCAAGTTCGGAGGACGCAATTCTAATGAAATTCCAAAATAGAATCAAGTTCGGAGGACGCAATTCTAATGAAATTGCAAGATATAATCAAGTTCGGAGGACGCAGTTCTAATGAAATTCCAAGATAGAATCAAGTTCGGAGGATGCAATTCTAATGAAATTCCAAGATAGAATCAAGTTCGGAGGACACAATTCTAATGAAATTCCAAGACATATTTACAGAGAGAAATAAGAAAAATACTCCTTTAATGTGTTGGCTGTTATTTTCACCGCTAGCTAGCTTGTAAAGAATTAACACAACAGACGATCATGCATGTAGCTGACCTAATTTCAACCTACGATACTTGGTAATATTATATTCTTAATATCTGCAACATGCTTTATAATCATATAATATAAATGTTTCAAATGATAAAAATGACAATATTATGTTTTGTATTCAACGTAAATGAATAAAATTGTAGAATTACATGTAAACCTTTAAAATGTTCATAACAATCACAAATCTTTGCCCGAGATGACGAAAAAATGTCATAGCTCATGCAGAATTAAATTTTGCATGGGTTCTGTATTTTGTGTCACATTTGTCACATGTACTTCACAGAAAGCTAAACAGTTACATCATGGTTTAACAAAAAATAAAATTATAATCACTGAAATAATTACATTTACATTCATTAGTTTGAAAATATGACCTAGGTGCGCATGAACGTGATACGCCTAATTCGAGGGAATTTTCATTTCATAACAAAACCATAATTCCTATATCTGCTTCATGATATGGACGGGAGTCAGGAAGTATCATATAAAATTTAATTCACATGTCACATTAGAACCAATATTCTATTGCATGTGTTGCATGGTACTAGCAGAGGTTAACCCATTACATTCGGAATACACCACCGTGAGGCGCAATTAAAATAATTCTTAAGAAAACAGAAAATAAACACATTTTCTTGATGAATTTGTTTCAAATGCTGGAATTATAAGGAATGAATGGCCTTTTTGTGGAATTTATCGGGGTTATAAACTTGGAAAAGTCGCGGGAATACTGGACGAAGGCCGGAATTAATTAACACTAATAAACCCCCAATTAAACACCTATAATATAGGGGTTTCCCAAAACAATACATTGTTATTGTGATAAACCAGTACAATAATACTAACCCTTCTTTTCTTTTGGAAAACCATATATTTATAGTAATTTCCAATAACCTCCGAAGGTAAGCACATTTAATACACATTGTTTTAAAGTCACTCTTTTTATTAAATTTTCGACCACATGGTCTTTATCAAAATAGTGTGAAACTGTATTGGCAGTCCCATGTGACGTCCATGTAGTGTAGCAGTAAACCGGATTCACACTATTTTGATAAAGACCATGTGGTCGAAAATTTAATAAAAAGAGTGACTTTAACCCTTACTACGCTGAATTAAATGTTGTCGTCTGCTGGAAATGTTTTATTTTCAATATTTCTCGACAAAAACCTGGTTTTGACAGCAGATGAGAATCGTCTCCAGTGGAGACGATTCTCATGTGCTGTCAAAACCAGTTTTTTTGTTAAGAATTAAAGCAAAAATGATAAACAGCAGATGGCAATTTCCGTCAACAGCGTAGGAAGGTTTAAAACAATGCATATATTTATATGTGTGTCCCAGAATAAATTGTGTCGGAATGTTCAGGGCTATTTCGGTACATGTATATCAATTGCCATGGCGGAAAACGTTTTTACCTTGATGGATATCAACGGGCACCTATTTGTAGCGGTAATAGAATTCCCGCTCCGCATACATTAGATTGTCACACGAAACTGGGTTTTAACATACGACTCATTACGTTTGAAGAAAAGAATAACTCATAGAGAAAATTAGCTCCTTTCAGAGAACATCGTATTGGTTCATCAGTAGTTTTTTCATCGTGAAGAAATTGTACGTATTTTGAATTTTCATGAAGTGAATTTGAGTGACAGTAAATTAACTGTATTGACTGGAACTAACAGCGTATGAAGTATATAGACTGATGATGTGAAGTTTGTACAAATCAACAATGAAGTATTTGCCATTCAAAAATATTAAATACTGCTGTACATTTCGGGGTTTTTTTCACGTCAAAAGTTTATGTGGTCCAACTCATTTGAACCATGAAAAAATACCCCATTTTTATGTACCCTGAATGCTCATTAGTCACCATCCATATTTTCATTCTGTGGCCTACTCATGTGACCCCTGTGCCCGAGGTCAAGGTCAAATTACAAATTTTTGGGCACCCACCACCAATCTAACCGTAAGTGATTGGCTTGAAACTTCATATGCTTATTAACCATCATCCATATATTCATTCTGTGGCCCACTCATGCAGCCCCTGTGCCGAATGTCAAGGTCAAATGACTTTGTGTTAAAGTTTTTGAGGGGTACATCCATCAGTGTTACCGATTTCTTTTTTGATTTAATGGAATAGTTCAAAATTAACATAGATCTGCCCATGTTATATATTTCAGGATGAAAAGTTAACCCTTACTACGCTGAATTAAATGTTGTCGTCTGCTGGTAATGGTTTATTTTCAATATTTCTCGACAAAAACCTGGTTTTGACAGCACATGAGAATCGTCTCCAGTGGAGACGATTCTCATGTGCTGTCAAAACCAGTTTTTTGTTAAGAATTAAAGCAAAAATGAAAAACAGCAGACGACAATTTCCGTCAACAGCGTAGGAAGGGTAGAAACAATATTGAAATCTGTAACAAAACAAAATCAGATACATATCAGGCGAACTGGTAAAAAGCTCAGTAAGCCCCTTTTTGCGATGGTATGTCACATATTGGCCGAGTCTGTAAGTACCTCCCTTATCACATTGCGGTATATAGCTGATAATGACTTTGCAAATCGGTCATATTTTCTTCAAAATGTGTCTAAAGTTGAAATACGGAATTATATATGACATTTTTTCTAAATCAATATCGGTGAAAATGTGATAAGGTGGATAATACCACAGCCGGGATCATATTATAATGGTAATCAAATTCATATGACCTACTTTCACAAGGCGATGTATGGTGGTATGATTATTATAGTACCTTTTATGGTGTTAAGTAAATCTGACCAACATTCCTTAAGGAGTCACTTGAGAAAATGTACAGTTCGACGTTTGAAATCAGTCTATAGATTCAGATCAGTTTGTGCATTTTGGGCGGGAGATTGGGGGGTTTAAGTGTTAATTAACGTTTAGCGCAATTGGCAATGAGCACGCTTCTCATCAATGCGGTGTGGGTTTGATCCTCGACCAGGGCAGTATGTGATATGGTATGGTGGTTGCCAGACTGGACAAGCGGGTTTCCTCCAGGTACTCCAGTACATCTGTTACACCTCCATCTGTTTGTAATTGTTGTAAAATAAGTAAAATAATAAACTGATTAACCCTTTTCATGCTGATGATACTCTGTTATCCTAAATATTTTCCTTCTATGTGCTCAGAAGTATATGTCGCGACCACCATTTGAACCGTCTCGTCGAGACGGTTCAAATGAGTGGTCACAACATATACTTTCATTGAGAAATAACAAAAATTAAAATTAAATATTTAGTAAATTTCATACCCGTAACGGTGTATTCTGAAAGGAATGGGTTAACATTGAATTCATTATTCCTGTGATTCATACTCTATTAATTTGACCAGGATTCACACCTGTGGCCAATCTGCAGATTGGGAGGATGCTCGTATCTTAATTGTATCATTATATTTTGAAAATACATAATTTTACAGACAGTACATTTCATATGTCTTTATCTCTCATCAATATTGCAATAACCACATGAAATGTCTCATCAAGATGGTTCAAATGAGTGGTAACAACATAATATTACTTTCATTGAGAAAGAAAGAACAAAATATTGTACCCACTTCAATGGGTCAAGGGTGGGTATTGGCTCTCAGCAACCTCCAAACCCGATTTCGAAGGTTGGCTAGAACCAATTCCCACCAGAATACCTTAGTGCAGAGTTCCAGATAAGGTGCATATTGGTGTATTTTTGCACTTATTTTTAGAAGAATACACATTGATTATCAAAAGTGGGAGTAGAAAATACACACAGCAATGTGAAAATATGCATTGATTTTCAAATTGAGTAGTGAAAATACTGTAATAAAGTTAAATATTTACTTAATTGAGCTGCAAAACGTTTTTGCAGCTGATATAAGTGAATTTTAAATTTGTTTTATGTTTATCATTTGTTTCCTACATAATAAGGAAGAAAATCAATAATACATTTGTAAAAGTAAAATAAGCATTGAATTTTAAATCTGGGGGTATAATACATTTTAGACACAAAGCTTATCTGGAGCTCTGTGTATCCATGGACTTCAATGTGTCAAGGGTGGGTGGGTATTGGCTCTGCAGCCTCCATATTTAACCCTTTCAACACCACAGGCCTGTATAGTGGTATTGGCAAACAGTGTAGCTCCAGATGAGCCGGCTGCCGTCACAAAACAAAAACACACCCTTTTCATAAATGGACTAGTCTGAAAATAATTTTGTGACGATTAAATTGGTTGCAAAATTCCAGTTATGTAGGCGTGGAAGGGTTAAGGTTGTAGAGCCAGTTCTCACCAGAATGGAATTAGTTGGTACCTTAGTGTACATGTATAACTCACTATGGGTGGGGGTGAGGTGGGGAGGAAGTGTGTATCTGTGCCCGGGTAGCTCAGTCACTAGAACAATGATACGGTCAATTTAAACCAGGGGCCCGTATCACTAAACTTTGTACAACTAAATTGTTTGTAAGCGCAAATTTAGTATCGTCTGGAATTTCAATTGATGGATTTACATTTATTGAGCATAGGCTGCATATGCAGCCTATGCTCAATAAATGTAAATCCAATAATTGTTTACAAGAAAACATTGTTAATGTGATATTTACATAATTTTGCATTTACAAACATTTTAGTCGTACAAAGTTCAGTGAAACGGCCCCCAGATCTGGGAGCACGCTCTGATTAGAAACAGCCTGAGAAACCCCCAGAGTTCCCCAGTTCAATTACAGGCTGGTGCATATTTTCCTTGCCCTGTGACATTAAAACGGGTATTGTACGAACTGGCCATTTATTTCTGTATTTTATCACAATTATGACATTGTGTCGGCTGGATGTTTTTGCATTTAATGAGTTTGTTGGCCTAATATTAGTCATGCAAGTAATTGGCTTGTATCCTGAAGAAATCAGAGCTAATCCAGCTAACGAAATGAGATGTTTTATGCCTATCACCACCACAACACCCTCCCCCCCCCCAACCACCCTAGTCAGGGGACATAATAGTGTTTGGACTGTGCGTCCATTTGTTGTCTGTCTGGATAAGAAGTTTGCTGGAGTTTTTGCAATCTGCCATCGGGTGTGCCTGCGCTGACTGGCCACGTACTGGCCACACTTTCTTGTTGTCTCAGTTGTGGGATATTGTGATTAATTCTTTGCATGCTGGGAAACGTGTTAGCTAAAAAAATACATCAGACGAAAATTCATTTTAATTTCTTTTATAAATATCATAAATATCATGAACATGTCTTGGAATTTCATTAGAATCGAGTCCAAATTATAATGAAATTCCAAAACATATTCACAGAGAGAATTAACCCTTGCAATGCTGAATTAATTTGTGTCGTCTGCTGAATATTTTTCCATTTTTCTCATCAAAAACTTGGTTTGGCAGCACTTTAGAATCATTTCCAATGGAAATGATTCTAAAATGCTGCCAAACCATGTTTTTGCTGAGAGAAAAGACAAAATATGAATTATCATCAGACGACTATTTTCAGTTCCCGCATTTTAACGGTTAAGAAAAATACTCCTAAATTTGTTGGCTGTTTTTTTCACTGCTAGTATGCAAAGAGTAAAGAGTATCCATCATATGCACTGGTATGGGACAAGGATATTCCACCCGAGTGTCAGAATATGTTGTCAGAAACAAGGCTTTGCCGAGTTTCTGACACCATATTCTGATTACGAGGGTGGAATATCCTTGTCCCACACCAGTGCAGATGATGGATACTTTCAAAATATTTATCTGACCAGAATATGACCCAACTTTTTATTCACTGAATTTATGCGACTTTTGATACATCCAATGTGTTCGCCATGTCAATAAATGGGGTAAAACAAAATGTTCACCCACGAATTTGAGAATTTGACGCTAGTGCCAGTTCAGTGGATCATTTACAAATTATTATCAAATTAATTTTCCTTGTCTTCCCCAGTCAGCCCTGGCGACGACAAAATGTACATCCACATTGCTGACACCATCAAACTTAAAACGATGTCATGACACTATGACGTGATAATAAACACGTCTACAACCACAAACAATTGACATCAACGGTATTCATTATTGTATGGGGTAATTGTAAGACTCATTAGCTGTATTATAGCCCTACAGGTATTAGAAAATGTATCCATTGCTGGATGTGAGACAAGCACGTGTCGGGTGAGACAATGAAATCTCACATGGGCCTGGGTATATGGATATCCTTGTCTCGTGGCACTTGGTGGGCGAGAAAAAATAATCAATATATATATCCATAAAATTGTGCCTCTTTTTTGCTAAATTTTGTAGGACTAAAATGTTTGTAAGTGCAAAATTATGATGGTGTGTAAATTTCACATTAACAATGTTTTCTTGTAAACAATTCATGGATTTACATTTATTGAACATAGGCTGCATATGCAGCCTATGCTCAATAAATGTAAATCCATGAATTGAAATTTCCAGAGGTTCCCAAATTTGCACTTATGAACATTTTAGTCCTGCGAAGTTAAGTGAAACGGGCCCCTGATGTACGACCTTGTTAACTAATGTAAGTGGATACCAGTACTAATTTGGAAACGCCTATATATTTTGTGGCTTTACTGCTTGAATGGTAGGAAAGTGGAACCCATAATTATTTGACACTAAATGTCCAAACACGCACCTCTTGACCTCGATAATATGGTGAACGAAGATTATTTGCTCATATAAAATGGGTGGCCGTTTCATTTAGCACCGTTTTCAGGTATTTTTCTATTATCCCATTAAATTTTGTCACATTACATTTGAAATACGCTTTTAGATGTATTTTGAATGCAATGCGTTTCTGGGACCTTCATATTTATGTATACCAACTGGAGAAATGGGATTTATGGCCATTCTAGCTCCTGGGGGCCGCCGTTTCACTAAACTTTGTACGACTAAAATGTTCGTAAGTGCAAATTTAGTAACGTCTGGAAATTTCAAATGATGGATTTACATTTATTGAGCATAGGCTGCATATGCAGCCTATGCTCAATAAATGTAAATTCAATAATTGTTTACAAGAAAAAATTGTTAATGTGAAATTTACAGACTATCATAATTTTGCACTTACGAACATTTTAGTCGTACAAAGTTTAATGAAACGGCCCCTTATCTGGGAGCACACTCTAACAGCCTGATTAAGATCTACTTGTATTCTGAAACAAAATGTTAGGTGCATGGCGGTGTTTCACTAAGTAAATGGCGAACAGTGCAGTCCATGATCAAACCCCATATGTGACACGCAATGTGATTTTGTACCTTCGACATCTGCGTAATTTCATTAAATACGTTTAAAAAACTTACAATATATTTCATAAATGAAGTCAAAAGTTTACATAACTTTAAGAGTACATGCGGAATATATTTCCGCATGTACTCTGAAAGTTTTGTCAACTTGTGACGCCGTTTACGGAAAATATTGTAAATTTTGTAAACGTATTTCATGAAATTTCGCAGATTTCGTGTCTCATATTAGTATTCATGCATAAACGATGCAAATTTGGGTCAAACTGGCTGCAGGTGCCATAAGCCTCATTTCTCCAGCAATTGTCATATTTGTGTCAGTAAACTGCACATAAATCATATCTAGCTATCTGGTGTCAAGGAAATTCAATATATATATATATGACATGACATGGGAAATTGTATTTAACCCATTACACAAGGCTACACAATTTTCCATATGAAAAATAAAAGTAATTCTCTTAAATATCCACTGAAGTATATGTTGTTACCACTCATTTGAACCGTCTCGCCGAGACGGTTCAAATGAGTGGTAACAACATATGCTTTTGAATAGAAATAAAGAAAAATTGCAAATATTATTTCAGGTTGTTCATACCCTATTTATATCAGGCTTTGCTAAAAAAAACGTTTCCTAGCCTTACCTGATAAACTTGATATCAAAAGACACTAGCTCGTTACATTCTGAGGTTGCACCATTTTAACTTGGAAAATTATAAATTTTTTCTTTTTTTCTCATATATATTGTGCCTACCATGTGAACCTTCTCATCCAGACATACTTTTATTAAAATATTGAAAATAAAATATTTAAATAGTTTCCATACATACACAATTCTATTCTGAAAGTAATGCATTTATAGGTATATCTGACAGTATTAACAAATGGTGTAATGTTGATGAGATAAAATAGAGACACGGTCTGAAAATATATACATATAATGTACTTTCATTAAGAATTAAGAAAAATCGGAAAGAAAATATTTAAACATTTTCATATGCCCAAAAGTGTGTTGGGAATGTAAAAGCTAGCCTCGTATTCTCGATACAGTCAATTAATGCAGGCAAGTGATATCAATCCCAGTGGTAGTAGAGTTTGATATTCAATCCGTTCGCTAATAAATATCTCAATAACAAATGCAGTAACTTTGATTAGATAAAAACAGAGACACCATCTGAAAATATATAGTGTCATTGATAAATAGGAAAAAATTGGGGGGGGAAATATTCCAAAAGTGTATTCCCAAATATAATGACAAACCTCGTATTCTCGATACAGTTAATTACTTCGGTGCAAGTAATATCAATCCCAGTGGTAGGTCTTGACAATATAATTTCTTTCCCTGTTTAGACAAAAGTCTACAATATCTTTAATGTTCAGTCAATCGTCATTCAATCTGCTGATAGCCTAATAATGATTGTTTAAAGGTACGACCTTTTAAAGGTGCAATTGCTTAACCTGCCACCTGCTCAATATTGGATCGGCGTGTCACGTTGGTTGCGACGGTGTCAGATCCGTAACAGATATAGTAATCTAGTCACGTCAGCGATCATACTGTGTGGTATATATGGTTTGTCAATAGACCGATTGGCACAGTTAAGACTTCCCATTGGCTGGGATTTTGACCCTACGACGTTTGTGACCAGCATAGCCCCAGATCAGCCTGCGCATTCGTGCAGTCTGATCTGGGCTTATGCTTGTCGCGATTCAGTCAAGCTGCTTGGCATGATTGTTTTCCTCTGTTATTGGCTAATGTCAGACTTTTATTTTTACGATTTAAAACTTTGAAATGTCTTGGATTTGATCTGATCAAATGCTCAACTTTAACTCTTTGCATGCTAGCGGTGAAAATAACAACCACCAATATGAGTATGTTTCTTATTTCTCACTGTAAATATGTCTTGTAATTTCATTAGAATTATTCATGATATTTATAGGGAGAAATAAATGAAGATGTAACAAATTTTCATCTGTTATTTTTTAACTATTTATAACCTGCAAATTTCCCAGCATGCAAAGAGTTAATACATTTGCAAGTGGGTGTAGGGACTTCAGGATTTCTCAGTTATTTTCAGACTGTTTTTTGCTGATGTTTCTTCTCCTGTCTGGTCAATAAAACATGGTTTATGAATCTGGGGCCTGTTTCACTAAACTTTGTACTACTAAAATGTTCCTAGGAAGATTTCTATAAATTATCTTCACACATTAACGTGGTTCATTAATGTTACAATCTTCCACCTGCATGTTAGGGTCAGTAAATCTGAACAAATCCACCAAAAAAAAAAAAAAAAAAAATTGACTGCTGTTGCGAAGCTTGTTGTACATTTTAGTTTTGCATTTACAAACTTCTTAGTTGTACGAAGTTTAGTGAAACGGGCCCCGGATTAACATTTTTTACCAATCTCTGACAGTGCACGTACATACAGGCCCGTAGCCAGGGGGGGGGTCGGAACGGTCGGACAACCCCCCGCCCAGCCTCGAGGTCCACTTTTTTAGCCTCGATGTCCACTTTTTTAGACCCCCCTAGATACGTCAGGCGCCTTGGGCCTTCGAAACGACCCCCCCCCCTTCAAACAGGTCTGGCTACGGGCCTGACATATGATAATTATCTACACTGGTTACAAATGTCCTAAGGTCCAGTTTGTCAGCTGACACCGATTTATAAGACGGATAGATTAGTGACACTGCCAGTGTCAGACAGAAATTTGTCTGTCTGCCAATCAGTAGTTTAGAAATACATTGAGAGCACACTTGCTATATGTTTGAATGATAACCAGATAACAGTTCAAATCACGCATATGTACAGAGCCCCGCAGGGGACATGGATTTTTTTTTTATTAATTCGTTCCCATGAAATGACAATTTGTTCCCTCAATTTAACAATTCGTTCCCACGAAATGACAATTTGTTCCCTCAATTTAACAATTTGTTCCCCCAAATTAACAATTTGTTCCCACGATATAACAATTTGTTCCCTCGAATTAACAATTCGTTCCCACGAAATGACAATTTGTTCCCTCAATTTAACAATTCGTTCCCTCGAATTAACAATTTGTTCCCACGATATAATAATTCGTTCCCATGAATTAGCAATAATTGTTATATTGTGGGAACAAATTGTTAAATTGAGGGAAGAAATTGTTAGTTAAATTGAGGGAACAAATTGTTATTTCGTGGGAACGAATTAATAAAAAAAAGAATTCTACGTCCCTGCGGGCCTCCGTACATATGACTTAGGCCTAACAAAAAAGTCTTGTGGTGAGGGCAACCCGACCCTATCTATGAATATGCCGCCGACCCGAGACTTTATGGATGTTTAAAGAAAAATAATAAAAAAAAGTCATTTTCGATCCTTCGTGTACTTAAGGCGTCCTTTGTGTACTTTTAGACGCTTGTCTTCAGTGTGCCTGCAGCAATAACTACAACAATAAGTAGCAAATAGTGAACCTATTCCACCATATTGGCACATACAGCTGTCTAGTAGTATTAAGCAAAAACCTACCCTCCCTACCTATTTTTTTCTGGACCGTTGCCCGCACACAGTTTTTTTTTATATGCCTTATCTAGATACACATGTTTTTAAATCTTGGACAGAAACATGTGCTATAATGTACTAATGTCTTTATTAGATTTACAAATATCTTGGGCAGAAAATAAATCTTTATTTTAACTTCTTGCATGCTATCGGTGAAAATAACGCCAACAATTTAGGAGTACTTTTCATGCCCCAGATCAAGAGCCGTTTCACTAAACTTCGTACGACTATAATGTTGTAGTGTAAAATTATGATAGTCTGTAAATTTCACATTATCAATGTTTTGTTGTAAGCAATTATTGGATTTACATTTATTGAGCATAGGCTGCATATGCAGCATATGCTCAATAAATGTAAATGCATGAATTGAATTTTCCAAACGATCCTAAATATGCAATTAGGTCGCTACAAAAAAACATGTTAGGTAATCAGTACAGCTTCAAATTATGATGATGTGCTTATGCAATAAATATAATCTAGCATTTGTGTTGATTTAATATATTTATTAAACTCATTGACTGATTCATAAGAAACTTGGCATAGCCTTGTTTCTTATGAGATCAGTAAACTCGTTAATAAATATCATATTAACCCTTACACCGCTATCATAATTTTTTGTCATCTGTTTATTTTCTATTTTCCGTTTGTTTTCTTCATCAAAAACATGCTTTGACAGCACTTTAGAATAATTTCCATTGGAAATGATTCTGAAGTGCTGTCAAACCATGTTTTTATTGAGAAATAAGCAAGATATAAAAGCAACAGCAGACAACAATTGTTGTGTGTAGCAGTCTAAGGGTTAATCATCACTCGGGTAAGATCCTCTTTTCCCATGGCCATTTTTGTCGGACTATTCTATAAGAGTTACAGGAACATTTTTGTTGAGCCCGCTTGCTGAAAGCGAGACATAGTGATCATAATGACGTCTGGGTGTCCGTGCGTTCGTGCATCCGTGTTTCTGTGCGTGCGTGTGTCTGTGTGTGCGTGCGTGCGTGCGTGCGTGCGTGCGTGCGTGCGTGCGTGCGTGCGTGCGTCCAAAATCTGCGTCAAAGTTTTTAAAATAGCATCAAATGCCTCGGCGGGCTCGACATGCGGGCCGCGACCATCTGGTCTATAGTAACATTCGCCAACCAACAGTTCATCCATATTCATCAAAGAGTAAATATATGTGCCTATGACTGGAGAAATGAGGCTTGTGGATTTTGCGACCAGTGTAAATCCAGATCAGCCTGTGCATCCACGCAGTCTGATAAGAATCTGCCCTGTTCGCAATTCCATCAATGAAACACCTGTCATGCTTCAAACGAGGAATGTAGATTGTTATAAGGCTACAGGAGTGTGCTATTGATCAGTGTGCTATTGATCAGGATCTACCCTGGTCACAAATCCCATAAGCCCCATTTCTCCAGTCACAGCCAAGTTCAAGATAAGCAAGTCATGTTAACACAATATAAAATTCAATCAATTTCCTCAAGTGGTTTTAATGTAAAGATACTGGCACGGGAAGACACGAAACACCTTATATTACATATAGGCCCTCAGACTACAAAAAAGGACCTGGCAAATTTTGCACCCAGCGTAGCCTCAGATCAGCCTGCGCAAATGCGCAGGCTGATCTGGGGCTACGCTGTTCGCCAATTGGTCGGTCATCATGGTTTCTGCCTAACACTTTGTTTTACAAGTCATACTGACTAAGTAAAGGGGCCTGGCAAATTTCGCGCCCAGAGTAACTCCGGATCAGCATATGCACAGGCTGATCAGGGCATACACTGGTTGCCATTTGGTTAGTGATGGTTTGTGCCAAACACCTTTTATTACATACAGGCCCTGATGGAGGAAGGAACCTGATGACTTCGGCGCCCATCATTCGTTCATCTTAATTATATTTAAGGGTGGGAATCCCGGGATTGGCTCGAACACTTCCATACATGGTCGCACACATCATTTATTCTCAACACCTTGGAATTACATACAGGCCGCTTGACTAAGAAAGGGGACCTGGCAAATTTTGCGCCCAGCGTAGGCTGATCTGGGGCTACGCTGGTCGCCATTTGGCCGATTCCAAACATTTTGTGTTACAAGCAGGGCTCCAGATAAGGAATTAGTAATCGAGTATTGTCACTCCATCATTTCTGAAGCAATTGGGTATTTCAAAATTTTAATTGGGTAAAATAAAATCACACTACTGTTTATACATCAACAGACAGCAATTATTGAATAGTTTGCTTCGAAATGAAAACATGTCTTGGCATTTCATTAGAATTGTCTCCTTGGAGACAATTCTAATGAAATACCAAGATGTGTTTTCATGGAAAAGAAGCAAATTATGATATATTTGTGGTCTGTTTATTGTTTTCTGCAGCATGATAAAGGTACCACACATTTTATATTGCTTTTTGATACTCGCCACTTCTAATTTCAATTGGGTTTTTGGCAATTTGAATTGGGTATTTAAGCAAATACACAGCTTATCTGGAGCTCTGTACAAGTACATATGGGCCTCAGGCTGAGAGAATGGGTCTTTCGAATTTTGTGCCCAGTCTCGCCCCAGTCCATCTTGAGCATACCGTATCTATTCTAATAGTAGCCCCCACTTCAATAGTAGCCCCCCCTCTCATATTTGCATTATAAATATGTTATTTTCACATTCAAAAGCCATTTAAAACATTGTTTTACATGGTTTTTGTATGTGAAAATAACATATTTTGATCCCTCTTTCCACATAGCGCTGGGGGCATTTATAGAATAAATACGGTAAACGTAAGCACCGTTTATTCCTGCCACATTAGATGTATTATATATGGGCCCTGGCTGTTTCAAAAGGGATCTTTCGATATTCAAATCCAGTGCAGCCCCAGACCAGCCTGCACATTTTCACAGGACTGATCAGGGTCTATGATGGTCGCCATTTGGTTAAACATTGTGTATGCCTCTGTCTAACAGCGTTAATTAATCCTGACGACCTGAGTCAGAGTGCACATGATCAGTGCACTTGTTGCACATGTATGTTCGAAGGTCCTTTCGGTTAACCAGTGTTCGATGTAGATTTTTCAGATATTTCAATTTTACCTACATTAAAATTTTGTTTCTCACCATAGGAGTGATAATATTTCAATTTGGCTGAGGCGAGCGTTATCAGTTACAGACAGACAGACTAGCGTATAAAGTTTGACTCGTAAAGGTAAAATGGAGACTGTTTGCTGCTTGGCCGTTACGTGGGCGGCAGGTAGGCGTATGCGGAAGATAAATGTACCAGTAAAGATATTCCTGGTTTGGCCCTCAGCTACATTTTATTAGGCTTGTTACTTGAGAGTTGAATCTGGTTATACCAATTATAAAAGTAGTATGAATAGTATTAATCCTATTACTTTTGGGGAGTGAAGCTATGTGACTGGTGTGGTGTGGACCTGGCATCAGGTCAGGTTACCGTATTCTAATTTCAGTGCTGAATATGTTTTATTTCTGTAAATATTCAGTTCTGTTTTTGGGATTTACCCCATCACAACAGGTGAAATATGAGATTCGACCCTGTTAACCCGGCCTAAGATGATCTGTTGACAGGCCGTTAAACACCATTAAATCAAATCTTGGCCTGTATGGATGGCTTGATCTTCTAGTGGTGGACCATTGGGCTTCAATACCGGAGGTCATGGGTTCGGTCCGTGCCCTTGGAAGGAAAAATAATTTTATAGTACAGTGGGATGGGGCCAAGTGACTTTGGTGTGGTATGGACCTGGCACCAGGTCAGGTTATTCTAATTTCAGGGCTGAATAAATTTTTGCTTGATGTAAATATTCTGTTCTGATTTTGGGATTTTCCCCCCGATGCAGCAGGTTAAAACGGGATCGAACCCGGTTTGCCCGGCCTTACATGACCTTAGCTGTTGATTGGCTGTTAAACACCAATAAACAAACAAACAGTGAAACCAGGCCTAATAATAATGTAAAAGCAATGACCAGCACTGGTCACAATACCCAAAGTTCTTTTTGCCATGGCAGGTCACAAAATGGAACTGTGGAACTGAACTAGTCAGTGCTCCAGATATAGATAATAGCATTGTTTCATCAAAAAAATGATCTGTTGACAGGCCGTTAAACACCATTAAATCAAATCTTGGCCTGTATGGATGGCTTGATCTTCCAGTGGTGGAGCATTGGGCTTCAATACCGGAGTTCATGGGTACGGTCCGTGCCCTTGGAAGGAAAAGTAATTTTACAGTGAAACCAGGCCTAAGCAAAATGTAAAAGCAATACCCAAAGTTCTTTTTGCCATGGCAGGTCACAAAATAGAACTGTGTAACTTAGATATAGATAATAGCATTGTTTCATCAAAAAAAATATCAAGTATATAACTTTCACAACTTACATGGTCCTACAGTCCTACAGTCTACATGGTCCTACAGTCCTACAGTCTACATGGTCCTACAGTCCTACAGTCTACATGGTCCTACAGTCCTACAGTCTACATGGTCCTACAGTCTACATGGTCCTACAGTCCTACAGTCTACATGGTCCTACAGTCTACATGGTCCTACAGTCTACATGGTCCTACAGTCCTACAGTCTACATGGTCCTACAGTCCTACAGTCTACATGGTCCTACAGTCCTACAGTCTACATGGTCCTACAGTCCTACAGTCTACATGGTCCTACAGTCCTACAGTCTACATGGTCCTACAGTCCTAGTCTACATGGTCCTACAGTCCTACAGTCTACATGGTCCTACAGTCCTACAGTATACATGGTCCTACAGTCCTACAGTATACATGGTCCTACAGTCCTACAGTCCTACAGTCTACATGGTCCTACAATCTACATGGTCCTACAGTCCTACAGTCTACATGGTCCTACAGTCCTACAGTCTACATGGTCCTACAGTCCTACAGTTTACATGGTCCTACAGTCCTACAGTCTACATGGTCCTACAGTCTACATGGTCCTACAGTCCTACAGTCTACATGGTCCTACAGTCCTACAGTCTACATGGTCCTACAGTCCTACAGTCTACATGGTCCTACAGTCCTACAGTCTACATGGTCCTACAGTCCTACAGTCTACATGGTCCTACAGTCCTACAGTCTACATGGTCCTAGTCCTACAGTCTACATGGTCCTACAGTCCTACAGTCTACATGGTCCTACAGTCCTACAGTCTACATGGTCCTACAGTCCTACAGTCTACATGGTCCTACAGTCCTACAGTCTACATGGTCCTACAGTCCTACAGTCTACATGGTCCTACAGTCCTACAGTCCTACAGTCTACATGGTCCTACAGTCCTACAGTCCTACAGTCTACATGGTCCTACAGTCCTACTAACGTGTTTAATTGAATTTACATGGTCCTACAGTCCTACTAACGTGTTTAATTGAATTTACATGGTCCTACAGTCCTACTAACGTGTTTAATTGAATTTACATGGTCCTACAGTCCTACTAACGTGTTTAATTGAACTTACATGGTCCTACAGTCCTACAGTCTACATGGTCCTACAGTCCTACAGTCTACATGGTCCTACAGTCCTACTAACGTGTTTAATTGAATTTTTCTATTTAACTTAATTTTGGCATATTTTCATATACAATATGTACATGTCTGTGTTCATTTCACTTGACCTTTGATCTTAATTGGTTTATTGATTGGAATGTTTGTTCTGTGAAAACAAGCAGCGGTCAGTGAACTGCCAAACTAAACTTTCCCTGAACAATTGAGTATCTGTGGCTGTGGCTGGAGAAATGGGGCTTATGCGTTTTGCGACCAGTGTAGATCCAGATCAGCCTGTGCATCCGCACAGTCTGACCAGGATCTGCACTGTTCGCCATTCTATCAAGCAAACTCCCGGTCATGCTTGCAACAAGAAATACATGTACATGCATGTATAGATAGTTATCAGGGGCCCATTTCACTAAACTTTGTACGACTAAAATGTTTGTAAGTGCAAATTTAGGATCGTCTGGAAATTTCAATTGATGGATTTACATTTATTGAGCATAGGCTGCATATGCAGCCTATGATCAATAAATGTAAATCCAATAATTGTTTACAAGAAAACATTGTTAATATAAAATTTACAGACTATCATAATTTTGCACTTACGAACATTTTAGTCATAAGAAGTTTAGTGAAACAGCCCCCAGGCTACTGGAGTATGCTATCTGATCAGGAGCTACACCGGTCACAAATCACATAAGCCTAATTTCTCCAGTCACCTCCACATGTGGGCAACAGTAAAATATTGATTATTTCCTTCCCTCACTACCTACCCATCATAATTGCCAGCACACCACCCCCACCACCAGAACACCCATCTCCCTCGCTGCCCAAAATATTTTATTGACAATCTGAATAAAAATAATTTCATGCACCGTATTTATTCTAATAAATGCACGCCCCCCATGGTATGCAATTTGCTGAATTTATTTGTGGATTATTATGGGCAAAAACACAAATATTTTGATGTTTGACATGACTATACAATGTGAAAATAACATATTTTTACTGAAAATATGGGAGGGGGCTACTATTAGAGAGACTGCTACTTTTAGAATAAATATGGTACAGAGCTCGAGATAAGCTGCGTATTTGTGTACATACCCAATTATTATTGCCAAAAACCTAATTGAAATAATTAGCGAGTATCAAAAAGCAATAACAAATTTGTGGTACCTTTATCATGCTACAGAAAACAATAAACAGACCACACATATAGCATATTTGTTCTTATTTTCCATGAAAACACATCTTGGTATTTCATTAGAATTGTCTCCAAGGAGACAATTCTAATGAAATGCCAAAACATGTTTTCATTTCGAAGCAAACTATTCAATAATTGCTGTCTGTTGATGTGTACACAGTAGTGTGATTTTATTTTACCCAATTAAAATATTGAAATACCCAATTGGTTCAGATATGATGGATTGAAAATACTCAATTACTAATTCCTTATCTGGAGCCCTGTGGTATATGGTAAATTTACAGAAATTCTTTTCCCAGATGGGTGAAGACTTTATGTAAATTTACCATATCATTATTTTATGCCCCCTCCAGGTTATGTCCATCCAATTATATGCATACTCGTGCATTGTCTGTGGTCATTTGAGTCAAAAAGATTGTAACAGTTTCTCGATCATGCCATAACTTCAATATTACTGGATGGATTACTTTTAATATTTGCACACATGTGGACGTATGCAACACACGCACATGACCATTAACATCAATATGAATCTACAAATTAAATTTCTATAGCCTTTTGGTTGGCCTAGTGTCGCTGTATATATATATATCGTTTATATATAGTATAGGACGCGTTGATTGTCGACTGAGTGACCCACATTCACTGTTCTATTTTAGTAAAAGCGTCAGAAATTATAATGACGATAAATAATTTTCAAATCGAGTATTCAATTTCATACTCCAGTTATATTTGTGACTCGAATGTACTGTCGCCTCATAAATGATATTGGATATCGCAGGGGGAAACTGACAGTACAACGTTATACTCAGTTTGCACTATAGACCCACATACAGACAGGGTGGTAAATCCGGTAACCTGCGCTGTATTGACCGAATACATACTGACTGATAACATATTGTTGTATCGGGCATTGACCAGTAGCCTATTTCACCAACATTGCAAAGCATACTTTTCTAGCAAAGTATACTTTGAGGGAGTAACCATTTATTTTTCCTGAAATGCATTATTTCATATAGAACTAACCACTGCATATATTTCATGATTAAAAGTATGCAGAATTATTATACTGAATTTATTTCATTATCACAGCCAAATTGGCTGTGATAATGTAATAAATTCAGTATCATAAAAATTAATAAATTTACGGTATCCCAAAATTGAAAATTTCTCCCTCAAAGTATACTTTGCTGGAAAAGTATACTTTGCAATGTTGGTGAAACGGGCTACTGATTCAAACATCCAGGTTACAATGAAGTGAAAACTGACGTTCCATTGGTCAGATGACATCACTTGACGTTACCGAATGACGTCAGTGCAATGACACAATGTAAACAAGTGCGTTCTATCCATAGAACATAAAACATTACCTGATAAATAGAATACGAGGCTAGTGTCATTTGATATCAAGTTTATCAGGCTCGGCTTGGAAACGGTAGGAATTCCTACGCGTTTCCTAGCCTTGCCTGATAAACTTGATATCAAAATACAGTAGCCTGGTATTCTATATATAATTATGTACCTCAAAATATGTTTTTCATGGACATATAGTCGCCACCCTGTTCGCCTGTCTGTCTATTTGTGGCTGTGACTGGAGAAATGTAATAAGCCCAATTTTAACAAATTGTTTGTTGTAATTAACTACTTTGGTCTAATTAACTTGTTGTGTAAATAAAGTAATACTATGTACTTGTAAACGTGTCTGCTGATCCAGTAATATGATATATAGTGATGGCCTTGATATATTGATTATGTCCCCTTTGCCCCACAATTGCTGGCACAATCCCAGCTTGGAAGGCTGCCCAGAAAATACCTGCCTTACCTGTAGCCGATTTCATCAAAATTGCAAAGTATACTTTTCTAGCAAAGTATACTTTGAGGGAGAAATTTTCAATTTTAGGATAAATTTATTAATTTTTATTATACTGAATTTATTACATTATCACAGCCATTTTGGCTGTGATAATATAATAAATTCAGTATAATAATTCTGCATACTTTTAATCATGAGATATATGCATTTGTTAGTTCTATATGAAATAATGCATTTCAGGAAAAATAAATGATTACTCCCTCAAAGTATACTTTGCTAGTAAAGTATACTTTGCAATGTTGGTGAAATAGGCTACAGATAAGGAATCAGTAATGGAGTATTGTCACTCCATCATATCTGAAGCAATTGGGTATTTCAAATTTTTAATTGTGTAAAATAGAATGACACTACTGTTTACACATCAGCTGACCGCACTTATTGAATAGTTTGCTTCTAAATGAAAACACATCTTGGTATTTCATTAGAATTGTCTCCTTGGAGACAATTCTAATGAAATACCAAGATGTGTTTTCATGTAAAAATAAGAAAATATGCTATATGTGTGGTCTGTTTGTTTTCTATAGCATGATAAAGAAGATACCACAAATATTTTATTGCTTTTTGATACTCACTACTTCTGATTTCAATTGTGTTTTTGGCAATTTTAATTGGGTATTTACGCGAATACGCAGCTTATCTGGAGTTCTGAGTATGTACTTGTACACTTGTCTGCTGACCCAGTAATATGATAGTGACGACCTTGATGTATTGATTATGTCCCCTTTGCCCCGCATGCATGGCACAATCCCAGCTTGGAAGGCTGCCCAGAAAATACCTGCCTTACTCAAACAAATTGTCTGATACAAATTCATAGGAAAAAAATAATTTTCATGACGTATGTATTTATCAGGCAACAAGCTTTGTGTTTGTCGAATAGTTACTGACTGATGGCATAACGTCGTATCAGGTATTGGCCTGATATGAATATCTGGTTAACAACAAATGGAAAACTACGTCACCGAATGACGTCAGTGGAAATAACGTAATAGAAACAGTTCATATTCTTTTTCAAAGAAAGCCACGCCATTATTGCTCATTATGTTGCCAAAAATGTTACCTGATCAATAGAATACCATGCTAGTTTTGATATCAAGTTTATCAGGTTTTACTTGGAAATGGTAGGAATTGGTAGGAAATGGTAGGAATTCCTCGACAAGCCTCGCAATTCCTACGTGTTTCCTAGCCTTGCCTGATAAACTTAACCCTTTCCCTGATAGAAACGACTTTTCACGCCTCTGCAGAAGATGTCTTTTGAAAACATTGTGGGAAAAGGAGAAATTGCTTGTAACAAGCAATTTCTCCTTTTCCCACAATGTTTTCTACCCTATCAGATAATTTAACCATCATTTGACCCAGCATTTGGTTCTTTTATTCAGATGTTTTCGATTTGGAAGAGTCGAAATATCGCAAAACAGGGAAAGGGTTAATATCAAAAGACACTAACCTGGTATTCGCTATGTCTAGTATCAGGTTATATCTGGTAGACTGGGATAGGGGTTGTCTGCCACTGATTGTTTTGACCACACCCTTTGCAACCGGATACTAGAAACACAAATGTTTGTGTTGCTAGTATTGGGTTGCATAGGGTAAGCCAGGAAAGCAGTTGTATTTGCCACTGAATTATTTTAACCACATCATACTCAATCCAGACTATAAACAAAAATAGTTAAACCATTTCATGCTGAGGATACGCAATTTTGTTTCTGGGAAATCCTAAATACTTTCTTTATATGTGCTTAATGGTATTTGTCGTGACCACCATTTGAACCATCTCGTTGAGACGGTTCAAATGGGTGGTCACAACATATAGTTTCAATGACAAGTAAAAACAAAATTACAATGTATTTAAAAAAAAAAAATCATACCCATAAATGTGTATTCCAAATGTAATGGGTTAAAAATGAGTGGTCACTTGACAGTCAATACAAGTGCATGTACCGTATATACTTTGCCTGGCAAAAAATAAACATGCCTAGCAAACAAACTATAATTTTATCCAATGAAGTATAATGTAAATGTTTCTTATTTCTATTTCAGGTCTAGATGCCATTGAAGGTGAAAGTTTGACCTTGACCTGTCCACGACCTTCAAGGTCGTTGTCGCGACCGGTAGTCTGGGAGGGTCCACCACGGCACACACACTACTCTGAGGGACTGGACGTTAATCTGGAACTTTTGGCCGACCAGCGATCCAGACTATCAGTAAAGGGAGACAACAGGAATGGCTATTATAATCTACAGATCGAAAATTTAAGAAAATCAGACAGTGGAACTTATAGGTGTTTAATAGGGACGAGAGTTATACGGAAAATTAGATTGAATGTTCGAACACAAGGTAAGTTTGAATTTGTGGTCCAATCACGATAAGGTTTGTTTGTCTCGTCCACGTCACAATTTCTGCGTCATACGCATCGTCGGCATCGGCAATTTTGGATAATAGTCCAAATTGTGTATATCAGTAGCCGATTTCATCAAAATTGCAAAGTATACTTTTCCAGCAAAGTATACTTTGAGGGAGAAATTTTCAATTTTAGTATTTTTATTATACTGAATTTATTACATTATCACAGCCATTTTGGCTGTGATAATGTAATAAATTCAGTATAATAATTCTGCATACTTTTAATCATCAAATATTTGCAGTGGTTAATAGTTCTATATGATATAATGCATTTTGGGAAAAATAAATGATTACCGGTACTCCCTCGCTTGCTAGAAAAGTATACTTTGCAATGTTGATGAAATCGGCTACAGGTGATACATTTGTCCGATCTTTACCAAACTTCATTGATAGCGAGAGATGGGTTGTGTCCTAAGGGTTAGAACACCTGACTTCCAATCCGGAGGTTGTTGGTTCAAACCTCGCATTGGGCATCAAAAATACTTTCATAGTATTTCCATCCCACTTGTCTGTCGGATGAGACTTTAAACTGTGGTCCCATCTCTATATAACCTAATTGGCTGTTGCTGGTACAATTCAGGCGCGGATACAGGGGGAGGGTCCAGGGGGTCCGGACCCCCCCCCCCCCCTCGCTCCCGGCAAAAAAAAAGAAAAAAAAAGAAAATCTACAATACTCGAATAGTTGGATGACTTTTTTTCGTGGCCTAGGTGTCAGGAAATCGCATCTGCGGCGATCTGGAATTTAAAAATTTCATGGGGGAGGACCCCCAGACCCCCCGACTTTACGATTTCGCGCGCGCGTGCCGAATTTTAATTACAGACCCCCCCTGCAATTATTTCTGTATCCGCGCCTGCAATTGTACGTTAAACCCATTCACTTTCACATTGAGGGCTATCTATCCTGTGCCCTTCGGGTGGCCGTGACCTTCATGGGTAAAACGCTCACCGGCGATCGCCTTGTTGACCAGTGTACCTCCTGATCATCCAGGATGCCCATGTGGTCGGATGCAAAGTTTCTTGTGAGAGGCATCGGGAATGTTTTCCCAAACTCGGAGCGAACAGTGTTGGCACTGATCCTACACTTGCAACAAATCCTATGAGACCCATTTTTTTGTGGTGAGCTTCCTATATTGCATAGTATGGGTTTTTTCAGCGTAATAACATGGTACTTTTAGTACAAATATTTAAATGAGATCGCTCAGAAAAACATCTTGTGTGATCAATACAGCTTCAATGTACATGCATGATGCTGTGCTTATGCAATGAAATCAAGTTTCTGTTGTCTTAATATGATATTCATAAGAAACCTACCATAGCCGATTTTGAGGTTCCTGTTAATTGCAGAAAAATACTAATGTTTCAACATGGGAAGCACACTTTTATGCATTTGTGGATGAAACAAAAATGTTTGTTTAGCAATTTTCAGGATTTGGCTTTTGGAACCATTCCCACCACTGTATTTATTACACAAGTGTATTATGATTTTAATACACTGTGTTATTACACTGCAAACACACATTTTATGCAATAAATCTCATGGAAACTATAAACATTAAAGCAACATCAGACGATAACGATAACGGATATCCGGATTAGCATCACAAGCATGCATGCTGGGCGATATCACGGTTTATTTGCGGCTGCGACTGGAGAAACGGGGCTTATGGGTGTTGTGACCAGTGTAGATCCAGATCAGCCTGTGCATCCCCACAGTCTGATCAGGATCTGCACTGTTCGCCATTCCACCAATGAAACTCCCGCCATGTGGCTGTGACTGGAGAAATGGGGATTATGGGGTTTTGCGACCAGTGTAGATCCAGATCAGCCTGTGCATCCCCACAGTCTGATCAGGATCTGCACTGTTTGCCATTTCATCAATGAAACTCCCGCCATGTGGCTGTGACTGGAGAAATGGGGATTATGGGGTTTTGCGACCAGTGTAGATCCAGATCAGCCCGTGCATCCGCAGTCTGATCAGGATCTGCACTGTTCGCCATCATGGTTCTCATAAGAAATATAGGTCATTATGCAGCTACAGGAGTGTGCTATGTGATCAGGAGCTACACTGGTCACAAATCCCATAAGCCACATATTAGCAACACGAAAGGTTGAATTAACCTGGATATATAAACTTTAGATAACGGAAGTCAATTTGTATCTTGGGAGCTTCGTTTCCAGACTATTTTGACGGCGATGCTTATTTGTAATATCATTTTATCAGGGTTTGTAAATGTGTGCCGGAAATCATCAACAGGTGGGAGCCATCTTCTATTGGTAACCGGCTTGTTTAATCCTTTCAACACCACAGGCCTGTATAGTGGTATTGGGAAAACGTGTAGATCTAGATGAGCAGGTTCGTGACGAGCCGTCTTATCAGGATCTGCACCTTTTGCAAGTAATTTTCATATTTTTTAGAACAAAAACATCCCCTTTTCATAAATAGACTAGTCTGAAAATCATTTTGTGATGATTAGATTCGTTGAAAAATTAACATGTCAAATTTCATTCCAGTTAATTAGGGTGTGAAATGGATTAGATTAACCCTTTCAACACCAAAGACCTGTATAGTGGTATTGGCACACAGTGTAGGTCCAGATGAGCCGGTTAGGGAGGGGACTTTATCAGGCACCAGATTGGACAAATACATAAATGTTGTATCAAGCCAGCGTTGATGCTGCTATAATTGATCCATCTGTTTTAAGAAAAAAAGCTACATTGTACTTTCATTTGTAGAATTTCGTCAGTGTCGACTTAAGATAAATAAGTTCATATTTCTTTCAACACTGTGCATGCATTACACAACACTTAGCACAACACATTACCTGACAAATTGAATACGAGGCTATCTATTTCAGAACTGGTATTAATTATTTGTTTCCTGGCCTTACGTGATAAAATTGATATGTGGCTTTGCACAATCTGATCAAGATATGCACTGTTTGCCATCGAATGATTGAAACATCCGCCATGCTTCTACCTAACAACGTAGATTTTTATCAGGTTACAGGAGGGTGCTGTTTGATCAGGAGCTACCATGCGATCACTTTTCCAGTCACAGCCACATCAAAACACACCTGGGGCCCGTTGCACTAAACTTCGTACGACTAAAATGTTCATAAGTGCAAATTTAGGATCGTCTGAAAATTTCAATTGATGGATTTACATTTATTGAGCATAGGCTGCATATGCATATGCAGCCTATGCTCAATAAATGTAAATCCAATATTTTTTTACAAGAAAACCATGTTAATGTGAAATTTACAGACTATCATAATTTTGCACTTACAAAAATTTTAGTCGTACACAGTTTAGTGAAACGGCCCCAACCTGGTATTCTCTATTTACTGGCTTAAATCTAAATAAGCTCCTTTGGCATGATGAATCAAATATGTGACTGTCCTGAGAAATGGGGCTTATGGGATTTATGACTAGTGTAGCTCCTGATCAAATTCCACACTCCTGTATAGCAGCCTGATAAAGATCTACATTGCTTGTTAGAAACATGACGGGTGTTTCATTGATGGAATGGCGAACAGTGCAAATTCTGATCAGACTGTGCGGATGCACAGGCTGATCAGGATCTACACTGGTCGCAAAACCCATAAGACCCATTTCTCCAGTCACAGCCACATGTATATAACTTCACATTTTCACACTTTCCTCACTGGGTATGGAAGGTGTTCGAGCCAATTCCCACCCTTAAATATAAGCCGAATACAAAAAAAACAAGAAATGCGTCTGTCGAACGCGGATGCCACCTGCAGCATATTTGAGAAACTGTGTGGTTAACCGAAAAGTGTGACGGACGGACACGGACGGACGTTCTTACAGTACTATACTTATGTGGCTTATCACATGTTAAATATTAGCCACATAAAACGATTTTTAGCCACATAAAAGGATTTTTTAGGTGGGTAATTGTAACCAACCCTATCCTTTACTAAGTCCATAACCCTGTGGGGCTAGCCACATAAGTACCCTAATGTGTGCCCGGACAGACGAACAGACAGACACGGACGGACGGACAGACAGACGGACGGTCCAAACACTATATGCCACCCGTTTCTTCAAAACCTGGTGGCATAAAAATTCACACTTTCCATTTACATTTCATAACTAGTGCTATTACTTGAAACAGAGGTGCCGTCCCTTCATTACCTTAGCTGTTGCTGGGACATAAAACCCATTCACTTCCACTTACAGAGTGGGATGGGCTGTCAGTGTTGTGCCTAGAGCGAGCCCAGGGCACATTTTTCCACCTTAACTCTTTGCATGCTAGTGGCGAAAATATCCGAAAAACAAATTAGGACTATGTGTTTTATTTCTCTCTGTAAATATGTCTTGGAATTTCATTAGAATTGAGTCCTCAGGACTCAATTCTAATGAAATTCCAAGACATATTCATGAAATTTACAAGGAGAAATAAAAGAAAATATGATGAATTTTTGTCTGCTAGTTTTGAACTATTTATAGCCCACAAGTTTCCCAGCATGCAAAGAGTTAAATTGCCCATGCCCCTTAAAATTTCAAGATCTCCCTATTATTTTAATACAAAAAGGGCACAAAATCTGAAATTGTCCCTCTGAAAGTGAGACCTAGGCACAACCCTGGGCTGTGGCTCAGGGGTTTAATATAGGACTTCAATACTGAATGTTGTGAGTTCAAAAATTACCCTGGGGCGGGAAAATACGTTCATAGTATGTCCATTCCACTGGTCTGTCGGATGATATGAGACTTTAACCCTTTCAATAATACAGACTTATAGTAGTGTTTGCAAACAGTGTAGATCCAGGTGAGCCAGCTCGTGGCGAACTGTCTCAGCAGGATCTGCACTTTTTGCAAGTGATGTTTAGACCAAAAAAAAACACGCCCTTTTCATGGTCTCGTCTGAAAATCATTTTGTGACAATTGGATTGGTCGGAAAATTAAATCCATTCAAGTTTCTTTATAGGGGTGAAATGGTTAAACTGGTCCCGTCCCTATATGACCATAGCTGTTGATGGGACGTTAAACCTCATTCATTTAATTTCATTTCACTTACAGAGGAGGAAAACCAGGGACTTTTTCCGTACATTCTAAACTTGGCGACTCGCTCCCGTATAACGACCAATGCGACATGTGGCGAGGACAGCGCAGAGTTTTTCTGCAAGTTGGTTGACAATGTAGACCTGATGCCCCAGATCAGCCACTGTGCCTACTGCAACGCCCGGGCGGCGCCGGGGCGACCCGAGGAACTGGGCGAATCTCACCCAATCACGTATGCGATCGACGGGAGCAACCGATGGTGGCAGAGTCCGTCGATACAGAACGGACGCGAGTACAATTACGTGACGATTACGCTCGATCTCGGACTGGTAAGTTTAAAGAACAAGACAATTTGATAGTTAACCGTTTGAACCCGAAAGCCCGCCCACATTAAAAAAAATCACTTATTTGACCTGCAAAAAGCATTTTGCAGCTCAACTAAGTAAATTTCAACTTTATTACAGTATTTCACTACTCAATTTGAAAATCAATGCATATTTTTTTTTCCAGATAATTTCAGACTTTTTTATGCACCGGTATTTGCAAGATGATAACATTTAAACAGCAAAGTTAATTGTCCGTGAAATCTGTATTAAATATAACGGTACATTTATATTTGCTTTGTCGGTGAAATTACGCATATTTACATTGGGAAATTTAAATTTATTGCATCGGCTTTTAGATCAGTTTGTTTCACTTAATGTCAAGCACGCCATTGAATCAGATTATCGAATAATTGACGGCTAATGAGATTTGGCTAAGAATGGATTTATTGTTACCAAAGTCTTTATAAAGCCCATTAGTCATTTTTTAATTGCCATGATTTATAATGCCTGGGTATATAGGGCATGTTTATGTAACAGATAAGAATAAGATATTTAAGTAGGAGAACATGGGCAAGTTTAAGAGATTATATTTTTTATTTGGCAGGCAATTTTATTATCGAAAACTACTTGAACATTTTGTGATATGTTTTACATATGTTTCATATGCATTGTATAGTACCTCTATGCACTATACATTGCATATTCAATCACATAATTTTGTGAATCATCTGTTTTTGTTGAAAACTGTGACAAATAGTGTATTGAGCCCCGCAGGGTCGTAGAATTCTTTTTTATTAATCAATATAGCAATTTGTTCCCACGAATTAACAAAAGATTTGTTCCCACAAATTAATAATTTGTTCCCTCAATTTAACAATTCGTTCCCACAATATAACAATTCATTCCCATGATATAACAATTTGTTCCCTCTAATTAACATTGTTATATCGTGGGAACGAATTGTTAAATCGAGGGAACGAATTGTCATTTGTGGGATCAAATTGTTAATTCGAGGGAACGAATTGTCAATTCGAGAGAACAAATTGTTATTTTGTGGGAATGAATTGTTAATTCGAGGGAACAAATTGTCAATTCGAGAGAACAAATTGTTATATCGTGGGAACGAATTAATAAAAAAAATGCATGTCCCCTGCGGGGCTCCGTAGTATACAGGGATCCTCTAGATTATCGGACAAAAATGGCTGTTTTTTTATGATATTTTTCTTAAAATAGCAGCTACGGGCATACAATTTTCACAGAACAATCGTCGGTTCTTGCTTTCTCAACGCATGGAAACTATTTAGTAAACTGTGCCATCTTTCTCACTTAAAATTGGGTCCGATCATCAGTCGTAAGATTGTCCCAAAATTAACATCAACAATCAATTATCTGAACAAATGTATAACCGTCTTATAACTTGTATTCTCACCTTAAAATCATAATTTTATCGCCTGAAAACCAGTATAAACAGCATTCTGTTGTTTTGCAGAAAAAACAATCACCATTCGCTTCTTGGAAAACATCGTATTTATAGAATTTATTGTATTTATAGAACAACTCTGCAATGACGTAATGGGCGCACTCGATTGAGCTCTTCATAATTTGGTGGAAAATCCGCGGTAATGATCGTTTCGTACACTGGTGTTTTCGCACCTGTCGATTTTTATATGGGTGCGAAATGGTGTGTAATGGCTTGGGTCCGAAATGGCTTGGGGCGATTTGGCCTTGAAACAATTTTTATTTGTTTTTGAATTAGTAGCTCTTCGTTCTTTTTCTATCAGTATCATGATACATTTTCGCATTCCTTCCTATCTGCTCTGTATTGTACATTGTGTGTTAAACAGTCTGAAAATTATATTGGAGGAATGCAAGGTATCGTCTGCATACTTCACACAACAGAGTATTGAAAACTCTATAGGGGCCTCAAATTATGCGCATGCGCAGTGACAGATACAAGCCCCCCGCACGACGTTTGACGTTGTAAACAACTTGTGGACATAGCTGGGGGAATGTTTTCAGCAAATTTTACTAAAACGTTTACCTTGGCGATATATTATTCACACTGGCATGGAAACAGCAAGCACCTGAGTGACTTAGATGTGTTTGTTGCAAAATCGGATCAAATGAATGCGTTTAATTAACAGCTATTTTCATTTGTCCGATAAATTGATTGTCCAGATAATTGGTAGGACCCCTGTATATCGCTTTCTTGTCATTAAAAAATAAAAATGAAACCAACACTAAACATTTATTTGTGTAGATTATTAAAAAAAAAAAATTGAAATGCTATTTGGCATTCCATCAGAAAATTCCTACAAATAAACAGGCTCAATGACTTAATCCTGCCCTTCTACGGTGCGTCTTTAACCTGTAAAACACAGAACTTCATTGTAATTACACACACGTACATGTATGTGTTGAATAATTCTTGTAATGGTAACAATTTGCAATTAAATTACTTGGGAGATGAGACAAGATAGGAGGAAATGTGTCAGCGATCAAAGTAACACATTTGTATATCAGACAGCAGACCTGATAAAACATATAGCTTACCATGTGTGTCCAATTTAGACTGTTAGAGCGTATATATATATATTAACTCTTTGCATGCTAACGGCGAAAATATCCGCCAAACAAATTAGGACTACATGTGTATGTGTTTTATTTCCCTCTGTAAATATGTCTTGGAATTTCATTAGAATTGAGTCCTCAGGACTCAATTCTAATGAAATTCCAAGACATATTCATGATATTTACAAGGAGAAATAAAAGAAAATATGATGAATTTTTGTCTGCTAGTTTTGAACTATTTATAGTCCACAAGTTTCCCAGCATGCAAAGAGTTAAAGGTGCATGCCCACTTTGTATGCAAACAATGTTCTTTATAGGAATTTAAATATTAGTGTATAATTGTGTCACTATTCCACCAGTTCTAAAAATTACCAGTGTTTTCTATACAAATATAATCATTTAGTAATATTTATTTTACTGATAGTGACTCACGGTGGTATCAGGCTATTTTCATATGCAAATGAGGCATGTTTTTTTTTACTCATTATTTATACCAATTAAATGTGTCACCTGAAAAAATATTTTCGACAGATAAAGTATGATCATTGCACATCAAAAAATAAATACAGAGAATAAATAGTAATGTCCGTTAACATTTAAGGAAATACGATTATCGCCCCTGATATCAGTGTGGAAATTTACGTCTGATATAAAATGTATAACAATGCCAATCAATACGTGGGGTAATGCTGAATGAATGTTTATTTTACCAGAAAATGTCTCAGATGATGTCTGATGATATAAAGAAAATGTTGTCCTACTGAGTGGGCATGCACCTTTAACTTCAACTTCCCTCAGCCTTTTCACCCCAATGTTTTATTTCTTATATTTAAGGGTGGGAAATGGCTCGAAGACCTTCCATACCCGGGCATGTGCCCGTAAATGATCAGGCCAATGGCCGTTGGCCCATTTGTTTCCGAATTTACTAATATATGCGATATAGTCGAAATATGTGCATTAAATGAAGGAGACATGAGGCGATGAGTTTAACCTAGTTAGTTCATTCTCCTATTGCACAATGCCGAAATGTCAGACCGTGACGGGGGCCAAGTGTGCGTGCACACGATATATGGAGACTCACCCCGATGTAACTGGAATGGATTTTTATATGTTAATTTCCGGACCGATCCAATTGTTACAAAATGATTTTCAAACCAGTTCATTTATGAAAAGGGGGTGTTTTTATTCTCAAAAATATTAAAATTACTTGCAAAAAGTGCTTATCTTGATGAGACAGTTCATGACGAGCCATCTCATCAGGATCTGCACTGTTTGCAAGTAATTTTCATATTTTTGAGAACAAAAACACCCCCTTTTCATAAATGGACTAGTCTGAAAATCAATTTGTGACAATTGGATTGGTTACAAAATTAACTTGTCAAAATCCATTCCAGTTACTTAGGGGTGAAAGAGTTCATCTGTGACATGACCTTAGCTGTTGCTGGGACGCTAAACTCATTCACTTTCACATTTTGTCGGCTAATTATTGAATTTGCATGTCGGCTTTCCATGCCATCTACACTGTTGGCAATATGAAGCTGGTACAAGTGATTCAGTATTGCGTAATTAGTGGAAGAATACCTGTGAAATTTAACCCTTTCAACACCAGTGGCCTGTATAGTGGTATTGGCAAACAGTGTAGATCCAGATGAGCCGGCTCGTGACGAGCCGTCTCATGCCAGGATCTGCACTTTTTGCAAGTAATTTTCATATTTTTGAGAACAAAAACACCCCCTTTTCATAAATGGACTAGTCTGAAAATCAATTTGTGACGATTGGATTGGTTACAAAATTAACTTGTCAAAATCCATGTCTGCTTTCCATGCCATCTACACTGTTGGCAATTTGAAGCTGGTGCAAGTGACTCAGTAGTGCGTAATTAGTGGAAGAATACTTGTGAAATTTAAATGGTGATGGATCCTGGTTGTACAAATTCCATTATGTACCAACAACCCGTACCTGACACACACACATATAGCCAGACACAAATAGAGATGTGTTACAATAATAATTGCAGTTTAGGCTGTAGAAAATGATTTAGTAGATTATCATTCAACAGGGCTCCAGATAAGGAATTAGTAATTGAGTATTTTCACTCCATCATTTCTGAAGCAATTGGGTATTTCAAAATTTTAATTGGGTAAAATAAAATCACACTACTGTTTACACATCAACAGACAGCAATTATTGAATAGTTTGCTTTGAAATGAAAACATGTCTTGGCATTTCATTAGAATTTTCTCCTTGGAAATTGCTTTTTGATACTCGCTACTTTTGATTTTGATTGGGTTTTTGGCAATTTTAATTGGGTATTTACGCAAATACGCAGCTTATCTGGAGCTCTGATTCAAATTATTGTTTCGTAATTATGTCGAGAAAACTAACATTTATGAACAAAAATTAAATTCACAATTTTCAGTAATTCTAATGAAGGACACCATCAAAATTACTGAAAATTGTGAATTTAATTTTTTAGCTCACCTGAGCGAAGCTCATGTGAGCTATTGTTACCGCAATGTATCCGTCGTCCGTCGTCCGTCGTCGTCCGTCGTCGTCCCTGTCGTCGTCCATGAACATTTTCAAACGTCTTCTCCTCAGTAACCATTGGGCCTATTGTCACCAAACTTCATGATCATGGTCCTTTGGTAGGGGGATTACAAAATTGTTAAAATTACGTCATTGCGTAATCCAAGATGGCCGCCATCTAAAAATAGCACAAATTCTTCAAAAATCTTCTTCTCAAGAACCACCAACCGGATTTCGACAAAACTTGGTAGGAATGATCTATGTACAATGCTCTTTCAAAGTTGTTAAAATGGTGACCCTGGCGTCAAAACTGGGCGTGGCCCGTGGGGTCAAATTGGGGTCAAATTTTATTTTTGACCGAATATGGTCATGTCATATAACGAATTGAAGGTATCAAAGAGGTGATCACTCTGGTGCATTTTTTGTCGAAATCTAATGGTTATGTCATCCAAGATGGCCGCCGAAAGGTCAAAAGGTCGTTCTTTTATTAGAGATTTCAAAATTCTTCTTCACATGAATCACTTGGCCCATGGTAGCCAAACTTAAAAGTTAAGGTCCATGGGTGAAGCCTTTTCAGTTTTGTTAAAATGGAGGTCATCGCTAATCCAAGATGGCCGCCGTCTAAAAATAGCATAAATTCTTAAAAAATCTTCTCATGAACCGCTTGCCGGATTTCGACAAAACTTGGTAGGAATGATCAATGTACAATGCTCTTTCAAAGTTGTTAAAATGGTGACCCCGGGGTCAAAAATGGGCGTGGCCTGTGGGGTCAAATTTGGGTCAAATTTTATTTTTGACGGAATATGGTCAAGTCATATATCGAATTGAAGGTATCAAAGAGGCGATCACTCTGGTGCATGTTTTGTCGAAATCGGATGGTTATGTCATCCAAGATGGCCGCCGAAAGGTCAAACGGTCGTTCTTTTATTAGAGATTACAAAATTCTTCTTCACATGAACCGCTTGGCCCATGGTAGCCAAACTTAAAAGTTATGGTCCATGGGTGAAGCCTTTTCAGATTTATTAAAATGGAGGTCATCGCTAATCCAAGATGGCCGCCGTCTAAAAATAGCATAAATTCTTAAAAAATCTTCTTCTCATGAACCGCTTGCCGGATTTCGACGAAACTTGGTAGGAATGATCAATGTACAATGCTCTTTCAAAGTTGTTAAAATGGTGACCCCGGGGTCAAAAATGTGCGTGGCTTGTGGGGTCAAATTTGGGTCAAATTTTATTTGTGACCGAATATGGTCATGTTATATATCAAATCGAAGGTATCCATGAGGCGATCACTCTGGTGAATTATTTGTCGAAATCTGATGGTTATGTCATCCAAGATGGCTGCCGAAAGGTCAAAAGGTCGTTCTTTTATTAGAGATTTAAAACTTCTACTTCACATGAACCGCTTGGCCCATGGTAGCCAAACTTCACAGTTATGGTCCATGGGTGAAGCCTTTTCAGATTTGTTATAATGGAGGTCATCGCTAATCCAAGATGGCCACCGTCTAAAAATAGCACAAATTCTGAAACAATCTTTTTCTCATGAACCACTTGCCGGATTTCGTCGAAACTTGGTAGGAATGATCGATGTACAATGCTCTTTTAAATTTGTGAAAATGGTGACCCCGGGGTCAAAAATGGGCGTGGCCCGTGGGGTCAGATTTTATTTTTGACAGAATATGCTCATGTCATATACCAAATTGAAGGTATCGATGAGGCGATTGCTCTGGTGCAATATTTGTCGGAATCGGATGATTATGTCATCCATGATGGCCACCAATAGGTCCATTTATTTGAGATTTTGAACGTCTCTTTCTCAGGAACCACATGGCCGATGCTGGCCAAACTTCATAGGAAGTTCCGATCCTTGAGTGAAGCATTTTCAGATTTGGTAAAATGAGAGTCATCGCTTAATCCAAGATGACCGCCGTCTGAAAATAGCACAATTTTTTTAAAACACATGAACTCAATGTCACATTCTCCTCTGGTGTTCATGGAGTCAGGTGAGCGAATTAGGGCCATCATGGCCCTCTTGTTATTTTTAGTATGCAATTTTCCAGTGCATATACACTTTATTGCATCAAAATTGCTCGAGTGGTTGCTGAGACATGTATTATGTTGAGCCTGCCGTCACATTTGATGATAGTCATTTGACCTTGACCTTGGGTATGGGTGGGCGATAAAATTCAAATGTGGTTGATGATCACCAGGTATATGAAGTGTCAAGTCGATCCAACTTATGGTTGTGGAGATATATTGAATTTTTATGGAATTAAATGTGAGGGAGCGCTAGCGACCGCAGCATTTATTTCCTGAAAAATCCAATACGTGAACAATAACTCATTAACTGACTTATAGTTCAGCCAAGTGTACAACGCAATGTCCCATCTGAGTATTGATTTTCCATTTCCTGTCATTAAATCATGAACAGTTAATCATTAAATCTGGTAATACACAACTTATTGGGGTTAAACGTTGCAACATGTGACATAAGTGGAGCACAATACTGTCCAGTGATTGGCTTAGAAAGTAGGATGAACTATAATTTTAAGTTCTATGCCATTTGACCTTGGTATTGGGCATGTGGGCCACATGGGTGGGTTATAAAAAGAAAACATGATGATATAAAAGCCACATGTTGGAAGTAACGGACCGAGGTCTATAAATACATTAAATATGCCTAAAAGCATCAATAAATGGAGAAAAAAAAATAAGCTAAAATTTTATATTTTAGCTTATTTTTTTTTCTTCTTTTATTGATGTTTTTAGGCATAAGAAAAAAAAGGTTTGTTTCCTGTTACGGGCCCGAAAAAGATAGGGTCGGTAGTCGGTAGGTAGGGATTTTTTTTTTTTTTTTTTTTTTTTTTTTTTATTTTTTTTTTTTTTTTTTTTTTTTTTTACTTTTTACTTTTTACTGTATGTATCATTGTAATTTAGTCGGACCGGGTCGGGTGAATCAATTTTTGACACCGCTGTTAATATACCTACTGCCCTGTGGAAGAGAAAAAAATGTAGGGGGTGGGTGGGGGCGTGATCACCACAAAATGTAGGGAGGGTGACGAAGAAAAGAAATGTAGGGGATGGACTGTGTCACATGAATATCTCTTCCACAGGGGAGTATGTATGTTTACTGGAATAGTCCAATATTGAAGCATTAATATTTGACAGGAAAAATATTCAAAAGTCATAGTGTATCTAGAATCAATTGTTAGACACATTGAAGTAAACAATTAATTACACAACTGTAACAGCTATTTTTTTTAAATTTCATGGGAAATAACTTATTTTCCCTTCAAAAATTTCATGCCGCGAAAACACATGACACACAATTCTAACGCTGTAAATCGCCAATACTTACAGAGCAAGTGGCCTTAAATGGCATAGATTTGGTGTGGACCATGTTTTAAATGCCATTTATCGACGAGCCATGGTCTACCACCCGAATCTCGTTGACCTTGCACAAAAAAATATCGCAGAGCAATCAAACTGTTGCTCTCGCCGGCCATGTTGGATACGGGACTGGTAAAAAACGCGGTCACGACAACATTTTCCGGGACCGTTGTAAAATTGCCAATAAAAAAATTACAGTCGGGGGTAAAACTAGACGGTCGGTCGGGTAACCAGAAACAAACCTTTTTTTTTTTACGCCTTAGGCATATTTAATGTATTTATAGACCTCAGTCCGTTACTTCAACCTGTGATAAAAGCATGATCATTATTTCTCACTTTCTGCAAGTGGGCTCGATAATAATTATGCAAGAAAATACACATGAAGGGCAGCTCAGTGCATTATCCAGTAATTCCACACCAGTGTCAACTTCAGAATGAAAAGTACGCCACTTCTAACGTAGATTAGTCACTTCTTGAAGATTTAATTCTACATTACGAGGCATGATGAATATTCCTTTGTAAAATGATAGTTGAGATCTCACAAAACCAGGCTTGTTTCATTTGTGAACAGATCCTGATCAGCTGTCGCACGTATGTGTTGTGATGGTATGTCAAATCAGCTATCATCGCATATATTTTGATGATCTATCTAATTGCTAGTGTTTGAATCAATGGTTAATTAATTGAATGGCGAACCGTGTACACCCTGAACACGCTGCGCGGATGAATCCGCACAGCCTGATCGGGGTCTACACTGGTCGCAAAAGCAATCAACCTGGTTGATAGTGGTGTAAATAATAGTCACCTGCTAATTTAATTCAACTGTTTTTTCGGTAGATTGTGAAATGTTATACCCGGGAGACAACCTGGCTACTTGGTCGGGTACATTTGGACCGTGATCTGACAAAATGGGGGCCTATATCAATTTTAACCTGTGTATATCTGGATCATCTATTCCGCTATGGCCCGGCCTTAAATGACCATAGCTGTTGAAAGGCCGTTAAACACGAATAAACAAAACAAAACGCTAACGGTCGTAGGAAATTAATAGAGTTTACATCCAACGTTTGAATAAAATATGGTAATGTTGGGGAATTTTAATTTTGATCAACCGCCACACAAAGGTACATAATATTTATTCTAATAGTAGTCCCCTCTTAATTAAATAGTAGCCCCCCCCCCCCCCCATAGTAGCCCCTCTTCCATATTTTTAATCAAAATGTAGTATTAATATATAAAATTTCCACAAGTTTTTGAATGTAATAATGCATTTTAATGCTCCTGAATTGCATAGCCCCAGGGTGTTTATTAAAATAAATGCAGTTGCAAATTAATCAGTAAATTGTCATATACATTTTGCAATAAAAAGATATGAGACAGGTGGCAGGCTTTTATAGTTTAAACACAATTAGCAGGTTGATCTAAGGACATGCAGGTCATATATTGCTGTGACTGGAGAAATGGGGCTTATGAGATATATGACCAAGGAAGCTCCTGATCAAATAGCACACATGTAGCCTGATAGCGATCTATATTGTATGTTAGAAGAATACCGGGTGTTTTATTAATGGAATGGCAAAAAGTGCAGATCCTGATCAGACTGTGCTGATGCACAGGCTGATCTGGATCTGCACTGTTCGCAAATCCATATTTTATTAATGGAATGGCGAACAGTGCCAATACCGTAACCAGGATGAGGCAGACGAGGCAGTTGCCTCATCTGTCATTTTGCTAATTTTGTTTTATGCTAACAATTAAACAAATTTCGGGGGTTGGGGTGGGGGGGTGGTTGTGGCGGGGAGAATTCTCCCTGACCCCCATATCGAGACTTGGCTTGCCTCTTGTTACGGCCCTGAGTGCAGATTCTGATCAGACTGTGCAGATGCACAGACTGATCTGGATCTACACTGGTCACAAAAACCATAAGGCCCATTACTGCAGTCGCAACCACATATTCGCTGTAAGGTTCCTTCTGTCAGCCTGCAGGCCATATGTGATTTATGCCACTTTGTGGCTTTCAAAATGTCAACATATTTGTTTTCTATTTTTATACATCAATCCTCGCCACTATTCAGACATCACTGCATGTAACACATTTTATGTGGATACTCATTCACGGGTATCAACATTTCCCAGCATTTTTTGTCAATGAAAATGCATGTTTTTATAGTGTCAAAATATTTGTTTTCTATTTTCATGCATCAATCATCAACACAATCTGGTTGGCACCGTATGCAACATATTATATATCATACTGATTCACAGACCTGTATCAAAATATCCCAGCGATTTTTCTCAATGAAAATACAGTCAAACCTGTGAATATAGGTCCGCCAAGTGAAGGGAAAAATCTGGCCTTTGTTTGCAGGTGGTCTTTATTTGCAGGGTCATTTATGTCGTAATTGAGTACTTGGGAAAACAAAAGTGTGGCTGTTACAGACAGGGAATTCCTATTCCAGGTTCGACTGTATATGATGTTACCACTCGTTTGAACCGTCTCGAAGAGACGGTTCAAATGAGTGGTAACATCATATACTTTTGGTGAGAAATAAAGCAAAATTATCAGGTTTTTGCTTCAGCAAAATGGTGCATCATTGCAGTGAAATGGTTTAAAAGTTTTCTTCCTGGTTCGAGTTAATTTAGGCAGAGATTTGCATACACTGTAACGGTTCGCCTTTAATCAACTAGGAACAGACATAATGTACACCGACGTTAACAATAAACTGCCAAGTTCAATAACCAGGCAAGTGCATTTATTGTTTATCCTAGTTTCTCGACCAATGAAAGAAAAGAACAACGTTTCATCTCAGTTCACATATTGAATTTTTAATAAATAATTTCTTGCTCGCTAGCGCTCGCTCGAAATTAATTTATTAAAAATCCAATATGTGATCTATAACTATTACATACCGGTTATTGCGAGGTTTGACGTTAATTCCTATTCCCTAATATGTGGCTGTGACTGGAGAAATGCATCCGCACAGTCTGATCAGGATCTGCACTGTTCGCCATTCCTTCAATGAAACACACGTCATCCTTCTAACAGGCAATATAGATTGTTATCAGGCTACAGGAGTGTGCTATTTAATCAGTAGTTACACTGGTCACAGAATGGTTTAAACCCATAAGCCCCATTTCTCCAGTCACAGCCACATATATGTCCCTGATTTAGGTAAACCTTTTATAGAAACTTTAAAAAAAATAGCATTTCATGTATCGGAGTCCGCCAGTCTGTCTTTCTCTCAATCACAAATATGGCTGACAGCTTAAACTTATTTTACTTCTATATTAGGCTTGGTACGATATAGTTGGCACATTGGCGTATGTACGTGCGTCCGGGTTAAAGTTTTTTGATAAACTATCAAACCTCGGCGGGGCAGTATGTGAGATGATACAGTGGTCTCCAGATCGGACAAGTGGGTTTCCTCCGAATACTCTGGTTTCCTCCCACATTAAGGATCACCCTTATGCCTTCAGCTGTGCCAATGAAAGCATTTGTATAAGTGCTCTTGTGTTTGTTTGTAATCGTTGTAAAATAAATAAAGTTTAGACTTTTAAACCTTGGCGGTCGCAACATGCAGGCCATCCAGTTTTTATTTTGAGTAAGGTTTGGGATTCAGACCAAAAACGTTCATTATTAAAACACAGAGAGAGGCAAAGCAGGTTGTTGCGTTGGTATATCTTGTTTTCATTAACCCTTAGACCGCTATCTTAATTTTTTTGTCGTCTGCTGTTTATTTTCTATTTTTATCATCAAAAACATGCTTTTAACAGCACTTTAGAATCATTTACAACATGGTTTGACAGCACTTCAGAATCATTTCCATTGGAAATGATTCTGAAGTGCTGTCAAACCATGTTTTTATTGAGAAATAAGGCAAGATGTAAAAGTAACAGCAGACGATAATTGTTGTGAACAGCGGTCTAAGCATTAAGTTTTTCTAACTTGTGGAGTTGTTTGAATTTCGCTGCTTCTATGGCCTTGTTTTCATAGTTTCTCGCGGGTTATTGCGTCTTGTTAATAGTTATACGAGTCATTATAACTTCAAGATAAGCATTTACCTATTGTTCCTTCAGATTCCTGTATTTTATTGGAAAATTGAACCATTCCATTCTGAAGACACATGTACACCATTATTGTGTTGGAAAATTCTGAAGAAAAAAAATAAATTATTCACCTAAATTTATATGGTGTGACCACCAATGGAACCGTCTCATAGAGACGGTTCAAATGAGTGGTTACAACATATACTTTCAGTGATAAATAAGAAAAATTAAAGTGAAAAATAAGAAAACTGCAAGAGAAAATATTTCAATACATATTTGCACATACCTAAAACAATATTCCGATTGCAACGGATTATTGGCTATATATGCCAACTTGTGCGTGTCTTACCAATTGGGTCAGGAATATTTTAATCAGTTTTCCTTGTACTACATTTTATTTTGTACCAATAGAGATGTTTATCTTAACTTACATTATGAAGTCATTACAAATGTCCTTTCAATTTTACAGCCCTTTTCAAACGGTTTTCTGAACACCTGTGGCGATAATAATGCCTACCCTTGAGTGAATTCACAACCTAGCCCAACGATCCACCTGGCGTCAATCATGAATGTTATCCCACCCCGGGCTGCGGTGGGCAAACCCTGGGTAGTTAGACACATGCGAAAATGGATGGTCTAATTCCTATATCCAAGAATTAAATATAATTTACGTGGGCAGGGGCTACGGAGATTCGCAGTGGACATGGATTTTTGTTTATTAATTCGTTCCCACGAAATAACAATTTGTTCCCTCAATTTAACAATTCGTTCCCTCGAATAACAATTCGTTCCCACGAATTAACAATTTGTTCCCACAAGATAACCATTCGTTCCCTCTAATTAACAATTTGTTCCCGCAAAATAACAGTTTGTTCCCTCGAATTGACAATTCGTTCCCACGAAATAACAATTTGTTCCCTCAAATTAACAATTTGTTCCCTCAAATTAACAATTTGTTCCCTCGAATTAACAATTAACAATTCGTTCCCATGATATAACAATTCTGTTCCCATGAAATAGCAATTGTTCATGGGAACAAATTAATAAAAAAAATAATTCTACGTCACCTACGGGGGGCTTCATAAGGGGCAGTGTTTTATTTTCCTTCATAGAAACAAAAGTATTGTCACACTTGTTGCTAAGACGTGAAAAATCCCCATCCCCAGAATTTTATGACTATCTAATTCCTGACCCTGGATATAATTTAGCTCTGTTTCTGATTCTGTCAATATGCCCACCTCCCCCTTTCCCACCCCCGCCCTACCCTCAACACCACAGACCTGCATAGTGGTATCAGCCGTCTCATCAGGATCTGCACTTTTTGCAAGTAATTTTCATATTTTTGAGAACAGTTAAGACTGGTCTACAGAGCTTGGTATGTCGTGAACCACCATAATTACATCCTGTGAATATATTCACAGGTTAATGAGGGGCAACTAATGAAAAACGTTTACAATGAAATTCAAAATGTTAAATGTTGTTGAACGAATGTAATATTTGATCTATTATACTGTTTCTCTCGCCTGAGGTCTGTAATACGAATCCATGTGTATAATGTTACAAAGTAATATACTGGACGAGACATGCAAATGTAAAAGCAGTGTGTATTCAGGTTATGGGGGCATGAGCCGATTTAGCCCAGAGCCACAAACACAAGATATGGTGAAGAAAATGACGGTTCATATTTCAATATCCTTCTTGAACATTTAATATTTATAATTTGAAGCTTAACAAAGTCTTTGTATTTTCATTGTATTCTTGAAATCAGTGAGACGCTATCTTATTTTTGTTGTTGTCTGCTTTTTATTTCTATTTTTTATCATCAAAAACATACTTTGACAGCACTTTAGAATAATTTACAACATGCTTTGACAGCACTTCAGAATCATTTCCATTGGAAATGATTCTGAAGTGCTGTCAAACCATGTTTTTATTGAGAAATAAGGCAACATATAAAAGCAACAGCGCAGACGACAATTGTTGTGAGTAGCGGTCTAAGGGTTAATATTTGTGACTGTGAATGGAGAAATGGGTAACCAGGGTAGATTCAGATAAAAATAGCACACTCCTGTAGCCTGAGTGATCTATATTACATGTTAGAAGTAGAGCTCCAGTTAAGATGCGTAATTTGACCAAAAATGGTAAGTTGGGAGTTCTTTAGAATCGTCTCAATGAGACGATTCTAAAGCACTCCCAACTTGCCATTTTAGTTGAAGAAATAACAAAATTCCCGCCAATGTTGATCAAATTATTCACCTTAACTGGAGCTCTGTAGAAGCATGGCTTGTGTTACAATTATGAAGGAATGGCAAACAGTGCAGATCCATATCAGCCTGTGCGGATGCACATGCTGATATGGATCTACACTGGTCGCAAAACATATAAGCCCCATTTCTCCAGTCACAGCCACTTTCAAGGTGGCCCTGTTTTAAAATATGATGGGTCATTATGACGCCTTTCCATAAAATCGTAGATTAATCCCTGGAAAAACATGCAATATCTTTCTGGAAAAGGCTTTCAATGTTCTCTCAGCAACAGATTGCTATTATTATTTATTTATTTATTATTATTATTTGACAATGATGTGAACTGTTATTATTATTAATATTTGTCGGGCGCCCACTTGCGGACAACGCGATACAGTCGGCACATCCTCAGAATTTCATTCAAACTTTGAAAATATCCACAAATAGTGCAGGTCCTGATGAGAGGCTTGTGGTGTTGAAGGTGTTTAGTATCAGCCATGTGTTGGGCATAATGAAATGGCAGTAAGTCTCCCAGGTATCACAAAGTTATATTATGCTGTTTGTAGATCAAACCATTCTTATGTCCTTTCATCACTCCGTAATGCTGTTATGAATATACTTATAGTTCTGACATAACCAGATATTGTTCAGATTTCAGGGCTCCAGATAAGGAATTAGTAATTGAGTATTTTCACTCCATCATTTCTGAAGCAATTGGGTATTTCAAAATTGTAATTGGGTAAAATAAAATTACACTACATCCACAGACAGCAATTATTGAATAGTTTGTTTCAAAATGAAAACATGTCTTGGCATTTCATTAGAATCTAATGAAATACCAAGATGTGTTTTCATGGAAAATAAGAAAAATATGCTATACTTGTGGTCGGTTTATTGTTTTCTGCAGTATGATAAAGGTATCACAAAATTGTTATTGCTTTTCGATACTCACTACTTCTGATTTCAATTGGGTTTTTGGCAATTTTAATTGAGTATTTAAGCAAATATGCAGCTAATCTGGAGATCTGAGATTGTGTGAATCTTCTGTGAAAATTAATTACGGTAGTAAGAGTTACTGATTTGATTTTAGAAGCTACTCCAAATATACATAAAATTGAGGATGGTGATAGGCATTTGTACCAATTATTGTAAAGAACAATAATTGTTTTCGTTCGTATAAAACATATGGTATGTATAAATGGGTTTACGATCCAAAATAATCTGAAGATTATTTAGAGATACCGGTAATTTGAGAAGAGAATTTGAAAATATATTTTCTCTTGACTTCATTGTGTTGTATTTACTGAAAATTGTATTGAAACAAGCTAGATTAAACTCATTTATTTGGTATAGTAACTTTCTTCATTTCTGGATAATATGAAAGTTTATATTTTTTCTGCAGCAAATTGGTGTACAGTAAATATACAGAATGAAATAAGTTTACTAACCTACTATATGATGTGGTTCACAAAATATTTAAATAATTCTCCCAATTATGCACAGAAGTATACGTTGTTACCACTCATTGGAACCGTCTCATCGAGACGGTTCAAATGAGCGGTCACAATATATACTTTGGAGAAGAAGTAAGAAAATTAGCGAAAATTATTTTAAATTGTTTATGCCCCGTGTAAAAATAATTATTTCACGCAAAAATATATGTTGTTACCACTTATTGGAACCATCTTGTTGAGATGGTTCCAATGACTGGTCACAACATATACTTTCAAATAGAAGTAAGAAAAATACCAAAAGTTATTTTAATTTGTTCACACCCTGTGTAGATAAAAATAATTCTTGTAATTATATACACAGAAGTATATGTTGTTACCACTGTTGCGTTTACTGGGCTGTGCAAAACATTTTGTCCGTTTAAACGGACCAGATGTATTGTTCACCCCAGTAAACGCAACAGCTCAAGGTTTTATTCCTTAAATAATACACTTTCCGCTGCATTTAAATACACCTATTCACACAATGCTATATTTCACAGAAGAAACTGAAGCATATAAATCTTTACAAAATCTTTCCTCATCCAAAGGTTTTTGTGGCTGAAGAAATGAGGCTTATGAGTTTTGCGGCCAGTGTAGATCCAGATCAGACTGTGCGGATGCACAGGACCTGCACTGTTCACCATTTCATCAATGAATCACTTGCTTCTAACAAGCAATATAAATCACTCTCAGGCTACAGGAATGTGTTATTCTATCTCCATCTCCACTTGTCACAAATCCCATAAGCCCCATTTCTCCGCTGAGTCACAGCGAGATTTGTCCTATTCACCATCCATGAATAGGCGGGGGTACAATTACACGGGTCCTACGGCTCGTTATGTAACAAACATTTTATTTGACTGTCATGCATATGAACATATTCTGTTGTTGGGCATTCGACTGCAGTGTATGTGTGTCTGAGTATGCAATTAATCCACACAATTGCACTCAACTATTTGGTCCATGGTGGGTGATGTATGTTACATACAGCTGCAGGTTATGCCTGTTTTAACCTACGTTTTTATGCCCCGCCACCATATGGTGAGAGGGCCATGTAGTGTAATCAGCGTCCGTACGTCCCGGCCATTCCGTCCGTCACAGCGTATCATCCCGTCTGTAACAAACTTAACACTCGGGTAAATTTCTTATAATTTCTGTTTCCTTTCAGGTATCTGCTTCATATTTCACGCATGTATTCCCCGGTCGTCCTCTATCATGCGGTGACAAATACACAGTCAAAATGTGCCCTTGATCTCTTTGGCTGCCAGCAGGGGCATTCGTGTGCCTACAGGCTACAATTCTAGTTCTAACTATCTCAGCAACTACTGAAACAATTTTGATGTGATAAAGCACAGATAAAGTAAGAAATTATATACCGGGTGCACAAAAACAATGTCACCCTAACAGCTGTAGCCATTTCAGAGTTATTTAAAAACAATGTAATTTTTCACGAAATATTTTCTATAAAGAACTAAACTGTTTTGGGAGTTATTTCTCGAAATACTTCCCAAATGGCTGCACTTTCCACCTATTTTACACAGGGAACGTAGATTTTGCTTACATTTACAGTGAAACCTCTCTAAACCCGACACCCTGGGAGGTCCCCAGGGTGTCCGGTTTAGAGAGGTTTCACTGTAAATCATGCATTTGATCATTCTCAGCCATATCTGTGTGCTATGCGCTCATGAACAGAGATAAATGACCAAGAAACTCCTCAAATATAAGATCACAGATGTTTTCTTATGTCCTGTTTAGAGAGGTTCCACTGTATAAACCAAATGTATGTTTGTGGAAAATCCTAAGTATTTACTTTACCTGTGCTTAGAAGTATTTCTCATCGAGACGGTTCAAATGAATGGTCACAACATATACTTTCATTGAGAAATAACAAAAATAAAATATTTTTAAAAATTTCTGCCCATATAGGTGTATTCCGAATGTATTAATTGTTAGAATACGAATCGTACTGATGTGCTTGTGTTGACAGTTTGCTTGTCTCAAAGATCATCGCAGAGACAGCGATCCTTGTCTAAGGTGGTCATTTTCAATGTTTCTTTAGAAATTGTATCCCTTTAACTGTCTGTATCTCTCGGCTAAGATAACATTTAGATAGCTCCTAACATTGTATCTGTTTGTAAAGGTCATCTTGTATTGTTGTTCCGTCGAGTGACCATTCATCGCATTGAGCAGTTTGTGTTTTATCTTGTTAACCCTTAGACCACTACACACAGCAATTTTCGTCTGCTGTTGCTTTTATATCTTGCCTTATTTCTCAATAAAAACATGGTTTGACAGCACTTCAGAATCATTTCCAATGGAAATGATTCTGAAGTGCTGTCAAAGCATGTTGTAAATTATTCTAAAAATGGAACATAGAAAATAAACAGCAGACAACAACAAAATTAAGATAGCGGTGTAAAGGTTAATGATGATAATGTGGCGACCTCAATCTGAAATTGACACTGATTTTCATTTTGCAACCAATCAGCTTTGCACATGTTTGCAGTTAAACGTGGGTGTGACTGGAAAATTGGGTTTAAGGTGATTTGCGAGCAGTGTGGCTCCTGATCAAATAGTACACTCCTGTAGCCTGATAATGATCAATATTGCTTGTTAGAAGCATGACCGATGTTTTATGGAATGGCGAACAGTGCAGATCCTGATCAGACCATGAATGGTCGCAAAACCCATAATAAGCCCATTTCTCCAGTCACAGCCACATATGGATGGGTGTATGCAGAGCTGCAGTTAAGGTGAGTAATTTGATCAACTTATGGGGGGAATTTTATTATTTCTTCAACAAAAATGGCAAGTTGGGAGTGCTTTAGAATCGTCTCATTGAGACGATTCTAAAGAACTCCCAACTTGCCATTTTTGGTGAAGAACTAAGAAAAATACCTTGAAAATTTGGTCAAATTACGCACCTTAACTGGAGCTCTGGGTTTATGGGTGAATGCACAGGCTGATTTAGATCTACACTGGTCACAAAGCCTGTTTCACCAGTCACAGCCACATATGATGGTATATTATTAGTTTTCTTTGCTTTAAATTATAATGGTCTCCTTGATCATCAAAGACCCATAGTTGATAAGTCTTGTTTGATTATCCTTCTAAAGGCAGGAAACGAACATTTTCGTCTGCTGTTTCTGTTATATATGGCTATGTCTTCAGCGACAACTTGTTTAGCAGCATATGAGAATAATCTCCACTGGAGACGATTCTCATGTGCTGTCAAAACAAGTTTTCAACGTGAAAAATGTAAAGTATTCAATAGGTAGCAGACGACAAATTTTAATTCAGCGATGCAAGGGTTAAGTTTCTAAATCTGATTTATTATCATTCCAAATGTTTACAAATGTGAAACAGACTATAGGTGAAAATTTAACCCTTACACTGCTGAATTACAATTTGTCGTCTGCTGTTTATTTTATAGTAATTTCCAATAACCTCCGAAGGGAAGCACATTTATATTGTCCATGTTTCTCACCAAAACCATGTTTTGACTTTAGAATCATTTCCAACTAAAGTGTTGTCAAACCATGCTTTTATTGAGAAAGAAGACAAAATATAAAACATCAGCAGACGACATGACAATTTTTGTTTCCCGCCTTCTAAGGTTAAATAAATCCGTCTGCATTATTCTATTATGTATGCATCAGCATGTGCTGTATTTATATTTGAAGCGCGAACGTTATACATTAAAGTCGTTAAAAATTCCCATCGACTGAGTAATTGTTGAAATGAATTCAAACTGTCAGCTGGTTAATATTTTGCCCATATAGTCTATGTAATCAGTTTGAACTATGTTTTTTGCATTGCTGTGTCAGGCCAGTGATGAAAATCGAGGTAATACCAAGAGTCGTGTCTATTGATATCAGAACTCCAGATAAGTTGCATATTGGCGTATTTTACGTACTTATTTTAGCTGAATACGCATTGATTATCAACAATGGGAGTACAAAATACGCACGTGGGTGGTGGTCGGGTGAACTTGACGGCGTAAATTAACGGTAGGGGTTCCTCATAGGAATCACGATTTTCCTGGTTTGACCCTCAGGTACATCTTTGGCTCTTTTGTTACCTGGGAGTTGAATTGGGTTACTGCCCATTATAAAAGTAGTAAGATTATTACTGATCCTACTGCTTTTGGGAGGGGGCCAAGTGATTCTGGTGTCGCGAGGACCTGGCATCAGATCAGGATTATTCTGATTTCAGGGCTGAATATATAGATTTTTCATTGTAAATATTCAGTAATGATTTTGGGATTTTCACCCCATTTGTACATGTACTTGTACAGGTAATGTATGGGATTTAGTACTAAACCTATTGACCCGGCCTTAACCCTTTCCCTGATAGAGACGACCTTTCACGCCTCTGCAGAAGATGTCTTTTCTACTCTATCAGATAATTTAACCATCATTTGACCCAGCATTTGATTCTTTTATTCAGATATTTTGGATTTAGATGAGTCGAAATATCGCAAAACAGGGAAAGGGTTAAATGACCTTAGCTGTTGATAGGACGTTAAACCCTAACAAACAAACAAACAAAACAAAATACGCACAGCAATGTGAAAATACGCAGTTATTTTCAAATTGATTAATGAAAATACTGTAATAAAGTTGAAAATGTACTTAGTTGAGCTGCAAAAAGCAAACACTGTTTTGCTGCTCAACTTCATTTTTAACTGTATTACAGTATAAATTAAGTGAATACGTAATAATACACTCAAATAAGTGAATGTTTAAATTTGCTTTGATCATTTTTTCCTTATTTAATAATGAAGAAAACCAATAATCCATTTGTAAATATAAAATACGCATTTAATTTGAAATCAGGGAGCACAATACACTTTAACAAAGCTTATCTGGAGCTCTGGATATCATGTTTATCCATCAAAGTTAGGAAACACAGAGGAATTCCAAGGCTCACTGAGGAATTCCTACAATTTCCGAGCCAAGCCTTGCAGAGATTACGAGGCTACATGTAATGTCTTTTAATATTAAATTTATCAGGCAAGGCTTGGAATTTCGAGGCTCGCCAAGGAATTCCTATCATTTCCGAGCCTTATAGAGAATACCAGGCTAGTGTCATTCGATTACAAGTTTATCAGGCAAGGCTAGGAAACGTGTAAGACATTAGAGACTTGCCGGGGAATTCCTACCGTTTCTGAACCCTATAATAGAGAATACCAGGCTAGTGGCTATTAACCCTTAGACCGCTATCTTAATATTTTTGTCGTCTGCTGTTTATTTTCTATTTTCCATTTTTATCATCAAAACATGCATTGACAGCACTTTATAATAATTTACAACATGCTTTGACAGCACTTTATAATAATTTACAACATGCTTTGACAGCACTTCAGAATCATTTCCATTGGAAATGATTCTGAAGTGCTGTCAAACTGTATTTTTATTGAGAAATAAGGCAAGATATAAAAGCAACAGCAGACGAAAATTGTTGTGAGTAGTGGTCTAAGGGTTAAGTTTATCAGGCAAGGAAATATTTAGGACTTTGAGGGTCACCAAATTTGATGACCATGGGATAGAATTGTCATATTGAAGTTGGGGGCCTCGATTAGGCACACACTGTTCTTTATAGGAATTAAATTAAATTAGTGTATAATTGTGTAACTATTCCACCAGTTTTAAAAATTACAAGTATATTATGTATCAGTTAACCTGCCCTGCATTGACCGAATACGTACTGACTGATAACATATTGTTGTACCAGCCTATCAGGCATTGACCTGATATAAACATCCGGGTTACAACGAAGTGAAAACTGACATTCCATTGGTCGGATGACGTCACGTGACGTTACCGAATGACGTCAGTGTAATGACGCAACGTAAACAAGTCCGCGTTCTGTCCATAGAATACGACGTCATCTAATGTCATTTTCTAGCATAAAATGTTACCTGATAAATAGAATACCAGGCTAGTGTATTTTGATATCAAGTTTATCAGGCTCGGCTCGGAAACGGTAGGAATTCCTCGGCAAGCCGAGGAATTCCTACGCGTTTCCTAGCCTTGCCTGATAAACTTAATATCAAAAGACACTAGCCTGGCATTCTCTATGTTAATTTAGTAATTTAATTTACTGATAGAGACTCTGTATCATATGGAGCCCCGTAGGGGACATGGAATATTTTTTATCAATTCGTTCCCACAAAATAACAAATTTGTTCCCTCAATTTAACAATTCGTTCCCTTAAATTAACAATTTGTTCTCACGATATTACAATTCGTTCACACGAAATGACAATTCGTTCCCACGAAATAACAATTTGTTCCATCAATTTAACAATTCGTTCCCACGAATTAACATTTCGTTCCCTCGAAGTAACAATTCGTTCCCACAAATTGTTTTGGCGCCCAGCTGCGCGCACAGAAAGGTGTTGCACGCGCAGCTGGGCGCCAAAACAATTTGAGGGAACGGATTTGTTAATTCGAGGGAACGAATCGTTAATTCGTGGGAACAAATTGTTAAATTGAGGGAAAAAGGAATTCTACGTCCCTGCGGGGCTCCGTAGTATCAGGCTATAACACAAAAGAATCCTTTGATTTATTCCGTAAGCTCCTAAATTATATTGTTGTTTAGGGGCTTCTTCTTTGATCTTCAAACAATGGAAATACCCCATAAACCCAAAATGTTGGAACGTCCGTCCGTCCGTCTGTCCGTCCGTCCGTACGTCCGTAAACTTAACATCAGAGAAATATTGTTATAACTTCTATTTCCTTCATCTAAAATGCTTAATATTTCACACATGCATTCCTGTAAGGCTCTACTACCATGCTTTGCCAAATCCACGACCGTCCAACCCCCGCTGATCCCAAGGTCAAGGTCAAATACTTAGTCTCTTTACAAAACTTAACATCAGAGAAATATTGTTATAACTTCTACTTCCTTCATCTAAAATGCTTAATATTTCACACATGCATTCCTGTAAGGCTCTACTACCATGCTGTACCAAATCCACGACCGTCCAACCCCCGCTGATCCCAAGGTCAAGGTCAAATACATGGTCTCTTTACAAAACTTAACATCAGAGAAATATGTTATAACTTCATCTAAAATTCTTAATATTTCATGCATGCATTCCTCTAAGGCTCTACTATCATGCTGTGACATATCCCCGCTGATCCCAAGGTCAAGATCACATACTTAATCTCTTTACAAAACTTAACATCAGAGAAATCGGTTATAACTTCTATTTCCTTGCTCGGATCTGCTTCACATTCACGTTCCTGCCGCCCCCGCTAAGCCCAGAGTCAAGGTCACAAGCCCACACACTTGGAAAATTTTACATATTTAGGGGTACCTGGGCCCACGCGGGGTGTATTCCGTAAGCCTCGCTTACTGACCAATCTAGTTTGATATGCAAATGAGGCAAGATATTTTTAATTTATTTATATGAATTAAATGCATCACCTGAATAAATATTTGTATCAACACATTATTGTAGATCATTGCATCAAATATAAATAGAGAGAATAAATAGTTATTTCTGTTAACCTTTTAAGGAAACGTGGTTATTGCCCTGATTACAAGGGTATCAATTCATGTTCGATATAAAAAGTATAATAATTTCAATTAACACATTCAGTCATGGTAAATGAATGTTTATTTGTACAGAAATTGTGATATCAAAAGAATGGACAAAAAATATGTCTCCATATTTTACAACCCGAGATGTGGGAGTGCTGATTTAATATATTATTTGATCAAGATTTGATTTTTGTAATGGGCCATCGTTTAAACATGATTTAAATAGTATATGTTTCAGATATACATTTTATTATTTGCCTACCTATCTGTGCCTTTAATTGTCAAAGGATGGTGTGGGTGGTATGTCGTATCATTTTCCTCAGGTCGTATTTAACCACTGACTAAGTGATATACTGCCACTTATGTAATAACCGGGCTTTGAATCGTTAAAAAAACATGTCAATAAATTAGATTTTCTCACCAACATACAAGAATCATATCTGCTGATAGTCTTGTAAAAGCTTTGGATGTTTACAGATATAAAGTAGTATCGTAGTTAATATACTAGTTTGTCCATGTTGTAGAAAGCCAGACTGTATCGGTAATCAGTTTATTTGGCTGGGCTGATAAGCGAACAAACTTACTAACCACAAACATACAATTTATTCCTATCGTCTGAACAAATGTTTACTTATGAAAAACCGCAGCCAAGTTAACTGTCTCAAGTTTACATTTATTTTGAATCGTGATTCATATTTGTAGATGTGACTGGAGAAATGAGGTTTGTGGCATTTGTGACCAGTGTAGCTCCTGATCAAATATCACACTCCTGTAGCCTGGTAACCATCTATATTTCTTGTTAGAAGCCGACAGGTGTTTCGTTAATAAAATGGTGAACAGTGCAGATCCTGATCAGACTGTGCGGATGCACAGGCTGATCTGGATCTACACTGGTCGCAAAGCAGATAAGCCCCATGAAACTGAGGTCCAGGCTGTACATGGCCTTAGCTGTTACTGGGCCATTAAACCAATTCACTTTTCACATTTCCTCTTCGCTCTGGAATTTTGTAACATATTTAGGGCCCCCGGCTGCTGCGAGTGAGTCGGGAGTGTCCTATAGGTTTCACCGGCTGTCCGTCCGTTTATTTTTGGAAGTTTTTGTAAGAGTTTTTCTAGTATGGGCCCTAATTAACCCTTTCCCTGATAGAAATGACTTTTCACGCCTCTGCAGAAGATGTCTTTTGAAAACATTGTGGGAAAAGGAGAAATTGCTTGTAACAAGCAATTTCTCCATTTCCCACAATGTTTTCTACTCTATCAGATAATTTAACCATCATTTGACCCAGCATTTGGTTCTTTTATTCAGATGTTTTCGATTTGGAAGAGTCGAAATATCGCAAAACAGGGAAAGGGTTAAGTGCATCGACAAACCACATTTTCTAGTTACGGAAGTTGTCAGTTTTGCACGGAATTTACATTGACGAAATACAAAATATCCTACCCCGGCCCACAGTGTAATGCTCTGGTTAAAATAAGACAGATTATTGCTTATATCATTTGCGCCGTGATTTGTAGTAATGTTTCCGTTATTTTAATAATGTTTCCGTGTCTGGAAGTGAAGCAGATCTCCAATTAAACTTTGAATCAGTTCACTGCCGGAGTTTGCCTATCCCAGCACTGTTTTGTTTCCTGTTGAATGTCTGTGTGCGATTTGTAACTACATGTACATGTACAGCAATGCCGTAACCAGGATGAGACAGACGAGGCGGGTCATTTTGCCGAACTAGTTACCATGTAAGAAATTGTGGTACAGTGGAACCTCTCTAAAACCGGACACCAAGAAAATACATGTGATCTTATATTTTATGAGTTTCTTTGTCATTTATCTCAGGTGATAATGTCTGTTAGTGATCGCATAGCACACAACTATGACACGGAATGATCAAATGCCTGATTTACAGTGAAACCACTCTAAGCCGGACACCCTGGGGACCTCCCAGGGTGTCCGGTTTAGAGAGGTTTCACTGTATACAGTCACAGCTGCAAACATGTCTGCACACTTGTGCATAATTTACTAAATGAGTTGATGATATGCGATATCTTACTGAGTTAAATGACTACTATTTCTTATAGTTTATACTCTTGGAATGCACTATTTGTTGCTAAGAATTTAACAAATCCCCGGGGTGGTGGCGGGGGAGAATGCTCTCTGACCCCCATATCGGCACTTGGTTCACTTTGCCTGTTGATACCTCTGGTTTATACTGGCCCTGTACAGTGCAACCTCTCGACAACAACCACATATCTGAAGACACAAAACTGGCTGTTGTATAGAGGTGGCTGTTGTAGGAAGGTTAATATTGAAGCAATTGTCAATTTGGGATATAAAATATTGGTCATTACAGAGGGGGTGTTGTTGTAGTGTGGTGGCCATTGACAGACGTTCGACTGTAGTATCTGGCTGGTATATCCACCCATATCTGTTTGTCTGTTCATTTGTTTGTTTGTATTTCTGATTCTTCTAACCCATCCTCGTTTCTACATGACCTTAGCTGTTGCTGAGACGTTAAACCTTTACCACTTTTTTAACCAACTACACTTGGGATATACTTTTGAGTGTATCACAATTTTGAAGAAAAAAAATTATTTCTGATTTTTTTCTTATTTGTCAATGAAAGTATATGTGACCACTCATTTGAACCATTTACTTAACTCTTACAATGCCGAATTAAATTTTGATGATTACTTTTTCTTTCTTGATAAAAACGTGGTTTATAGACAGCACATGAGAATCTAAGATTCTAAGATCTTATCATCTAAGATTCTATTAAAGTGCTATCAAACCATATTTTATTGAGATAGAAGACAAAATATAACACAACAGTAGAATGACAATTTGTACGCTTTCTAAGGGTTAAGCTGACCATGCCTCGATGGACGTGTATTGTGACCTCCGGCATTCTTGTGTACAAATTTTGTAAGGTCCATTTCCTCAGCTGTGGCTCTATGCTTCCTGGATTTCCAGAATTTATCAATGGTTCCACTGCCACACACATGCTGACCTGTATGTAGATTGTGGCTGTGACGGGAGAAATTGGGCTTATGGGAAATGTGACCAGTGTAGCCCATGATCAAAAGCATGTTCCTGTAGCCTCATATACGATCTGTACTTTGAGAAGAATGACGGGTGTTTCAGTGATGGAATAGCGAACAGTGTAGATCCTGATCAGACTGTGCGGATGCACAGGCTGATCTGGATCTACACTGGTCGCTGAACCCATAAACCCAATTTCTCCAGTCACAGCCACAATTACAGACAGGAAACATGCTGTTTCCATGGCAATTGGAGCATGTCGCATGTTGTTGTCTTGCATTAGTGTCAGTTTTGCCATGTGCAACAGACTCCATTCAGCAGTGGAGGAAAATTACATTACTTTCAGTGTAGATCCAGATCTGCCCCAGTCATTAAAGGTACATGCCCACTCAGTAGGCACAAAATGTTCATTAAGGGAATTAAATAAGTGTATATTTGTGTCACTATTCCACCAGTTCTAAATAAAGTTTTCGGGTACCCATTATGTCTACGGTAAGTCGGATTGACTTCAAACTTTATATATTTCCTTATCATCATCCATATTTTCACCCATGCAGCCTTCATGTCCAGGGTCAAGGTCACATGACTTAGAAATTTGCATCCATAAGATTTGCGTTAAAGTTTTTGGGTACCCATTATCTCCGCAACTGGTAAGTCGGATTGACTTCAAACTTCATATACTTCCTTATCAACATCCATATTTTCATTCCATACCACACCCATGCTGCCTTCATGTCCAAGGTCAAGGTCAAATTACTTAGAAAATGTGCATCTGTAACATTTGCATTAAAGATTTCGGGTACCCATTATCTCTTCAACGGTAAGTCGGATTGACTTCAAACTTCATATACATCCTTATCATCCTCCATATTTTCATTCCATACCACACCCATGCGGCCATCATGTCCAAGATCAATGTCAAATTACTTAGAAATTTGTATTTGTCGGTCCAGGCAGCGGACGGGGGTATACGTGAGCCCCTGCTCACTTTCTCTAGTTTTATTTTTAATTTCAAACCAAGATGCAGTGCGTCTTGTAATTGTAATTGAAATAGTTTCCTATGCGCTCACATGTTTTTTGACGTTGTAACCAATTTTGTGATTAAACGTGGGCGGCAAATCACTACCCACCCACAGTGTATTATACAGAGCTCCAGATAAGGTGCGTATTGGTGTATTTTACACACTTATTTTAGCAGAATACACTTTGATTATCAAAAGTGGGAGTACAAAATACTCACAGCAATGCGAAAATGCACATTGATTTTCAAATTGAGTCGTGAAAATACTGTAATAAAGTTGAAAATTTACTTAGTTGAACTGTTGGCTTTTTGCAGCTCAAATAAGTGAATTTTTAAAAAAAATCTTTTTTTTTTACCATTAAATTTTTTTTCCTTATTTAATAAAGAAGAAAATCAACAATACGTTTGTAAACGTAAAATATGCATTGAATTTGAAATCTGGGAGTATAATACTCTTAACCCTTTCCCTGATAGAGGCGACTTTTCACGCCTATGCAGAAGATGTCTTTTGAAAACATTGTGGGAAAAGGAGAAATTGCTTGTAACAAGCAATTTCTCCTTTTCCCACAATGTTTTCTACTCTATCAGATAATTTAACCATCATTTGACCCAGCATTTGATTCTTTTATTCAGATGTTTTGGATTTGGATGAGTCGAAATATCGCAAAACAGGGAAAGGGCTAAGATAGATACAAAATTTATCCGGAGCTCGGATTATAGTGGAAGCTGTCTAAATCGGACACCCTGGGAGGTCCACAGTGACTCCAGTTTAGATTGGTTAAACTGTAATTTGAGTATAATTTGAGTACCGTATATAAGCACCTTTAGGCATGATTGAGTGGATTTTACAGTCATACTTTACAGTGCAGTACAGTGGAAATTGGGAGATCCCCAGGGTGTCCGATTTAGAGATGTCCAACTGTAATTATACCCCTGCACCACCACCCACAATGTACAATACATACCAGTGACTCTAAATTGGACACCCTGTAAGTTAGGTATACAGCTGAATCTCGTTATCTCGATATCGTTTATCTCGATATACCTGCTTATCTCGATATACGTCCCAGGTCCCAGCAGAATTCCCTATATAGATCATATATTTTACTCCTGTTAACTCGATATCGGATATGTCGATATATCGGTTTAGTCGAAGTGGAAATCGAGTCCAGATAGTATGTTTCCTTCACATTTGTATTCTGATTATGTCGATGCGAAAATTAAGCGCCCGGCGCCGCCAAGTCTGAATGAGCGTGATTATCTCGGGTAAGTTTTCACACGTCTATAAAAACCAAAGACACTGCCGCTGCTAAAATGCGTTTGAAGTTGCATGACCAGTTAAAGCAGTTCACTTAAAACCATAATTAATCAATTAAACTTAATGTGATATCCAATCTCTTTTAACAGAAAAATGATAACGGTGTAGCAATAAGTAAATCGGCTGTTAATTACGAAAACAACTTACAAAAAAATCAAGCCGCGATTTATGAAAACAACGGAAATAGAGTAAAGAGGCCTTTCTGAAGCGATTTTGTTCTGATTTTTTTCACGAAATTTGGCGAATTGTTATCTCGAAGTTCGGATATGTCAATATATTTTCATCAGTCCCTTTGACTTTGAGATAACGAGAATGACCTGTATTAGCACTGTACATGTGTATGCATTGTTAACATGTCAATGTATTACAGTCAAAATTCTCTAAATCGATTACCCGGGTAGTTCCCTGAGCTCTCGTTTTAGACAAGTTCTATACTATCATTTCATCCCTTTGGCATCTCTACATTGAACTCCCTCGGAGATATTGATCCCCATTAATATATATTTATTCCAGTCACATGATTCAGATAGAATGTCATTTTAAAAGGCATTCCTGCACACATACTTGTAACATACCAGTTCTTTTCAATTTAATTCTGTTATTTGAATTTATCATCATTGATTCATAATAAAATAAGATCGACACAGTTCTCTCATAATATGATTTTAAACATTCACATGTTCTTGTATTTTTGACTCATTTCTCTATAATTCCAGCACAAAAATATTTACACAATTCCCTAACATTTGATTGGCCCGTAGCAAGTCTCTGTCCAAAATTTATATCCCAGTAAACACCCACGCCGAACTACTTTCCGTAACCGTGAGGCGCAGTTAAAATAATTCTTAAGAAAACGGAAAATAAACACATTTTCTTGATGAATTTATTTCAAATGCTGGAATTATAAGGAATGAATGGCCTTTTTGTGGAATTTATCGGGGATATAAACTTGGAAAAGTCGCGGGAATACTGGACGAGGCCTTCCGGCCTTCGTCCAGTATTCCCGCGACTTTTCAAAGTTTATACCCCGATAAATTCCACAAAAAGGCCATTCATTCCTATATTGACACTCAAATGTTATGGCTATTTTTAGCCTTCTTGAAGATTCAAGTTATGGTCACAACCTACTGTTTTTTTATAAGAATAACAAAATTCTGTTTCATCTGTCAATTCAACCTTGTATATCTACAGCATGGATTTCCTGTAGCCGATTTCATCAACATTGCAAAGTATACTTATCTCTAGCAAAGTATACTTTGAGGGAGTAATCATTTATTTTCCCGAAATGCATTATGTCATATAGAACGAATGACTGCATATATTTGATGAGTAAAAGTATGCAGAATTATTATACTGAATTTATTATATTATCACAGCCAAAATGGCTGTGATAATGTAATAAATTCAGTATAATAAAGATTAATAAATTTATCCTTAAATTGAAAATTTCGCCCTCAAAGTATACTTTACTAGATAAGTATACTTTGCAATGTTGGTGAAATCGGCTACTGGTTCCACAAACGAACTACTGCCGATCGTTTACACATCATTTTCACATCATTTACATTTTTTTCATCAGAAAAGGTTGTTTTCACTGGTTTAAACATGTCACGTTTAAACCTAAAAACCTTATTTTCTAAATAAAAAAATGAAAATTATGTCAAAATGATGTGTATACGACAGGATATGCATTGGAAAAAAAGGACACGACATGCGATGGAAGAAACGATGGGCATTTAAATAGTTGGTTATTTAAACAAAAAACAAAAATATCGTTTTCGCATACAGGAACATTTTTTATCAGATAAACGTGTCTATGCATTTCGTTGTACAAAACGATCGTTTTCACTTAGTTTTTTTGTTTGTTTTATTTGGGAACCTTCTTCTGATATTGAAATGAGTTTCATACAGCCAGACAATCACCCACTGTGTCTAAGTCAAATGCACTTCACATAAAATAACACAGGATGACTTGCACAGCAACTGAAATCTTTTTCTGCATCTGTATTAATATTCTAGTGTTCGTTGCCAATAAATATGACAAATATGCCTTACTTAGGCCACCAAAAATTCATTTGTAAATTTTTCATCTAAATTTTGGAATAAAATGTATTAGGTGGCAGGCTTTTAATTCATATTGAAATTAATGTAAAAATAGTGCAAAATTTCAAGAAAATGCTCTAATAATTGGCAATTTATTTTAAGGCTGGGTGGGGATAAGAATCGGCCAATTCAATTTCTCACACCTTAGCCCTTTCAGCACCACAGACCTGTATAGTGGTATCGGCAAAAAGTGTACATCCAGATGAGCCGGCTCGTGACGAGCCGTCTCATCAGGATCTGCACTTTTTGCAAGTAATTTTCATATTTTTGAGAACAAAAACACCCCCTTTTCATAAATAGACTTGTCTGAAAATCATTTTGTGACAATTGGATTGGTTGCAAAATTAACATATCAGGCTCCAATCCAGTTACTTAATTAAGGGGGAAAGGGTTTGGCACCATTTTCTCAGCCTCACTAATTTTGACCTAGTAAAATCCAGGTTGTTCTAGTACAGACACAGACTTGCTAATTCGCAATTACGTTTCTGGGTTAAACGTTCGGGATCTAATTATGGCTCGGTACATCTCCGAACATGTGCATGTTGGTCGGTATGATCAGGGCCCCGTTTCACTAAACTTCTTATGATAAAAATGTTTGTACGAAGATTTTTATTAACTTGCTTCACACATTAATTAACGTGGTTATGTAACCAATGTTACCATTTTGCACCTATGCGTATACATCATTACATGCGAACACATGCACGGAAGATTTAGCAACATTGGCGGTTAGTGTAAATGTTATTATAAAATTAAACATTGCACTTACAAACTTTTTAGACTTATAAAGTTGAGTGAAAAGGGCCCCTGTACTTTAGAATCTGTCTAGACTTATAAAGTTGAGTGAAAAGGGCCCCTGTACTGTAGAATCTGTCTAGACTTATAAAGTTGAGTGAAAAGGGCCCCTGTACTGTAGAATCTGTCTAGACTTATAAAGTTGAGTGAAAAGGGCCCCTGTACTTTAGAATCCGTCAAACGGATGCCTGACAAAAGCTAAATGCTGACTTGATGGGTTATTAGCAGCGTTGTTTATTTATTATGCCACCGCAACGACAGTTGTCAGCGGCATATAGTGTTTACCCTATCCATCTGTCCGTCTGTCTGTCAGTAGATAATTTTCCTTGTCCGGCGAACTACTTCTACAGTTTTTGACCGATTCTCTTCATTCTCGGTATACATACATCCCAACCTTTGAGTGCAGTAGTGCATAATGTTAAACAAATTTGCTGTCCCACCGATCCATCCACAGTTATGCCCCTTTTTCGACTCTGAAAATAATTTTTCTCCAAACAGTCGCTCAATGATTGCTGTTGTATTCATGAATGCTCAACAGCGGTGGCATTTTGTTTTACAAACAATTTTCTAGTTCATTATAATATTTGTTCATGATTGCAAGTACACATGTTGTGGATTATTATCTGAATACAGTAAAACCTCTCTAAACTGGACCCCTGTAGCCTATTTCACCAACATTGCAAAGTATACTTATCTAGCAAAGTATACTTTGAGGGAGAAATTGTCAATTTTCGGATAAATTTATTATTTTTTATTATACTGAATTTATTACATTATCACAGCCATTTTGGCTGTGATAATGTAATAAATTCAGTATAATAATTCTGCATACTTTTAATCATCAACTATATGCAGTCGTTAGTTCTATATGAAATAATGAATTTTAGGAAAAATAAATGATTTCTCCCTCAAAGTATACTTTGGTAGAAAAGTATACTTTGCAATTTTGATGAAATCGGCTACTGGGATTGCCAAGACTGTCTGGTTTAGAGAGGTTCCAATGAATATTTAACCCTTAGACTGCTACACACAACAATTGTCGTCTGCTGTTGCTTTTATATATTTACCTTATTTCTAAATAAAAACATGGTTTGACAGCACTTCAGAATCATTTCCCATGGAATTGATTCTAAAGTGCTGTCAAAGCATGTTGTAAATTATTCGAAAGTGCTGTCAAAGCATGTGTTTGATGATAAAAATGGAAAATAGAAAATAAACAGCAGACGACAAAAACTTAAGATAGCGGCGTAAGGGTTAATATTGATGTCCCCAGGCACACTGTTGGAATTAAAACAGCCAAAACAATCCCAAAATGCAGGAATTAGATGGTGGTGGGAATGTATATCCACAAATCTGGCCTATATTATCGTTTTAAGTAGAAAAACGCTCCCACCTGCAGTAATTAGACAAATTAAATGTGGAAATTAGACATTTTCTAATTCCTGAGGCTTGCCCACCATTCCCTCCTTCCCCACCGCCCATGTGGTGAAGAAATTGATATATGATTAGCCTTAATTATTATTGTGTATGTTTTTTTGGTGTTTTTTTTAGCTTATATTTAAGGGTAGGAATTGGCTCAAAGACCTTCCAAACCCGGGCATTTGGGCCCACAAGGTGTCCAATGACCGTTGGCCCGATTGTTTCTGAATTTACTAATATATGCGATACAGTCGAAATGTGTGCGTTAAATCAAGGAGGCAATGAGGCAGTTAATTTAACGTAGCTAGTTCATTCTTCTATCACACTTACTGTGTATGTCAGGTGGTGGGGTATTTATTCAGGTCTACTGGTATTTGTGGCTGTGACTGGAGAAATGGGGCCTATGGGTTTTGTGACCAGTGTAGATCCAGATCAGCCTGTGCATCCACAGTCTGATCAGGATCTGTACTGTTCGCCATCAATGAAACAACCGTCATGCTTCTAACAAGTAATATAGATCGTTAACAAGCTACGGGACTACTATTTGCTCAGTAGCCGATTTCACCAAAATTGCTAAGCAATTTTGGTGAAATCGGCTACTGAGCAAATAGTTATAGATTGCTACCTTGCTAAGTACACTTTGAGGGAGAAATTTTTAATTTATGGATAAATTTATTAATTTTTATTATACTGAATTATCACAGCCATTTTGGCTGTGGTATTAAATGTAATATAAATTCAGTATAATAATTCTGCATACTTTTAATCATCAAATATATATGCAGTCGTTCTATATGAAATAATGCATTTCGGGAAACATATAAATGATTACTCCCTCAAAATATACTTAACTAGATAAGTATGCTTAGCAAGTTTTGTGAACTCGGCTACAGGAGCAACATTGATCACAAATCCCATAAGCCCCATTTCTCCAGTCACAGCCATATTTCAGTCCATATTTATAGTATAATGTGGTATACCTGGCATCATGATAACCAGCCATGTCCACGATTTTGACACTAGCCATTTATTTCTGATTGCCATCTCAGTCAGCTCATGGGAAAATAGACTGAACAGTATAGGTCCAGATCCAGACAGCACAGCCTCCAGGGGGCCGTTTCACTAAACTTTGTACGACTAAAATGTTTGTAAGTGCAAAATTATGATAGTCTGTAAGTTTCACATTAACAATGTTTTCTTGTAAATAATTATTGGATTTACATTTATTGAGCATATGCAGCCTATGCTCAATAAATGTAAATCCATAAATTGAAATTTACAGACAATCGTAAATTTGAACTTACAAACATTTTAGTCATAAGAAGTTTAGTGAAACGGGCCCCAGGTCACACCATTTCCACGATATAATTAACATTGAATCCATTCTTAAGCATTCATACGACGATCAGTGTCTATACTGGTCACAACTTGCAGGTCGTACCATTTCACCATTAACTGACCTCATGTCTTGACCACCTGCCTCACCATATATCACCCTATAGAGCCAGTTATCCACTCCCCCTGTTCAGCTTATTACCCTTTCATCCTTACCCACCATCCACTCCATGTACTATGTGTGCAAACATTGTAGATCCTTAAGAGACGGCTCGAAACAAGCCATCTCATCAGGATCTACAGTGTTTGTCAGCATTTTTAGATTATTAAATAACAATTTTCTGATTATTAAAATAGTCTAAAAATTAGCATGAAATATGGACGCTGGAAGAGTCGATGTGAGATATTTAGGGATGGACAGATTGACCACTGTACAGTCCATTAACCACACTGTACAGTCCATTAACCACTGACCAGCCCCATCCATCATCTACCCCAGGTAATCCTGAAATTGAATGGAAATGAAAATGTTTAATTTACTGGGTATAATGTTAAATATAAGCTGACATCGGAGATAAGTTTAAATCTGACTACTGATTTTTGAAAATTTGAAAATGGAAGAAAAATAAGGTGGGGAAAAAGAACCAAATATTTAATTCACAGGGTAAATATAGGCTTTATATAACATAAACACCAGAGATAACCAAACTGGACATATTGTAGATTTATGTATCAATGATTTCTGAAGAAGAAAAAAACAATTAACCCTTAGCCTGCTGAATGAAATGTTGTCGTCTGCTGTTTATGTTTTATTTTCGATTTTTCTCATCAAAAACATGCTTTTACAGCACTTTAGAATCATTTCCATTGGAAATGATTCTAAAGAGCTGTCAAACCATGTTTTTATTGAGAAACAAGGCAAAAAATAAAGCAACAGCAGACGACAGTTTTCGCGATCAACAGGCTAAGGGTTAACACTTAGACCGCTACTCACAACAATTGTCGGCTGTTGTTGCTTTTATATCTTGCCTTATTTCTCAATAAAAACATGGTTTGACAGCACTTCAGAATCATTTCCAATGGAAATGATTCTGAAGAGCTGTCAAAGCATGTTGTAAATTATTCTAAAGTGCTGCCAAAGCATGTTTTTGATAAAAATGGAAAATAGGAAATAAACAGCAGACAACAACAAAAATAAGATAGTGGTCTAAGGGTTAATTAAAAAATGCAAAATAAATACACTAATAGACGAATCCGCCACCAGCGGAATTTGTACGCAGACAGGCCACATATTCGTGTTTTCTCAGAAACTAACATGCAGCACCACTTGAGCTCGCCCATGCATTATTGTGCACATGGCTAACCTCTAATTGAGCATGAGGCAGCAGGGGTTGGGGCTATCTATCTGGTTATGACAACCCTATCTCTTATCCCATTCATGATCGTTTGTAAATAGTTTTCTCATTTTGCATCCAAACTATATGAATGCGTGGGTGGAGTGCGTGGTCTAGTGGTCTGAGGTGCCAGACTGCCGTTACGGTCGTGGGTTCGAGCCTCACCAGAGGCGTGCGTTGTGTCCTTCAGCAAGACACTGTATCCACACCGCTTCAGTCCACCCAGCTGTAAATGCGTACAGGCTCATTAACGGGAATCTCAATTGTATTTGATTGTATGTAGATGTATGTACTTATGCATAAAATATGATCCTGCATTATAAAATATTTATCTGGGAAAACGCTACGAAAATGGCCGAAGAAACTGACAAAGTTTATATAAGCAAATGCTTATACCCGGTCTCTACTGTCTGTTTCACGTTTTGCTGCCGACAAACCTTTGGCTATTAAACTCACTAAATCTAAAAATATTGAAATGTAAGTTCTTTTTCATCAATAATAAAAAAGTCACCCTCCCCAAATTTATTTATTTGATGAGATGGTTCAAATGGTTATCGACATACACTTATGAGCACATAGGAGGAAAATATGTAGGATTTTCCGCAAACAGAATGGCATATCCTCAGAATGAAAAGGTTAAAACAAATTCAGTACATGTGGTCCTTCCTGGGCCTATGCTGTTTTTTTACAATATCAAGATTCTCTACTTTTCTCTACTCATTTTACCTCAGACCACAGATACATGTATGAGTGAAATACGCATAACTGCGGATGTGACTGGAAAATGGGGCTTATGGGTTAATTTTGCGACCGGTGTAGATCTGCACTGTTCGCCATTCCATCAACGAAGCACCCATCATGCTTCTAACAAGCGATATATATAGGAGTGTGCTATTTGATCAGGAGCTACACTGGTCACACATCATGTAAGCCCCATTTCTCCAGTGACAGCTACATATGAGTAAAATACCACAGACTTGCTCATAATTATGATACCATGATTATCCCTTACTACCCTGAATTAAATGCTGTTGTCTGCTGGAAATGTTTTATTTTCAATATTTCTCGACAAAAACCTGGTTTTGACAGCACATGAGAATCGTCTCCACTCCACTGGAGACGATTCTCATGTGCTGTCAAAACCAGTTTTTTGTTAAGAATTAAAGCAAAAATGAAAAACAGCAGACGACAATTTCCGTCAACAGCGTAGGAAGGGTTATACTACACAGCTGTTCGGTGCAGTTTATCCCATCACTTCAAGGTTAATTTGTGGTTAGTTAATAGTTATAATGTATGGTCTTTGAAAATGGACATTCCATGAAGAAACTGGGTTACTGATATCCAATTCTTTCACAAATTGAAAATCACTTATTTTGTTATAAATGTCTCCCTAATCAGAATTTTTGTGACAGTCATGGAACAAAATGGATAAGTTTGGCAAATGTTTTCACCATTTCAAAAAAGAAAAGAAAAAAAACCCGCTTCATTTTTTAAATAAATTTACCACAATATGACAAAACCAGGCGTCTTTGCGACCAGTGTAGACGCAGACCAGCCAGTAAATCTGCATAGTCTAATCAGGGTCTATTTTGTTTGCCATTCAATCAGTGAACTATTAATTATGCATTCCGTGATCAAAGCAGATTACCAATGGTCAACCATGGTCAGAAATGAAGCACCGTAATTATTCTAATAAACACCCCCATGGCTATGAGATTTTCTGAAGCACTTTTGACATTATTATAGGAATGAATGGCATTGTTGTGGAATTTATCAGGGTATAAACTTGGAAAAGTTGCGGGAATACTGGACGAAGGCCGGAAGGCCTCGTCCAGTATTCCCACAAATTTTCCAATTTTATACCCCGATAAATTTCATAAAAAGGCCATTCATTCCTTATAATTCCAGCATTTGAAATAAATTCATCAAGAAAATGTGTTTATTTTCCGTTTTCTTAAGAATTATTTTAACTGCGGCTCACGGTTACGGAAAGTAGTTCGGCATGAAGTTTACTGGGATATAAATTTTGGACAGACTTGCTACGGGCCAATCAAATGTTAGGGAATTGTGTAAATATTTTTGTGCTGGAATTATAATTGCATAAAAATTTAAAATTACTTTACTATGTGAAATAAACGAGTTTGACTGAAATATATAGGAGGGGGGCTACTATTAAAGAGGGGGCTACTATTAGAATAAATACAGTAAGTGTGATCAGGTCGTGCCCTAAACATATTTTACTATATATTTTATAAACATATTTGATTTGCCTATTTGCCACGATTGTGGTGTTTCATTCATTATATTTAGTAGTTTACCCATGTACGCCATCTTGCATTGTACATCAGTGGCGTAGCCAGGCATACGCACGTACGCACATGCGTACGAGAAAAAATAAAAGAATTTAAAAAAAAAAAGGCTTATTTTTTTAAATATGCAATAAAATCTTGGGGGTGGTGGGGAGGGTTGCTATTGAGTCTGGAACAGAACGCATTTTGTATCAAACGTACATGTCGTTTACAAACAAATGGTGCCGTAAATAATGCAGGAAAACGCGTTAGATAGGATATCCGTTTCAAAAAAAATACGGGGGGGCATGCCCCCGGACCCCCCTAGCACTCTCCCTCACTTCGCTAGGTCGACCAGTGAGCCATGCTCACCCAATGTTCTACCATTTGATATGTGTGCGTATCAGAAATTTGTCCCTGGCATGCCCCTGTACGTATATTATACCAAAGTCGTGTATGTCTGCTCATGAGGCAGGTGCCTCAATGCAATAAACTATTCTTCTTCTATTTAACCCTATATAAAATTCCGACTATATTTCATGAACCCGAACTGGTAGCCAAGCTGACAGCTGCATATGAGTGTATGACACTAAATACATAGTGGAGCGTCATTAGTCCATAGAATTCAATGTCTCACTTTTATACCAGTTTATAAATGAAAAATGCTGGCCGGCTGCTGGATGAGAAAAGGGACGGACCTGTAGCCGATTTCATCAAAATTGCAAAGTATACTTATCTAGCAAAGTATACTTTGAGGGAGTAATCATTTATTTTTCCCGAAATGCATTATGTGATATAGAACTAACGACTGCCTATATTTGATGATTAAAATAAATATTATACTGAATTTATTACATTATCACAGCCAAAATGGCTGTGATAATGTAATAAGTTCAGTATAATAAAAATTCATCCTTAAATTGAAAATTTCTCCCTCAAAGTATACATGTACTTTACTAGATAAGTATACTTTGCAATGTTGGTGAAATAGGCTACTGGGCTGTTCAACCAGCATAGCCACAGATCAGACTTCACCTCCGCTGTTTGATATACATTCACTGAAGTTGCTTTGCTGCCATCAAAACAATTACAGTCGAACCTGTGCTAAAGACCACCTCCGAATATCAATCACCTGGCTGTAAAGGCCACACTTGTGTTGTCCCAATGGCACAATTACTATATAACTGACCCTGCGAATAATGACCACCTGTGAACAAAGGCCAGATGTTTTACTTCCCATGGCTGGCCTTTATTTACAGGTTTGACTGTAGGTCTGAATACATGTACGACTATGTGAGTTTTATGAGGATGTTTTATGAACTGACTAGAATTTTGTATGTGAAAAATTGAAATTTACAATAACATTTGAAGTCAGCCGATGTTGGCAATTCATTAGAGGATGTGCTCACATTTAGCAATGTGTACATCTATTTCGAACATTATAGCATTAGAAAACCACACTAACCCATTTCATGATGAGGATATGCCATTTTGGTTTCAGAAAATCATAAATATTTTCTTTAAATGTGCTTAGAAGTATATGTCGCGACCACCATTTGAACCGTCTCATCGAGACGGTTCAAATGAGTGGTCACAACATATACTTTCATTGAGAATAATAAAAATAAATTAGTTTTAAAAGTCATACCCGTAAAGGTGTATTCCGCATGTAATGGTTTAATGGTGTGTGCATTTATTTGGAAAATTATACCATTAGAAAACCACACTAACCAATTTCATGATGAGGATAAGCCATTTTGATTGGAGAAAATCATAAATATTTTCTTTAAATGTGCGTACAAGTATATGTTCCGACCACCATTTGAACCATCTCATCGAGACGGTTCAAATGAGTGGTCACAACATATACTTTCATTAAGAAATAATAAAAAATAAATTATTTTTAAAAAATCATACCTGTAAAGGTGTATTGCGCATGTAATGGGTTAATGATGTGTGCATTTATTTGGAAAATTATAGCAGTGTAGGACACACCACATTAATGTGAGAAACAGTCATAAAACGTCCGTACAAACTTTTTATCATACAAATATTACTGAAGTGCATGGGCTCCCGTGCTCTACACTTTTTTGCAATCGACCTGAGGTCCCTTATCTCTGTCATATGTCACAAAACTGGAGAAAAATGACTCAGTATCGCCTTTCTGACATCAGAGAATGTGCGAAGTCGGAAATATTTCTCCCCCTATTGTTAAAGACTGTGTCACATTATTTATACTCGCGACTGAGTAAAGTGACCGTTTTGATGTTTGCAACCAGTGTAGGCCGAGATCAGAGTGTGCATCTACATTCTGGGACTACACTGTTTGCCATGTCGCAACATGTCGAACTGCATGTATGCTAATTCAGGCTGATCTTTGTCCATGCTGGTCACATGTCATGCAGTCTGTTTTCTCGTCCAGCATTCCATTTGTGATGGTAATAAATTTGATGAGGGAGAAAGAGCATATGAAAGGATGTCATCTTCGCATTTCCTTTAAATCCTTTCTCCCCGAAATATCTGAAATGGACTGTTCTATTTTAATTTTGTTTACTATTCCATTCAGTCGAAAAGGGGTGTTAAAATGAAATCTTTAAAACACTGGCAAACACTGTAGATCCTGATGAGCCGGCTCGCTACGAGCCGGCTCATCTGGATCTACAGTGTTTGTAAATACAGTCTACACTCGCTACCTAAAACTCTCAAGTCAAACTTAACTGATAACTCAAAATCAAATTCTTCGTTCCAAGTACATGTTTTCCCATATAATAACTCTCATTAGCTCAAATTTTTGTTAACTAAGTAGTTTCCTCAGTCCCCCTGGACTTTGAGTAAACGAGTGTGGACTGTATTGGTCTTACGGCCTGTGGTGTTGAAAGGGTTAATATGATATCCGATTGTCTGGTTCGACTGGTACAACTTTGAGTCCCGATGCCAGACTTTATACTCACACTACTCACACAGTGGAGTCTCTCTAAATCAGAGGTCCCCAGGTTTAGAAAGGCTCCACTGAAAATCTGTAGTTTATTATCTCGCCCGCGAAAGCGGAAAGCGAGACTAAGGTTTTGCTTTTCCGGAGTCGGCGGCGGCGTCGTCGTCATCATTCAATGTTAAGTTTTCGTGTTTTGGTCATTACTTCAACATCTTATCAGCTACAGTCATCAAACTTTATACATACCTTTACTATGATATGTATATGAATATAGGACTATTCTCGGGGCCCCAGGGTCAATATCAAGGCCCCAGGGTCAAGGTCAAGGTGGAACAAGGCAAGACATTTGATTCCGCGGAATTCTTGTTTTCATATCTAATTTATCAGGCAAGGATAGGAAACGCGTATGAATTCCGAGGCCTAGCCTGATAAACCTAGATAAGAGACTCAGTATGGTATTTTATCTATCGGGTAATATTCCTACAGCTGAGCAAGTAGGATTTTGAAAAGATCGCAGACTTGTTTTATGTTGTGTAATTACACTCAGGCTAGGCCTCGGTATTCCTACGCGTTTCCTATGCTTGCCTGATAAATTAGATATGAAAATAAACTACAGATTTTCTGTGGAGCATTCGGTAACGTCATGTGACATCGTTCGGCCAATGAAACATCAGTTTCAAATCCGTAGTGACCTAGACATGCATATCTAGTCAATGCAGGATACAACACTATTATCAGTCAGTACGTATCTGTAGCCTATTTCGTCAGAATTACAAAGCATATTTATCTTGCTAAATACACTTTGAGGGAGAAATTTTAATTTATTAATTTTTAGCCAGGTTTTTTAAAAAAAAATCCAGGCTATTGGATTGGAGAAAGCTGGGCGGGCGGGCGGCGGGCGGGCGGGCGGTGGGCGGCGTCCACAATCAATGTTAAGTTTTCGTGTTTGAGTCCATTTCTTTGTTACTGTACCACCTAGGACCACCAAACTTTCACAGCTTCATAATCAAGGGGTGCCCACCACATATCACTATCCAACATGTTACTTTTTTTTTAACTTGACCCATTTTTTCCGCGCTGTCGACTTAGCCATTTTCAATGTTAAGTTTTCGCGTTTTCAATGTTAAGTTTTCGTGTTTAAGTCCATTTCTTTGGTACTGTACCACCTAGGACCACCAAACTTTCACAGCTTCATAATCAAGGGGTGCCCACCACATATCACTATCCAACATGTTACTTTTTTGCGGAAAGCGCGATATAGTCGGCACTTTGGCGTACGTACGTACGTGTGTCTGGTTAAAGTTTTTGGTTAAGTTTTTTGGTTAAAGTTTTTGGTCGAGTTCTTTAGTTAAAGTTTTTGGTTAAGTTCTTTGGTTAAAATTTTTCGTTATACTATATCTTTTTTTTTAGTGTCCGTGCCTCGCCACAAGGCGCGACATGCAGGCCGCGGCCATCTAGTATTGGGTTTAAAGCAGTTTTAATTGCTATATTCCTGCAATTTGACAAGTCACAAATATCATCAAATGCTGTCTAAGCAACTCTGAATGTTCAAAAATTTCCGGGGGAGATCCCCCGTACCCCCCTTACCAGAAAGGGGTTAGCACCTCATCTCGTGCTCTCCCCCCGGTCGTGCCTACGGCACTCGTTACGTGCCATTGGCACTTTTCAGTATTGACAGATTTTCATACTTTCAGCCATGAATTACTTTGAAGTTTTTGGTTAAGTTTTTTGGTTAAAGTTTTTGGTTAAGTTTTTTGGTTAAGTTTTTTGGTTAAGTTTTTTGGTTAAAGTTTTTCATTATGCTATATCTCTGCAACTGCTTTGCCCATTACCTTGAAACTTCACATGGGTGTTTATCATCATCTGTATTTTCATTCTACCCCACTCCCGTGCGGCCCCTGTGCCCAATGTCAAGGTCAAATTACTTTGAAGTTTTTGGTTAAGTTTTTTGGTTAAAGTTTTTGGTTAAGTTTTTTGGTTAAAGTTTTTCGTTAAGTTTTTCGTTAAGTTTTTCGTTCTACTATATCTTTTTTTTAGTGTCCATGCCTCGCCACAAGGCGCGACATGCAGGCCACGGCCATCTAGTTTTTAACTTGACCCATTTTTTCCGCGCAGTCGACTTAGCCATTTTCAATGTTAAGTTTTGGCGTTTTCAATGTTAAGTTTTCGTGTTTAAGTCCATTTCTTTGGTACTGTACCACCTAGGACCACCAAAATTTCACAGCTTCATAATCAAGGGGTGCCCACCACATATCACTATCCAACATGTGACCATTTTTTTACCTTCACCTATTATTTCTACGTAATTGACTTAGCCATTTTCAACGTTAACTTTTTAACGTACGTCTGGTTAAATTTTTTGGTTAAAACTTTTTCGTTAGACTATATCTCTGCAACTGCTTCGCCCATTACCTTGAAACTTCACATGGGTGTTTATCATCGTCCACATTTTCATTCTAACCCCCAACCGTGCGGCCCCTGTGCGCAATGTCAAGGTCAAATTACTTTGAATTTATTTGTTAAAGTTTTTTCGTGTACTATATCTCTGCAACTGCTTCACCCATTACCTTGAAACTTCACATGGGTGTTTATCATCGTCCACATTTTCATTCTAACCCCCAACCGTGCGGCCCCTGTGCGCAATGTCAAGGTCAAATTACTTTGAATTTATTTGTTAAAGTTTTTTCGCGTACTATATCTCTGCAACTGCTTCACCCATTACCTTGATACTTCACATGGGTGTTTATCATCATTGTCGCACCTGCTTGCGGAAAGCGCGATATCGTCGGCATTTTGGCATACGTCCGTCCGTCCGTCCGTACGTCCGTGTGTCCGGTTAAAGTTTTTTTGTTAAAGTTTTTCCATCTACTATATCTATTTTTTTAGTGTCCATGCCTCGCCCCAAGGAGCGACATGCAGGCCACGGCCATCTAGTCTACAAAAAGTGGGTATAATTATGTTATCCAAATGTCCATGCTTGGAAAAAACCTGGCCTTCGTGGCTTTGCCTCGTTTCTTGTTATTATACTGAATTTATTACATTATCACAGCCATTTTGGCTGTGATAATGTAATAAATTCAGTATAATAATTCTGTATACTTTTATTCATCAAATATATGCAGTCGTTAATTCAATATGAAATAATGCATTTCGGAAAAAAATAACTAATTGCTCCCTCAAAGTACACTTTGCTAGATAAGTATGCTTTGCAATGTTGGCGAAATAGACTACAGGTCAATGCACAGCTGGTTACCTGATAAATGGCATGGTTGTAACCCAGACATTTCTCTCGTTCGCAGATCTACCAAGTCGCCTACGTGGTGATCAAGGCCGCGAATGCCCCTCGCCCCGGCCACTGGACGCTGGAGAAATCGGTGGACGGCATCAACTACGAGCCCTGGCAATACTTCGCCATCAACGATGAAGACTGCCAGAAACTGTACAACGTTCGCGCCACCCCCGGAAAACCCAAATATGATTATCTCCGCGACGACGAAGTCCGGTGTACTTCGTATTTCTCTAAGCTGAATCCTGTGGAGAATGGCGAGGTAAGGGACGTAACTCTGTATTAACTGTGTGGATAATCTTACAAGAGTTATGGTTTTTGCCCATACTCAATGTCTGACGTTCCAAGTTGTGGTCCATTCAATAATCAGAAAAGTAGCATTTTGTAATTCTTTCACCCCTAAATATCTTAAATTTACTGTTAAAAGAAAAAGTGGGATTTTTCTTTAACAATATGACAATTACTCATAAACATAGCATATGTTCAGAGCTCCAGATAAGCTGCGTATTTGCGTAAATACCCAATTGAAATTGCCAAAAACCCAATTGAAATCAACAAGTATCAAAAAGCAATAACAAATTTGTGGTACCTTTATCATGCTGCAGAAAACGATAACCAGACCACAAATATAGCATATTTTTGTTATTTTCCATGAAAACACATCTTGGTATTTCATTAGAATTGTCTCCAAGGAGACAATTCTAATGAAATGCCCAGACATGTTTTCATTTCGAAGCAAACTATTCAATAATTGCTGTCTGTTGATGTGCAAATAATAGTGTGATTTTATTTTACCCAATTAAAATATGGAAATACCCAATTGCTTCAGATATGATGGAGTGAAACTACTCAATTACTAATTCCTTATCTGGAGCCCTGTATATTGATGAGATGGCTGATTACGAGCTGGTTCATCTGGAACTACAGTTTTGCACATATTGGATGTATGGTTGAAATGGTTAAGTAACTGTCATGTTACAGTGTGAATTTCCTGACTATTCCAGTAATCCTTCAACACTAGAGACCTCTCCTAATATTTACAAACAGTGTAGCCGTCTTATCAGGATCTGCACTATTTGAGGATATTTTCTTATTTCTAAAAAATATGCCTTTTTGATAAATGGAACAGTCTGAAAAATAACATGGGAGTGTCCATTCCATTACTTAGGGGTGAATGAGTTAATTGATTCAACAGCAGAGGCCTGTATAGTGGTATTGGCAAACAGTGTAGATCCAGATGAGCCGGCTTGTGACAAGCCGTCTCATCAGGATCTGCACTTTTTGCAAGTAATTTTTCATATTTTTGAGCGCAAAACCACCTCATTTTCATGAATGGACTAGTCTGAAAATCATTTTGTGATGTTTGGATTGGTTGCAAAATTAACGTATCAAAAACTGAATTTAATATTGGTTTGAGTATTGATGATTGAAACTGATTCTATTCTTTGTTTTCAGATTTTTGTGTCCTTGACCAATGGCAGACCAGGAATTTTTGTGCCCAGTAAAACATTATTGGTAGGTATCGCCAGGACAACATGGATAAACAATCTGCTATATTGACACACTATGAGATGTACTGCTTAACCTGACATGAGAATTTTCCTGAAATGATCTCAAAGATTTGCGATATCTGATATTTATGATGTTGAAAATTGACAAAAAATACAGAGCATAAGTGGAATTTACTTCCACTTATGCTCTGTAAATTTTGTCAACTTTGGATGTCATATACGGAAAAAATTAGAAATCGGCTAAGATACGATGGCTCATCAGCTGACCTATATCATATTTCTCTCATTCATTTCAGCTTAGCTGTATTGGTAAGCAAGTCAATATGTCCCTTGAGCAGAGCTCTGAATTTTGTGTCAAATTATTGATGTTATTTACGAAAAATATTTCCTTTCTTCGAAATTAATATCCACAAAAAAGACGGCTATGTGATAAGGGAGTTAACACGAAAGCCTGGCTGATTCATCAACGGATCATTTCAGTGTGTCACCATCTAACGACCACATGCAATGTTTGTGTTGGCTATCTATTCTCACTATTCAATGATGTAGTGGGGAAAGCAATGTAGCAGAACCTGTGTAACGTTAGATTTCATTCAAATTTTAATTTTCCTTTGCATGTATGAATCACAATGTGATAATTTTCATGCTGAGATTTTCCGACTGAAAATTTATTTAATCATTTTTTTGTTGTTTTTTTCTGCAAAGAAGTGTACCTATGTTATGACCACTCATCGAGACGGCTGAAATGAGTGGTAACAAGCTTTACTTCCAATGGGGAATGAAGAAAATACACAAAAACGTTTGTGAATTTAGACACCTGTGAATGGGTAGTGAACAACCAGTGCATTCTGATTCACAACTAGTGTGGATCCAGCCCAGCCTGTCTTATCAGGGTTAACACCTTTTTTTGTACATCAACAAAAAATAATCTGGGGTACATATAATCGCCACCATTTCTGTTTGTTCATCTGTCAGAGATGTGTGTTAAAACTTTTGGCTACCTACTATCTCTGTTACCTTACGTCTGATTGGCTTGAAACGTGATTTACTTATTTGTCATCATCTATATTTTCATTCTATAGCCCACCCATGTGGCTCCGGTGCTCAAGGTCAAATGACTTTGTGGTAAATGTTTTGAGGGTTACATCCATCAGTGTTACTGATTTCTGGTTTCTATCTAGTCAATGAACCATCCATTGAATGGATGTAAAACCCCAATCAATCAACCAATAAATAAATCAAGCAGTCAATCAATCAATCAATCAACCATGTGATTGGTCAGGAAATGGAGGGTATGTGTACCTTAACATTGAATACATGTCTAAACCGAACTTTGATTGGCCAAGACATCTAACCTTATTTTGAGCATAAGAATGGAGTTCAGATTGGTCTGGAATGGTCCGCTGAACATACATAATCAGCTCCAGATAAGGAATTAGTAATTGAGTATTGTCACTCCATCATTTCTGAAGCAATTGGGTATTTCAAAATTTTAATTGTGTAAAATAGAATCACACTACCGTTTACACATCAGCAGACCGCACTTATTCAATAGTTTGCTTCTAAATGAAAACATATCTTGGTATTTCATTAGAATTGTCTCCTTGGAGACAATTCTAATGAAATACCAAGATGTGTTTTCATGGAAAAAATAAGAAAATATGCTATGATTTGTGGTCTGTTTATTGTTTTCTGTAGCATGATAAAGATAGCACAATTTTGTCATTGCTTTTTGATACTCACTACTTCTGATTTCAATTGGGTTTTTGGCAATTTTAATTGGGTATTTACACAAATACGCACCTTATCTGGAGCTCTGATAATGTTTTAACATTTGTGATAGTAGGAATATCCACGACCTCTTTGTGTCTGATGTGTTTTGGTTTTATTTCAGGACTTCACGTCGGCCCGCTACGTCCGTCTCCGCATGGGAAAGGTTCGAACCCTGAACGCCGACCTCATGTCCCTCCAGTCCAGCGACCCTCGCAATATCGACCCCTCTGTCACACGACGGGTACGTCAGACATTGTTTTTGAAACAAAGTACGAATGGCTTAATCAGGGTGTCATCCATAACCGTTGTCCATAAACATTGGGAGAAATTTCTTATAATTTCTGTTTCCACTTTGGTGATCCAAATGGAGGTCATTATGAACTTAATATCAATTAGTTATTTTTAAAATGTTTTCTTGAATTGAAACAAGGACAATTCTAACTACACAGCTAGTATTTTCCTTCTTCCAATTCAAGAATAGAATTTGCTAATCTGCTACTGCACAGGTTAACTCTTTGCATGCTGGGAAACTTGTGGGCTATAAATAGTTCACAAATGACGTACAAAAATCATCATATTTTCTTTTATTTCTCCTTGTAAATATCATGAATATGTCTTGGAATTTCATTAGAATTGAGTCCTGAGGACTCAATTCTAATGAAATTCCAAGACATATTTACAGACTGAGAGAGAAATAAAAAATATAATCCTAATTTGATATTTTCACCACTAACATGCAAAGAGTTAACAAATTTGTTTTGCATCTGTGTCCAGACCTGAATATTCTAACGTCTACCAGCTTCATTGAATACAAATATTTGTCACTCAGCATGTGACCAGAACATCCAATCATCAACTCTGGTCATTGCTACATTGTCACCTACCACAGGTATTGTATTACAAAACCCATAGCTGAAAACAAACATTGCGATGATTTTAACCAGCATAGTCCCAGATCAGATCCATTTATAGTCAAACTAAATGCCTCGGTAGCCGCGACACTTTGCAGAATTCGTGTTTCCATCCCACTGGCCTTTCGGATGAGACTTGATACCAAGGTACCGTCCCTACATGTCTTTAGCTGTTGCTGGGACGTTAAACCCATTCACTTTCCGTGTTCTGAAATGCCATATTAAGGTCTCTTTTATCAGTCAGGCATGCATATGCAAGCGATATACCCACATTTACCGCACCCCGCCGACTCCAATAAAATATTCATGAATTTTTTGTTCTCACCCCTGTGACCATTTTTGCGACCTTTTGTCCATTAAATGTTTTCGCACCTTGAGACATGATATCTTGCACTTTGACAAGATTTTAAAATTGATACTCCGCGTGTTGCTGCATATTCATGACCAGCCATGAGAAAAGGTGGTTTATTGAGTCTGTGAACAGTGTAGTCCCTGATCAGATTGCGCATCCGCGCAGTCTGATCAGGGCCTACACTGTTCGCTGTTGTGTTCGGGAAAACATTGCTGATTTGTGGAACGAAATGTAGAATCTGTATCGCGTTGATTTATTGTGCTAGCTGATCAGGAGCTACACTGGGTAAAACTTGAATAAGCCCCCTTTTCTTGTGAGTCATAGTGCAGATATTGTTGCTGATGTCTCATAAAGTGTGGGGACTTTACGTTGGCGTTTTGTACGATACTTGGATGTGTAAAACGACTTGAGCTTTATTTTCGTTTTATTGTCGCGGATTTTTATTGTGATATAACATATGTGTGATATTTTTTATCTTATCTTTTGCATGAACTTTTCATATGTGTAATTTAGAAAATTAACAAAACTGTGCCTAATTGGTAGCAAATTGTTTTTTCTTTCACAGCAAATGCGTAATTCTATTCTACATAGTTACTTTTTGCCATCTTTCCATATCATACTTGGAAAATATCTCAAAATAAAAATCTGCAAAAAATACAGAAGCTTATCTCGTGAATACACATGTATTAAAATTGCCACATCAAACACATATTTGGGCATAAAAAAGTAACGACACTTTGACATATGACAGGTTCATGCTTTTTATGATCATTACGTACAGCTGCAGAAAATATTTATCGAAAATTATTGTGAATCAATTCAGTTATGTTACATAGAAGGACACAACTGAATGACAAACAACAGGTTTAGCTCATTTCATGCTGGGGATTCCCCATTTTGCTGATAGAAAATATGAACATGTTTCTCATATCTCCCTAAAAGTATATGGTGTGACCACCATTTGAACCGTCTCATCGAGACGGTTCAAATGAGTGGTCACAACATATACTTTCAAAGAGAAATGAGAAAAATGGCAGAGCAACAATATTGAACATTTTTCTCATATCTCCCGAAAAGTATATGGTGTGGCCACCATTTTCAAATGAGTAGTCACAACATATACTTTCTATGTGAAATGAGAAAAATGGCAGAAAACAGAAAATAAATTGAATATTTATCTCAAAGCTCCATAAATTTGTATGGTGTGGCCATCATTTGAACCGTCTCATCGAGACAGTTCAAATGAGTGGTCACAACATATACTTTCGATGAGAAATGAGAAAAATGGCAGAAAAATAATTAATTTTTTTAACCTATATTATGGGTATTCTGTATGGAATGGGCTTCACAAGGATTATACGGTACTACATGCATTTTCGTTATTATAGATTGGATTTATGAAATAACATAATTCTGAGCCATGTATAAAGTGTGGCATATAGTGCTGTGTTGCATTCTGACCGTTCCGGATATTCGTTCCTTCCAGTACTTCTACTCGATAAAGGATATCTCCATTGGGGGACAGTGTATCTGTTATGGCCACGCCCTGGAGTGTCAGAGGCAAGGCGATTCTGATGTAAGTATTATTTGGTGGTCTGGTAAATAGTACCGTAGTCATGTGAACAACACATGACTTAGCGATACGTCACATACCGGTCTCGTCTGAATGAGGGTCATATTGTAGTATAGTGGAGTGTACATAGATACGAGAGCATTGCATATTGTTCATGTAGTGTTTTATGTCAATACACACAAAATATAACATGTATGTGTATATATTTACCAAAATGTATATTCACAGAAAAACTTGAAAATGTATATTCGCACAAATACTTGAAAATGTATATTCACACAAATACTTGAAAATGTGTATTCGCAGAAAAACGAACTATCAAATAACTTCAAGTTATTGCTAGATACATTCCAGTAGCCGATTTCATCAAAATTGCAAAGGATGATCGATGTATAATCATATCAATTTGTGGGATCTATATGGCCACAGCAGCTCAACAATTTTGACAATACAAGGTGTGCCTCATTCATGCCAAATATATATCCCATAATAACGGCTGTAGTGATGCTGAAGAATCAGCCAGCGGACAGTACCCAACCGGTTAGCCGTGGAGAAGGACCACCCCTGTACCGAGACCTCACCATCACGTTTATGAGTCACACCAGTCATTGTCTGCTACAGAATTATTTCCGACAAAGAAATTATAACATTAACCACCAATTTTAAAATATTCTCAATGACCTAAAGCTGCTATGACAATATAAGTAATATATTAAATCAACAATCGGATACATGTATTTCAATTCTGTGTACAATGGGAACCAGTATGTGGAGGCGCCTTCGTAGAACACGAATGTCGTTGATACAGCTGTGATGTTCTTGTATCCAACAAATTGCCACGGCGCCGACATCGACCCACCGTCCAACCACGTTGTTGAAAAATATATCCTACAATGATAATGAAAAACTCGGCAGTATGTTTGCACCAATATCAAAAACGGGGTGCCCAAACTGGGATATTCTTATTTTATTGGCAGCCCTGTAAATGAATTATGACATGTCATGATTTAGATCTGATTTTCAGGATTCATGACAAAGTTTAATTATAACATTCTACATGAGACATAACTAAAAAACCATGCTGCAAACGGACATACTGAGCACCAATGATAGATTAACTACATTGTATTGGTATTTCATGGCGAGTTGCAAAGCGTTTGATTTTATTAAAAGATAATACTATAACCAGACTGAAAGAACAGTGTTATGACATAGACGTCTTTATTGTAAAGAGGGTATTTAGATACAATGTAGAAGTATGCCAATCGTTCTACTCTACATACTTCATGGAAATTTATTTGAACCTCCATAACTTTTGACAGGCAATATCCCGGTCCAGATTACATAGATTATATCATGTAAATAGACCGGCATATTGCCAATAAATATAACGTTTGTTATATTAATATGGGTGGGATGGGAAGGGTTTATCAGTTTGGAGGTCAAATCGGAAAGGAACTGTCATCTGTCTAAATCATACACGCATGCGCTGTGACCACATTACCGATTCACCCTCTCATCGATTCGCCCCAAACGTGAGCATATCCGTGGTATTTCGTATCGGAAGCGCACGTCTATCAATCCGTCTTTATTCGGGCAAATAAAAACGGCTATTGCTTAAATTTGGCAATAGCCGCACATATATGCAGTCGTTAGTTCTATATGAAATAATGCATTTCGGGAAACATAAATGATTACTCCCTCAAAGTATACATTGCTAGATAAGTATACTTTGCAATTTTGGTGAAATAGGCTACAGATATACAGTTGATTGATATAGTCGACAATAAGCGATAGATGATTTGTGCCCATGTTTAAAAAGATATATCCACGATTGTCATCACATCCTCATATCCATACCTAAATCCATACCTTGCCCATGAATTCTGTAAATACAGAAACAAAGCTTGAAGATATGATAACAGTAACTAATAGAAGGCAACATAAATGGAATGTGTACAGCTGTATGAGACTTTTCTAGTATGATATTTGCTATTAAATATAAGAAATTGTTCATGTTTTACCAAATACTGTGAAGAACTAGTGCATTTACTGTTACAACCTACTGAAGCATATGTACGGTAACCAAACTATTGTGTTGACAGAGCCTGGCGTGTAAGTGCCAACACAACACGTGTGGGACCAACTGTGAGGTGTGTTGTCCCCTGTTTAACAACAAACCATGGCAACGGGGCGGTGGCAACGGAAACGGACGCATCGTTAACGACGTCAGCTGTGAAGGTAAATATACAACATGATCACACTGTCGATAAGGAAAAAAGTAGATCTTGATTTTTATTTTTGTAATTTTTCCACTTAAGTAATGTAGTGAGGTTGAGAATAGGTCAGACATGCTGTCCTTGGCACACGATAAGGCATTGTTGTACCGGATTACAATTTCTTTTGGGAAAGCACTATTTTATCGGGATATCTCACAACAATTAAATGATGTCTGAATATTTAGGGCTAGTACGGTAAGCCATTTTTCATCATGGTGGTTCACATATTCAAATTCTCCCTGTGTGCATAATGGTAATGTTTTTGTCTTACTCTTTATTGAAATGGGACCCAGAAATTTCATAAGCCTTTTCCATCATTGTTGCAGTCACATATGTGGCTGTGACTGGAGAAATGGGGCTTATGGGTTTTATGACCAGTGTATATCCAGATCAGCCTGTGCATCCATCTGCACTGTTCGCCGTTCAATCGATGAAATGCTTCCAGCGAGCAATATAGAGATCGTTATCTGGCTACAGGAGTGTGCTATTTGATCAGCAGCTATACTGGTCATACGTAAATCCCATAAACCCTTTTTCTCCAGTCACAGCCACATATGAGACACGCTATGTCAATATAATTCCAGCATAAAAATATTTACACAATTCCTTAACATTTGATTGGCCCGTAGCAAGTCTCTGTCCAAAATTTATACCCCAGTAAACTCCCACGCCAAACTACTTTCCGTAACCGTGAGGCGCAGTTAAAATAATTCTTAAGAAAACGGAAATAAACACATTTTCTTGATGAATTTATTTCAAATGCTGGAATTATAAGGAATGAATGGCGTTTTTGTGGAATTTATTGGGGATATAAACTTGGAAAAGTCGCGGGAATACTGGACGAGGCCTTCCGGCCTTCGTCCAGTATTCCCGCGACTTTTCCAAGTTTATACCCCGATAAATTCCACAAAAAGGCCATTCATTTTTATATTGTACCTAAGTTCATGCAATACGTATATATAAAGAAACTGTGATATTTTCTGTAAATGACGTCGAAAGATGACGAAATTATCATAGCAAATGCGGAATAGAATTCTGCATTTGCTATGAAAATGTCGTCAACTTTCGACGTCATTTACAGAAAATTATCAGTCATTTATATTATAAATATGTAAATGAATTTCATGAAATATCACACATGTTGTTAGGTACAAAATTACAAGGTGTGTCTCATATTTGAATATCTATGTTTCAGAGTGTAACTGCCATAACCACGCGGATGAGTGTGTGTACAACGCCACCGTGGACGCGCTCAAGCTCAGCCAGAATATAAACGGGGAACTAAAAGGGGGTGGCGTGTGTGTTGACTGCAAGGTATGCTGTGTGTATAGCAACATCACATTAAACTGGGTAACTTTGGCACGTTTTTTGACAGGTTTCCTGTTGATTATGTCTGTTCATGATTGCAAAGTACACACATTTTTGAGTGCTCATATGCCAGAATGATTTTCAGACTAGTCCATTTATAAAAATGGGGGTGTTTTTTCCAAACATATGAAAATTACTTGATAAAAGTGCAGATCCTGATGACACGACTCATTACGAGCTGGCTCATTTTGATCTACACTATTTGAAAACATTGCTGTAGAGAGCTGTTTATGATTGCAAAGCACACAAAGATGGCTGAATTTCAGTGTAATATCTGTATACCACGCACCCTGTATCAGATTTAACACATTAAAGACGGGATACTATTATAGTAGTAGGAAACTTTTATGCAAATTTTTTTTCTTTATTTCATCTCGAAAGTATATGTTGTGACCACTCGTTTGAACCGTCTCAACGAGACGGTTCAAATGAGTGGTAACAACATATACCTTCATGGAGAAATAAACAAAATAATGAAATTTATTTTACAAAAATTATAGTATCCTCAGACTTCAATGGGTTAATGTGAAGCGATTTTTTATAGTTTCTGTCGAAAACTGCAACAGTCGTATAGACTGAAAGTATTTAAAAACACAACAAGGAGGTAGACATGTTATTCTAATGCCCTCTATAAATATCACGCAATCTGATTGGTTGGTCATACATTACAGGTATATCATTGTTGATGAACGGTCGCAAATTATTTCAATATGTATTCCTATGCCAGTAGTAAAGGAGTGCATTAGAAATAGGTTAACTGAATTGTAATTTTGAAATTTGCGGCGTATATCAGAAAATGATAGGTCAGAAAACATGTTTAATGGCTCCGCTAACGCGTCACCATTAAACATGTTTTCCGACCTATCATTTTCTGATATACGCCGCAAATTTCAAAATTACAATGCTGTAAACCCTATATTGGACACCCCTATGTGATTATCAGTGCGAATGCAGTGTAAACCCTATATTGGACACCCCTATGTGATTATCAGTGCGAACGCAGTGTAGACCCTATATTGGACACCCCTATGTGATTATCAGTGCGAACGCAGTGTAGACCCTATATTGGACACCCTATGTGATTCAGTGCGAACGCATGTAAACCCTATTGGACACTATGATTAATCGTGCGGACTAGTATTGACACCCTATATTGGACACCCCTATGTGATTATCAGTGCGAACGCAGTGTAGACCCTATATTGGACACCCCTATGTGATTATCAGTGCGAACGCAGTGTAGACCCTATATTGGACACCCCTATGTGATTATCAGTGCGAACGCAGTGTTAGACCCTATATTGGACACTATGTGATGATTCAGTGCGAACGCAGTGTGACCTATATTGGACACCCCTATGTGATTATCAGTGCGAACGCAGTGTTGACCCTATATTGACACCCTATGTGATTATCAGTGCGAACGCAGTGTTGACCCTATATTGGACACCCCTATGTGATTATCAGTGCGAACGCAGTGTTGACCCTATATTGGACACCCCTATGTGATTATCAGTGCGAACGCAGTGTAGACCCTATATTGGACACCCCTATGTGATTATCAGTGCGAACGCAGTGTTGACCCTATATTGGACACCCCTATGTGATTATCAGTGCTGTTCGCAGTGTACCCTATATTGGACACCCCTATGTGATTATCAGTGCGAACGCAGTGTAAACCCTATATTGGACACCCCTATGTGATTATCAGTGCGAACGCAGTGTAAACCCTATATTGGACACCCCTATGTGATTATCTGTGCGAAGCATGTGACCTTATATTGGACACCCATGTGATTATCGTTGCGAACGCAGTGTTAACCCTATATTGGACACCCCTATGTGATTATCAGTGCGACGCAGTGTAAACCATTTTTTGGACACCCCTATGTGATTGATCAGTGCGATAACGCAGTGTAGAACTAAAACCCTATTGGATTGGACACCCCTATGTGATTATCAGTGCAACGCAGTGTACCCTATATTGGACACCCCAAAAGTGATTATATGAGAACGCAGTGTACCCTATATTGGACACCCTATGTGATTATCAGTGCGAACGCAGTGTTAAACCTATATTGGACACCCCTATGTGATTATCATGTGCGAACGCAGTGTAAACGACACCCCTATGTATTATAGTGCGAACGCAGTGTAAACCCTATTATTGGACACCCCTATGTGATTATCAGTGCGAAACGCAGTGTACCCTATATTGGACACCCCTATGTGATTATCAGTGCGAACGCAGTGTAGCCCTATATGGACACCCCTATGTGATTACAGTGCGACGCAGTGTGACCTATGGACACCCCTATGTGCAGTGCGAAACGCAGTGTAGACCCTATATTGGACACCCCTATGTGATTATCAGTGCGAACGCAGTGTGACCCTATGGGACACCCCTATGTGATTATCAGTGCGAACGCAGTGTTAACCCTTATATTGGACACCCCTATGTGATTATCAGTGCGACGCAGTGTAAAACCCATATTGGACACCCTATGTGATTATCAGTGCGAACGCAGTGTAAACCATATTGGACTCCCCTATGTTATATCAGTGCGGACGCAGTGTAGGGACTATATTGACACCCTAGTAGGATTATCAGTGCGAACGCAGTGTAAACCCTATATTGGACTATGTGATTCGTGCGAACGCGTGTTAACCCATATTTGCACCCCTAGTGATTATCAGTGCGAACGCAGTGTACCTATATTGGACACCCCTATGTGTTACAGTGCGAACGCCGTGTTAACCCATATTGGACCCACCCCTATTGTGATTATCAGTGCGAACGCAGTGTACCATATTGACACCCCTATGTGATTATCGTGCACCGCCAGTGTAAAACCCTAACCCCTTGTGATTATCAGTGCGAACGCAGTGTAGACCCTATATTGGACACCCTATGTGTGATTATCAGTGCGAACGCAGTGTAGACCCTATTGGACACTGTAGACCCTGTGATTATCAGTGCGAACGCAGTGTAACCCTATATTGGACACCCTATGTGATTATCAGTGCGAACGCAGTGAACAACCGGCTATGGTGACACTATGTGATTATCAGTGCGAACGCAGTGTACTATGATTGACTATGTGATTATCAGTGCGAATGCCAGGTGTACTATATTGGAGGACACTATGTGATATCATGATGTGACACGAAGTGTAAACCCCTATGGACACCCTATGTGATTCAGTGCGAACGCAGTGTAAACCCTATATTGGACACCCCTATGTGATTATCAGTGCGAACGCAGTGTTAACCCTATATTGGACACCCCTATGTGATTATCAGTGTGAACACAGTGTACCACATGACTTTGATGTATCGATTTTGGGTTATTTGGACAGATAATGAATTGCTATTTATCCTCGTAATAAAATGTTTTGCTAAATTATGTAATGGTGAATAAATAACATGTTTGCCACCTTGTTATCCGCTCGCTGATAGGCAAGAGGGGATATTACGTTAGTCCATGTATGTACGTACGGTATTAAGACCTTCCATTTTTCAATAATTCATGAAGCGCTTCACCGATTTTGATAATATTAATTTGGCCACAATGTGTGTCTAGGAATGGTACTTTGTTTTGCATACGATTCACGTCCGACTGCCGAAGGCCCAGGTCACTGAGGACTTACTATAAATGACAGATGATAATAAGTTGCTGGAGGTCAATCGATGAGTCCAAATATAGGTATTCCAGGTGTATTATCATGTCATAGCCTCGTTTTCGTGTGGAATAACTACATAATAAAGTACACGTGCATGCATGTCAATATAATAGTGTATCTCGGTGCCCAAAATAGACATGTAGTGTGGCTCAGTGGTATCGAAGCGGGAGAATGTCCATACGTTTGCAGAACGTTTGTTCATTTTATCTGGTCGTGAGTTCGAACCTCATAAAATGCATTACTTTTTGTCGATATAATTCTGTTCTTTTTATGATTGCTTGCTGGAGAAGGCAATAAGTGAAACGGCGAAGGTTATCTCTATTGCTGTATGATGTTATCTATATTGCTGTATGACCTCAATGTGACATGATCGGCGAGAACATACTCCATATTCTTCATTTACACACATATGCAATGTGCATTTAGTTATTAGTTTTCTTCAAAGTGAGACTAACGTTTTTCAGTTAATCTATCTCATCTCATGCGTAGTTAATGTAATTTGTATGAGCAACACACATAAAAAAGAAATATAAATATAAATAAAATATAAACAAGTCAAAATATATGTATGAAAAACTAAGATTCAAACTCACTACCTACGGCATTATATCCGTCACTCTAACCCCTCGACTACATAAAACTTGATAACAAATCTCAAAATCAATATTGAAATGGAATACTGGCACGGGTATATTTACCTGTCTCACCTATTCTGTGTTTTGTTTATGACCGGTTTGTTTGTAAACAAGTAGCAAGTTATCGTCTGCGGACTATACTAGCTAGATAGCTTGGAAATGATCTAACTAAGAAAACAAAAGTTAAATTTTGAAAATCGGTCCAGTATTTCTGAAATTCTAAAACATTTCCCCATGTTAAATCCCCATAGACATCTTCACTCTGTGAAGATGTCTATGGGGATTTAACATGGGGAAATTGTTTTTCACAATAAAATCAATATTTGACCAAATTTCACAAAATAAAAAGAAGGCTCATTCTTAAATTTTCCTTTAATTTAATATTATCGAAAAAAATATTGTTTTTGAATTGTTTATATGGCCGTAAAATTTGGGCAGCTTTCGTGAAACAGACTATAGTATCTTAACCATGTTTGTAAGGCAAAAATGTTAAAGTGTTTTTTTCTTTCTTTTTTATTATCAAGGCTGCCAGTGAGCGGATTAGCTTCTTGCTTTTTTAAATCGTTTAAGTATATATGTACAGGGATTTAAATTTCGAAACATTTTGTTCACCCATTCGCAAATTTGTGTACAGAAACTGCCACTTCTAACAACAGACCACCCACACATTTTGAATAACTCTTATTCACAGTTAAAATGATTGTGTTACAGGAGTTTACTACGGGTATCAACTGTGAGCAGTGTTTTCCGGGGTATTACCGCCCGTACGGTGTCTCCCATAACTCCCCACACCCGTGTAGGGAATGTACGTGTGTCGAGTCTGTCGGATCCACAGGCGTGTGTGTCATTGACGACAGCAAGGTGAACGAAGGACTGGTAAGTTGGTGCCACAGTAATCAAAGCAGAAAATTAATACAAATTGTATACAAATAAAATAATTATGTTTAACATACTCCAGATAAGTTTCGTAATTAAAGAGTATTACGGTATATCCCCGTATTTCAAATTCAATTCGTATTTTACTTTTACAAATGTATTATTGATTGTCTACCTTATTGGCTAGGGAACAAATATGATACAACAAAATTAAAAATTCACTTATTTGAGCTGCAAACACAACTAAGTTATTTGAGCTGTGAACACAACTAAGTAAATTTTCAACTTTATTACAGTATTTTCACTACTCAATTTGAAAATCAATGCGTATTTTCACATTGCAGTGAGATAATTTTGTATTCCCACTTTTGATAATCAATGCGTATTATGCTAAAATAAGTGCGTAAAATACATCAATATGCACCACGCCCTTATCTGAAGCTCTAGCCGATTTCACCAACATTGCAAAGTATAATTTTCTAGCAAAGTATACTTTGAGGGAGTAATCATTTATTTTTCCCGAAATGCATTATTTCATATAGAACTACCAACTGCATATATTTGATGATTAAAGGTATGCAGTATTATTGTACTGAAATTATTACATTATCACAGCCATTTTGGCTGTGATAATGTAATAAATTCAGTATAATAAAAATTAATAAATTTATCCTAAAACTGAAAATTTCTCCCACAAAGTATACTTTGATAGAAAAGTATATACTTTGCAATGTTGGTGAAATAGGCTACTGGTTTAAACCAATGAAATAAGCACTTCCTGGGATCTGTAATGCTTTATATTCAGGTTTCTCAAAGAATGGAGCAAATTTATGTCACACATTTACGATGGCAAAATATCCAGGTATGATGAAAAATAAAAATTGTGTATGTTTTCATTTGGTTTAAGAATGATTTAAAATTCAACATGAAATAATGCACAAGTTATTGGGTCCATTCGCTGAACAAATGAATGAGCAAATCGAACCTAGGGTCAAACTGTGACCTTTAAGTTTCCATGGATACTTGTACTGCAGTTACTGATTTATTTTGCAGGTACCCGGAGACTGTATATGTAAGCCAGGTTACCGGGGTTCAAACTGTGACCAGTGCGACCTTGGTTACCACGGTTACCCATACTGCGAACCCTGCACCTGCAACCTCGCGGGGACTGTTGACCCCAACAATTGTGAAGGTCGCTGTGACTGCAAGGTAGGTTTCTGTGAGATAAATGTTTATGCAGACGAATGTAGATGGTATAATCTGTGTTCTAATGCACTCTATAAATATCACGCAATCTGATTGGCTGATGGTCATACATTACAGGTATATCATTGTTGATGAACGGTCGCAAATTATTTCAATATGTATTCCTACGCCAGTAGTAAAGGAGTGCATTAGAAACAGAAATATGTTAACCACATTGTAATTTTGAAATTTGCGGCGTATATAGAAAATTATAGGTCGGAAAACATGTTTTATGGCTCCGCTAGCGCGTCGCCGTTAAACAGATTTTCCGACCTATCATTTTCGGATATACGCTGCAAATTTGAAAATTACAATACAGTTAACCCTACATTATGTGTATGCAGATCTACTATGAAATAATTCAATCAATCCATCAAGGAAGCACACACTGTTGTTACAGACAGATGGTGAAGATACCAATTGTGATATATGTAAACTGGGCCACTGCGACATGAATATCAACAATGAGACGGGGTGTTGTCACTCAATGGAGCAATTAATGTATCAATCAATCAATCACTCAGCGAATCAATAAATTGATAATTCCAGCACAAAAATATTTACACAATTCCCTAACATTTGATTGGCCCGTAGCAAGTCTCTGTCCAAAATTTATATCCCAGTAAACTGTCACGCCGAACTACTTTCCGGAACCGTGAATTCTTAAGAAAACGGAAAATTCTTGATGAATTTATTTCAAATGCTGGAATTATAAGGAATGAATGGCCTTTTTGTTGAATTTATCGGGGATATAAACTTGAAAAAGTCGCGGGAATACTGGACGAGGCCTTCCGGCCTTCGTCCAGTATTCCCGCGACTTTTCCAAGTTTATACCCCGATAAATTCCACAAAAAGGCCATTCATTCCTATAATCAATCCATGAATCCATCAATCAAGGAGAATGTAGATGGTATCAACTGTGACAAATGTAAGCCGGGCCACTGTGACATGAATATCGACAACAGCATGGGATGTCATCAATCAAGCAATCAGTCAATCAATCAATCAATCAACCAATAAACCAATCGATCACCATTGTTTTTACAGGATAATGTAGACGGTATCAACTGCGACATGTGTATGCCAGGCCACTATGACCTGAATATAGACAATGACATGGGGTGTCGCCGCTGCTTCTGTTTCGGGATAACATCCGTCTGTCAAAGTGCAGGACTCGGATTGGTGCAGGTAATGTTATCATAATGACATGTTTATGATTTTACCTGGCAGATTAACTAAACATGGAGATCTTCTTAAGCCGGTGCAAGTCATTATTAGAAACACAAACTGGACTTAAAAATATTGTGAAATATATCTATACATGTATTTTGTTTTGTGAAATAATCATACAGCACCAAGAAGTTTCCATTATGGACACTAATTTAATTAATTTAAATCAAATACGAATAGTAATCATTGATTGCAGATCTTCAGGTGATTCGCAGGTAAAATTCAATTCAGAAATTAGATACAAATCGACGATTAAAAGAGTATTTTTCTTATTTCTCTAGGCCGTCAACTCGACCTAAAATGAGTTAGCCATTGACAGGCCGTTAAGCACAATAAATAGATAAATACATTCTCTATGTAAATATGTCTTGGCATATTCATAATATTTACAGGGAGAAAAAAATAAATAGAATTAATTTTCTTCTGCTGTTGTTTAATAACTGTTTTTATCCCGTCAACACAGTGCGTATGTGCCGTGAAACACGGTGCCGTGAAACATGTTTGATATCCAGTCAATACAATTGTTGCATTTTACAGCCATTTGTAGGTGTTGACGGGATAAATAGAATAGTAGGTTAGTGCCATGAATGTGAAAAAATATCTGGCGCGGCACGGAAACGGGATGTACTCGGCAGAGCCTCGCCCATCCCGTTTCCTGAGCCTTGCCAGATATTTTTTCCCATTCACGGCACTAACCTACTATTCTCTATATAGCTCATAAATTTCCCAGCATGCAAAGAGTTCACTCACTAATTGTCGAGTTATCTTTCTTTGTGTTTTATTTTGCACACTGATTTTGTATCCGGAGCATAACTCAAATACTGTTTGGAAAACTTTCACAAATAACACATACATAGACCACTACCCCAAAGGTGTGTCGCTCACAAGAATGACAACTCTCACCTTACTCAAATATTAGTTTTATCCCTTTATTTTTTTTGTTGACTGAGTTTTGGCGGGGAGGATGATACACATATGCTTGTGGACAAGGGTCAATTTCTAGTTGTCTTCCACATTAGGTGGGGATTGACTGTGACCTAGGGTTTAGAACACCTGGCTTCCAATCCGGAGGTTCTGGGTTCAAACCACGCCTTAGGCATAATAATACTTTCATTGTATTTCCATCCCACTGGTCTGTCGGATGAGAGTTTAAACTGTGGTCACATCTCTATATGACCTTAGCTGTTGCTGGGATGTTAAACCCTTTCACTTACATTTGTTTTCCACTATAGGTGATTGATATGAGTGGAGACATGGATGGCTGGACTATCATCACACTGAACGACGACGCCTTTATTGTGTTTGCCGAGTCCGCCGATGACTGGCTGCAGTATCGATCATTCCCAGCCCGGGAACAGAACGCGGTGGACACGGAACGGTCACTGTCCAATCAGGTCATTTACTACTGGCAGGCTCCGATCAAATACTACGGCAGTCGGGTAAGTGTTTTAATAGTTGTTGACAAAAATCAAAGTATGTTTTATGTGCAGTTTTATAGTCTTGGAACTGGATTTGTTTTACTTCATATTGTCTTCTTAAGAAAACAAGGATCATTTGGATGTGGTGAGGTGCTTATACACACTTGTGGCATAACTTTTATATTTTCTAATCACATTACTTTTGGGGGAACGGGTCAAGTGACTTTGGTGTGGTATAGACCTGGCACCGAGTCAGGTTATTTCAGGGCTGTTTATATATTTATTTTGATGTAAATATTTTGTTCTTATTTTTGGGATTTAACCCCAATGCAGCAGGTTAAATGCGTGATCGAACCTGTTGGCCCGGCCTTAAATGACCTTAGCCGTTGATAGGCCAATAATTCCAGCACAAAAATATTTACAAATTCCCATTTTTTTTATTGGTCCATAGCAAGTCTCTGTCCAAAATTTATATCCCAGTAAATTCCAATGCCGAACTACTTTCCGTAACCGTGAGGCGCAATTAAAATAATTTTTAAGAAAACGGAAAATAAACACATTTTCTTGATGAATTTATTTTGAATGCTGGAATTATAAGGAATGAATGGCCTTTTTGTTGAATTTATCGGGGATATAAACTTGGAAAAGTCGCGGGAATACTGGACGAGGCCTTAACAAAATTACCATTTTCGAAAGAAAAAAAAAGTATTTCCGCGGTTTTTCCAAGTTTATACCGCGATAAATTCCACAAAAAGGCCATTCATTCCTATATTAAACACCAATAACTCAAATCAATCCTAAGCACTATGGGTATACTCTATATATTACCTGCAGCTGACGGCGTACAGCGGCCGGCTACACTATACGATGAAGTTCTCCATTGATCCCAGCGCCCCCTGGCAGAAACACCTGGCCGGGGCCGACGTCATCCTACAGGTACGTACCCTGTGTGTGTTACACGCTCATTGGCTCAACTGATCTGACTGTCACTCATTGGGTCACCTGGTCATTTGGATGTGGTGAGGTGCCCAGCATCAGTAGCCTATTTCACCAACATTGCAAAGTATACTTTTTTATCAAAGTATACTTTGAGGGAGTAATCATTTATTTTTCCCACAATGCATTATTTCATATAGAACTAACAACTGCATATATTTGATGATTAAAAGTATGCAGAAGTATTATACTGAATTTATTACATTATCACAGCCAAAATGGCTGTGATAATGTAATAAATTCAGTATAATACAAAATAATAAATTTGTCCTAAAATTGAAATTTTCTCCCTCAATGTATACTTTGCTAGATAAGTATACTTTGTAATTTTGATGAAATCGGCTACAGATCAGGTCTGTTAAATTGAGACACGTCATGTCTCAATTGAGTGAATGCTGAATACCGGTATGTAATATTCGTAGTGTTCTGTCTAATTACTCACTCAGTGTTGGGACATACATGGGGCTTTAGACAGTGGCAGAAATTAGATAATGACCAAAAAATATATATTGAATATCCACAATGCTTTTCATATGGTTATTATCCCATTGCTGATATGATGTAGCATTTGTCCCTGTACGTACGTGTGTATGTGTGTGCATGCTTGCGTAACACTTTTCATTTTTCAATAACTTATGAACCGCTTCACCGTTTTTGATAATATTTGGCCAAAATGTGTGTCTTTGTTTTGCATACGTCCCACGTCCGACCGTCCAAGGTCAAGGTCAAGGCCACTGAGCACGTGTGTTCATCTTGTTTGTAAGGCTTTGTAAGGCAAATGCATTAAAGTATATATTATTTAGCTCACCTGAGCGAAGCTCATGTGAGCTATTGTTACCGCAATGTGTCCGTCGTCCGTCGTCGTCGTCCGTGAACATTTTCAAACGTCTTCTCCTCGGTAACCATTGGGTCTATAGTCACCAAACTTCATGGTCATGGTCCTTAGGTAGGGGGATTACAAAATTGTTAAAATGACGTCATTACGTAATCCAAGATGGCCGCCGTCTAAAAATAGCACAAATTCTTAAAAAATCTTCTTCTCAAGAACCGCCAACCGGATTTCGACAAAACTTGGTAGGAATGATCGATGTACATTGCTATGTCATCCAAGATGGCCGCCGAAAGATCAAAAGGTCGTTCTTTTATTAGAGATTTCAAAATTCTTCTTCACATGAACCGCTTGGCCCATGGTAGCCAAACTTAAAAGTTATGGTCCATGAGTGAAGCCTTTTCAGATTTGTTAAAATGGAGGTCATCGCTAATCCAAGATGGCCGCCGTCTAAAAATAGCATAAATTCTTAAAAAATCTTCTTCTCATGAACCGCTTGCCGGATTTCGACGAAACGTGGTAGGAATGATCGATGTACATTGCTCTTTCAAAGTTGTTAAAATGGTGACCCCGGGGTCAAAAATGGGCGTGGCCCGTGGGGTCAAATTTGGGTCAAATTTTATTTTTGACCGAATATGGTCATGTCATATATCAAATTGAAGGTATCAATGAGGCGATCACTCTGGTGCATTTTCTGTCGAAATTGGATTGTTATCTCATCCAAGATGGCCGCCGAAAGATCAAAAGGTCGTTCTTTTATTAGAGATTTCAAAATTCTTCTTCACATGAACCTCTTGGCCCGTGGTAGCCAAACTTAAAAGTTATGGTTCATGGGTGAAGCCTTTTCAGATTTGTTAAAATGGAGGTCATCGCTAATCCAAGATGGCCGCCGTCTAAAAATATCATAAATTCTTAAAAAATCTTCTTCTCATGAACCGCTTGCCGGATTTCGACGAAACTTGGTAGGAATGATCGATGTACATTGCTCTTTGAAAGTTGTTAAAATGGTGACTCTGTGGTCAAAAATGGGCGTGGCCCGTGGAGTCAAATTGGGGTCAAATTTTATTTTTGACTGAATATGGTCATGTCATATATCAAATTGAAGGTATCAATGAGGCGATCACTCTGGTGCAATATTTGTCGGAATCGGATGATTATGTCATCCATGATGGCCACCAAAAGGTCCATTTATTCAAGATTTTTAACGTCTTTTTCTCAGGAACCACATGGCCGATGCTGGGTGAAGCATTTTCAGATTTTGTAAAATGAGAGTCATCGCTTAATCCAAGATGACCGCCATCTAAAAATAGCACAATTTTTTTAAAACACATGAACTCAATGTCACATTCTCCTCTGGTGTTCATGGAGTCAGGTGAGCGAATTAGGGCCATCATGGCCCTCTTGTTTGTATTACCAAGGCTGCCAGTGAGGGGATTATCTTAGTAATAGCAACTCCTCATACGGGTGTATACCGTTGCTGTTGAACAGACATAACCCCAATCTACAAATCTATGCTTTTAGTAACAATATCACGGTGACAAGCAGTCGTAACTACGTTCGTGAAAACCTCGGGTATAAAACCCTGTGTGATCCAGTCAACGTTATGTGTTTGGAGGATAATGTTTTATCTATTAAATGATTTTGTAACTATTTCAGGGCAACAATATCACAGTGACGAGCGGACGCAACTACGTTCGTGAAAACCAGGAGAACACGGCTGGTGTAGATCTTGTGGAGACCGCATGGTATCGACTAGACGCGACCGGCCAGCACGTCAGTCGAGATCATGTGACACGACGAGAATTCATGGAGCTGTTGTATGATCTCAAACGGATCTTGATCCGTGCGACGCATCACACCGCACAGGATCTTGTACAGTAAGTCTGTAGTTATCTCCCTTTGTGTAGGACTTCAGCTGTTATTTACTTTGTGTAGTTTGTTAAGGTTTTACCCATAGCTTACTCATTTGTGGCTGTGACTGGAGAAATGGGGCTTATGGGTTTTGCGACCAGTGTAGATCCAGATCAGCCTGTGCATCCGCACAGTCTGATCAGGATCTGCACTGCTTGACATTTCATCAATGAGACACCCGTCATGCTTCTAACAAGTGAAAAAATATTGTTATCAGGCTTCAGGAATGAGATATTTGATCAGGAGCTACACTGATCACAAATCCCATAAGCCCCATTTTTCCAGTCACGGCCACATTTCTGTGTTATGCTTGTTATTTACGTACCCCAAACAAGATTTTGGGGTGCAGAAAGTCGCCACTCTGTCCATTCGTCTGTCGGTCTGACCGAGATTTGTGTTACAGGTTTCGACTACAATAAGTCAAATTGACGTCAAAGTTCATAAACTTATTTGTCGTCATACATATTTTCATTCTATAGCCCAATCATGCAGCAGCCCCTGTGTGTGTTAAAAGAATTTGAAAATTGCTATAAAGTATTTGTGAGGTACATGTACTTTCATCAGTGTTGCTTATTCCTTGTTTTCTTTTGTTGTTTTTTTTATTTCTGGACAGTATATGTATATTTCAGTTGGTGGTCAAAACATATTTCTACGTGAAAAATATTAAAAATGTTAATGTGGTTCACTCGTGATGCTACCCTGTACCACCTACATGAACAAACTTGGAAAAGTCGCAGGAATACTGACGAGGCCTTCCGGCCTTCGTCCAGTATTCCCGCGACTTTTCCAAGTGTCGGTAAACATGCACAAAGGCATTAAAATTAAAGATTTGCCAACATTGGTGACCACAAATGAATTTACACCAACACATATCCGTGGTCGGACATTGCAGACTGAAGGACGTATACCTGGACACGGTCAGCGCAGGATCCACCAATGAAGTCACGCTGTCCGGGGTGGAGAAATGTGCTTGTCCCCGGGGATACACTGGCCTCTCCTGTGAGGTAATCTTGCTTTAATACATTACATAGTTAATATCAGCCCTGTGTCTTTTGATATCAAGATTATTAAACATCAAAATTGTCATGTTTGGTGCCATTATAATGTGAAAACTACTTCAGAAATTTGCATAGGTGTTTTAATATTAGAATAAATGTGATTTCACGGTTTCAGAGTTGCGAAATTGGGTGGCGACGAGTGAACAACATCATCTACGGAGGCACCTGTGTACCATGTGACTGCTACGGCCACTCGAAGACCTGCGATCCTTTCACAGGAAGATGTCTCGTACGTTTTCCAAATTCAACACACTATTTGTGTATTGAAGTAAATAAGCTGTCCTCACTGGTATATATTGAATGGTGCTGAACCATTAGAATGCGGGTAACAAAAATTGCCGTTTGCTGTTATATTATTTTTTTTGTCTTGTTTTCCATTCCAGTTATTTAGGGGTGTAAGGGTTAAGTATCATTCAAAATGTTTATTGAATGCCATGCCTAGTTATTAACGAAGCAATGAACTTCATACGCTAACTCCCAATTATATATTCGAGGACATGAGATCCTTTCACGACAAGTCATATGTCTGGTACGTATTTAACTCTTTGCATGCTAGCGGCGAAAATATCCGCCAAACGAATTAGGAGTATATGTTTTATTTCTCTCTGTAAATATGTTTTTGAAATTATTTTTATGTATTCCAAAAATATAAGCCAGTATTGTTTTAGCAGTTTACACCCCAATAAACTTTCCAGAAATCTTGTGTATTCCTATAATGAGACACGCCATGAGAACGTGTGCAATTTTTCATGAAAAATATTTTCCATAAATGACGTCAAAAGGTGACAAAATTTTCATGGAAAATGCGGAATTCTATTCCGCATTTTCTATGAAAATTTTGTCATCTTTTGACGTCATTTACAGAAAATATCACGGTTTCTGTAAATATATGTCATGAAAAATCACACATATTCTTAGGTACAAAATTGCATGGCGTGTCTCAAAGGAGCGTCAGTAAAAATGATATAATCTTCCTTCTCCAGATGTGCACCGACAACACACAGGGTGACCACTGCGAGACATGCACCACCGGTAACTATGGCGACCCGACCCGTGGGACCCCCGACGACTGCAAACCGTGCTCCTGCCCCCTGGAAGCCGCAAGTAACAACTTCGCGACCCAATGCATACACACTCCAACTTTCAACGAGCCAGACTCGTTTACGTGCCTGGACTGTGCTGTGGGATATGTGGGCGAGAGATGTGAAAGGTGGGTGGGTTTGCGTTTGGTTGTTTTACGTGGCCTTCATTATGTTGTTTTACACCTTCTATCCATAAATTGGTTTCCGAACTTGGAAATTATGAGTAATATCCCTTAGCACATGTTCAAGGGAATTATTGACGTCAGAATTGGCAAAATCTCGGTATAACATATTTATTCTAATAATAGCCCCCTCTCCAATCGTACCCTCCCACACAATATTTTCTGTAAAAATGTGTTATTTTCACATGATACAGTCATTTTAATCATCAAAATTACCGTATTTTGTAGCATAGTAATACACAAAGAAATACACAGTCTGATCAGGATCTGCACTGTTCATCCCGGGGGCATTTATTAGAATAAATACAATACCTACGCATTTCTTAACCTTACCTGATAAATTCAACCAAAAAACAAGAACATGGTACAGTGGAACCTCTCTAAACCGGACGCGCTGGAAGGTCCCCAGGGTGTCCGGTTTAGAGGGTTCCACTGTAATTAAACACTCGATGACCAATATTATTTTTTTTCAGTCGTGAACTGACAGGAAAATGAAATAAAGTACATGGAAACACATCTAAATTAAGCACAATGAGGTCCCCAGGGTGTCTGGTTTAGAGGGTTCTACTGTATTTAAACACTCGATGACCAATTTTTGTTATTTTTCGTCATGAACTGACAGGAAAATGAAATAAATTACATGGAAACCCATCTAAATTAAGCACAATGAGGTCCCCAGGGTGTCCGGTTTAGACGGGCTCGTCTGTATTCTCTATTTCTCATAGAGAGCCGGAGATAATCAACATTCATTATAGGAATGAATGGCCTTTTTGTGGAATTTATCGTGATATAAACTTGGAAAAATCGCAGGAATACTGGACGAAGTGATAAAAATTTACAATTTTCGAGAAAAAAAAAATAAATATTTTTTTCGAAAATTGTAATTTTTTAAGGCCTCGTCCAGTATTCCCGCGACTTTTCCAAGTTTATATCCCGATAAATTCAACAAAAAGGCCATTCATTCCTTATAATTCCAGCATTTGAAATAAATTCATCAAGACATTGTGTTTATTTTCCGTTTTCTCTGGCCAATCGTTCATTCGTTCGGCTTATATTTAAGGTTGGGAATTGGCTGGAACACCTTCCATACCCGGAATGTATGGCCAATCAAATCAATGGCGGTTTTAATATAGGAATGAATGGCCTTTTTGTGGAATTTATCGGGGTATAAACTTGGAAAAGTCGCGGGAATACTGGACGAAGGCCGGAAGACCTCGTCCAGTATTCCCGCGACTTTTCCAAGTTTATATCCCCGATAAATTCAACAAAAAGGCCATTCATTCCTTATAATTCCAGCATTTGAAATAAATTCATCAAGAAAATGTGTTTATTTTCCGTTTTCTTAAGAATTATTTTAACTGCGCCTCACTTGTTACGGAAAGTAGTTCGGCATGGGAGTTTACTGGGATATAAATTTTGGACAGAGACTTGCTACGGGCCAATCAAATCTTAGGGAATTGTGTAAATATTTTTGTGCTGGAATTATTTCCCTCTATTACAGTTGTGACGACGGGTATTATGGGTTCCCTGGGATCCTGGGTAGTTATTGCCAGCCGTGTGACTGTAGCGGCAACATCGACCCCGAGATGCCCGGCAGCTGTGACCAGCTCAGCGGCAAATGTAACGTGTGTATCTACAACACCGAGGGGGACGACTGCGGCAGGTGTACGTCGGGGTATTACGGGACCGCGATCAACGGCGACTGTAAAAGTAAGTTATATACAGTGAAACCTCTCTAAACCGGACACCCTGGGAGGTTCCCAGGGTGTCCGGTTTAGAGAGGTTTCACTGTAAATCAGGCATATGATCATTCTGATACGTATGTGCGTGCTTTGCAATCATGGACATACATTAACATCTGAGATAAATGGCCAAGAAAGCCATCAAAATAGGATCACAGATGTTGTCTTGAGGTTCTGTATCTGCTATCATTATGAATTGCTAAAACCCCCAAAAAAGTATTTCTTTAATGAATGTATGGCAGCACTTTAGAATCATTTCCAATCTTGATCTTGTTCTCCTTATGATATTACATGAACTTGATGATTTATGAGGAAATGAAAAGAAAAATGTAAAAAAATTATGATATGAAACCTTGCATAACTACTTATCAGATTAAATTTTTTGGCTGGGCATGGGTTGTGGCCTATGGGTTAGAACACCTGACTTCCAATCTGGAGGTTGTGGGTTCAAAAATTAGGCATTGAAAATACTTTTGTAGTATTTCCATCCCACTGCTCTGTCGGATGATACTTTATACTGTGGTCCCATCTCTGTATGATCTTAGCTATTGCTGGGATGTTAAACCCATCCACTTTCACTTATTTACTTTCAAATTTTTTGGCTGGGATTTTTTGCCTGTGGTTTGTATTGTCATTATCTATCAGCTTACAATAATTCAATGCTTTTATATTATGCACGTTTTGAGTTTGGCATATATTTGCAGCGTGTGATTGCGATGCGTTTGGCTCCAATGACGTGACGTGCGATGTGACCACCGGTCAGTGTCGATGTCAGGACCACTACACGGGGCGAAGCTGTGACCGATGCGAGGTATATATCTCTGTGAATCCACGTCCTGTAATAACTGCACTAATAACAATCAAATTCCTCCTAACCGAATCCTATTTGTTTTCCAACACATTGTATGCGTTCAGCTGTATTGGATGATATGAAAGCTGTCTACTCTTGACTGCAAAGCACAGAGATTGTCATATGAGATACGCGATTTGATTTTGTACGTTAGACGTTATTTGAATTGTTGGGTTGCAAAAGACCCGCTAATTTGCTGATTACGTCACAGGTGAGGTACATTAAATATGCCTAAAAGCATCAATAAATGAAGAAAAAAAAAGCTAAACAATTGTTTTTACTCCCTCCATATAGACTCTATATGGAGTCTATATGGAGGGAGTAATATAAGTGTGTTACTAAAGCAACGGCATGTTTACTAACATACACTCTAGTCACTTTGGTTGACGGTTAGAAAATATTTTGGCATTAAGCATTTGATAGGCTTGTCATCATCATTAATATTACGATCTTACTTGAGTGGTGATTTAATATGACACTGATTTCGTAAGAAACGAGGCTATGCTGAAGTCTGTCATTGAGTTTAATAAACATATTAAATCATTAAACAGCAACACAAATATTTGATTCTATGTGTTGCATAAGCACACCACCATACATTGAAGCTGTGCTAATCACCTACCATGTTTTCTGTAGCAGTTTCATTTACATCATCATGATCATTAGGTATTACACTAGTATCGTTAATACACTGTATTATTATCCGGCGATAACCAATTGTATGGAATACAAAATATATGACATGAATTGAAACCAATCAAAATGCTTGTGACCAAATTTTAAATTTGAATAAAAGTTTCACAACTGCGGGTTTTGCACACTGTTCCATTCCATTCTGTGTTGGTGACCGTTAAACTATTATTACCTCCCTTCCTTTGAGACTTGTACAAAACAGTTATCGTAATAACCCTAAATATACAGCTTTCCGCAATAATATGATATGTTGAACAATTCTGCAAAAACAAGGAACCCACTTTTCCACGTTTCGGCACAAGGCCTTTATTAAGGTGATAGTTTCTACTAAACCCTAAGTGGCATCCATTTTTAGATTTCACAAGTGGGTTCCAGTAGCCGATTTCATCAAACTTGCAAAGTATACTTATCTAGCAAAGTATACTTTGAGGGAGCAATCATTTATTTTTCCTGAAATGTATTATTTCATATAGAACTAACAACTGCATATATTTGATGATTAAAAGTATGCAGAATTATTATACTGAATTTATTACATTATCACAGCCAAATTGGCTGTGATAATGTAATAAATTCAGTATAATAAAAATTAATAAATTTATCCTAAAATAGAAAATTTCTCCCTGAAAGTATACTTTGCTAGGAAAGTATACTTTGCAATGTTGCTGAAATAGGCTACTGGTTTTTGCAAAATTGTTCAACCTAAATATTCAAACACCAGTATGGTTTCCCCACAAAAGTGAGCGTGTCAATATTTAGGTTTAATATGGCAGTACTGGTTTAATCACAATAACAATATATTTTTATATAAATTGTTTTGGGAAACCCATATTTAATAGGGGTTTCCCAAAGCAAATTGTGTCCGAATATTTCGGGTTAATACGTTGCTAACTTCCTTGTTTCTGTGTCATTAATGCAGATTCTAGGTTAAACTGATGATATTGAAGCATCTATGTTAACATGTATATATTAATAACCATTTGTATTTTTATTTGATTAATATACGATGCATTTTATTATTAACATTTTCATGCATTTTGCCTCTAGGACAAGATTTCCTGCCATATTCTTATAAATGAGATTTTCTCAAAACTGATTACAAACATATGCGATTTCTTCTTCAAATTGTGTCAAAATGTTCATTGCACATGCGTAATTAAATTCTGCATGTGCTCTGAGAATTTTAACGTTTAATCTTTTTTTAAAAAAAAAAGATTCGGCAGAAAATCTTCTGTACTAATGCAATTATTTTGTACTTCTGTTTTGTTCACAGTCATTAACAGTTTGCCTACTGTTTGATTGAATAAAATATACTAATTACAAACATTTGTAGGTTCATATCGGCATTATAACATTTTGCTTTCATCATTTTTAATTTTAACGAAATTTGCTTTAGTTCAGCAAGTGGAGTTAACATTTTCAGCAATTTTGAAGCGTTTTATATTTCACACGTCTAAGGGATAGCTTGATAGCCTGGTGGCTAGGTCATTGGACTTTAATGCTTGAGGTTGTGGGATTCTTCTTCAAATTGTGTTAAAATGTTCATTGCACATGCGTAATTAAATTCTGCATGTGCTCTGAGAATTTTTCTAACGTTTAATCTTTTTTTAAAAAAAAAAGATTTGGCAGAAAATCTTCTGTACTAATGCAATTATTTTGTACTTCACAGTCATTAACAGTTTGCCTACTGTTTGATTGAATAAAATATACTAATTACAAACATTTGTAGGTTCATATCGGCATTATAACATTTTGCTTTCATCATTTTTAATTTTAACGAAATTTGCTTTAGTTCAGCAAGTGGAGTTAACATTTTCAGCAATTTTGAAGCGTTTTATATTTCACACGTCTAAGGGATAGCTTGATAGCCTGGTGGCTAGGTCATTGGACTTTAATGCTTGAGGTTGTGGGATTTTTCTTCAAATTGTGTTAAAATGTTCATTGCACATGCGTAATTAAATTCTGCATGTGCTCTGAGAATTTTTCTAACGTTTAATCTTTTTTTCTAATGCACTCTATAAATATCACGCAATCTGATTGGCTAAAGGCCACACATTACAGGTATATTATTGTTGATGAACGGTCGCAAAGTGTTTACAATATATACCCTGGGGCACTTTACCCACGCGCGATGAATATATTCCTACGCCAAATTTGTTTACTTTGGAGACGCGAATATGTCATCGATCGAAAATCTGATTTTCGGAAATTTTAACGTTAACTCACAAGTAAGACTGGAAATGGAAGAAATGACGGACGAAGATGACGAGTTTCTGACTACGGCATTATTATAAATCGAAAAGGAGCCGTCGCCACCGCCGAAAATGGAATTTGAGGGCGGGCGATTCCCAACACTGACCGAATCTGACATAGACGATTTGGTTACGTCATTAGTGCATTACGTCATTAGTGCGTTAGAAAGATCATTCACACACACATAAATTGTGTAATGTTGCAGCTCAAATGGTAGTATGTGACGATCGAATGATTAGACAGGTCATCACAAATTAACAAAGTCCGAGAGTTTTACAGGCTGCGGCCATCGACATTGTGATTGTTGCTACGAGATCGCACCAGAGGGAAAGTTAAAAATAAAAATTAAATCTTAAAATATTATATGTAGCAATTATGATTCTGACGATGTGTTTATTGAGTTTATTATTGAAATATTTTGAAAGCATGAACATAACTTTATACACATTCGTTCAAACATTGTATAATTCAATTGGAACTATTTTTTGCTTGGCGGAACATTATTTGTGTGATTCGTCCGGTATGCCATGCGCAAACACCTTGCACTCGGTACGACTTTCACAAGTAGAATCGGCAAAATTAGCAAAATGTTCAATTTGTGCATTAGAAATAGGTTAACCGCATTGTAATTTTGAGATTTGCGGCGTATATCAGAAAATGATAGGTCGGAAAATCTGTTTAATGGCTCCGCTGGCGCGTCGCCATTAAACAGATTTTCCGACCTATCATTTTCTGATATACGCCGCAAATCTCAAAATTACAATACAGTTAACCCTATATTAAAAAAAAAAGATTTGGCAGAAAATCTTCTGTACTAATGCAATTATTTTGTACTTCTGTTTTGTTCACAGTCATTAACAGTTTGCCTACTGTTTGATTGAATAAAATATACTAATTACAAACATTTGTAGGTTCATATCGGCATTATAACATTTTGCTTTCATCATTTTTAATTTTAACGAAATTTGCTTTAGTTCAGCAAGTGGAGTTAACATTTTCAGCGATTTTGAAGCGTTTTATATTTCACACGTCTAAGGGATAGCTTGATAGCCTGGTGGCTAGGTCATTGGACTTTAATGCTTGAGGTTGTGGGATTCCCCCCCCCCCCCACCCCAACCCCCACCCCTTTATCCCCCCCCCCCCCCCCCCCCCCCCCCCTTATTCTGATGAGACGAGGCCCTATCATTATATACATGTATATGTTGTTCACATATTGGATTTTTAAGGAAGTAAATGCGAGGGAGCGCTAGCAACCGCAGCATTTAGTTCCTGAAAAATCCAATATGTGAACAGAACATAGTTATAGCGCTGCCAAGTTAAACGGTGCAATATGTGAAATAAGTGGAGCACAATCCTGCCCAGCGATTGGTTTAGAAAGTAGGGCGAACTACAATTGACCTTAGCTGATGCTGGGACGATAAGCCATTTTACATTTTGCGCTTGCATTTTCGTAAAACACGTCCATATGCGTCTTATCTTGAGCTATGCATGTTACCTAGACGGGCTTCGGCGACGTTACACGCGGCTGTCAAGTTTGCAACTGTAGTCGCACTGGTTCCCTTGACTACCGCTGTCATCCAATCACGGGGCAGTGCGTATGTCGGCCCGGTGTCACGGGGTTGCCATGCGACAGGTGTCGGGATGGTTACTATGGTTACTCGAGAGGTGGCTGCTATGGTGAGCATGTGACAAATAATTATTGTTCATTCTGTCGAAATCTGAAATAGTTGTTATACTTTAACCCCTAAGTAACGGGAATTACTCATATGGATCTGCACTGTTTACAAACATTATGATAGACGTCTGTAGTTGGTGTCTGGCCAATTATTTGAAATTTAACAATATTTATTGTTAGGTCTAAACTGAGATATTTATATAGTCATATTGTTTACTTTCCTGCGATTTTAATTTGAACAAATCTAACAAGATTGGATATCAATTTGAATAAACATATAAAAATATTTTGTAATCTTAGTACTATTACAAAAATATTTACACAATTCCCTAACATTTGATTGGCCCGTAGCAAGTATCTGTCCAAAATGTGTATCCCAGTAAACTCCCACGCCGAACTACTTTCCGTAACCGTGAGGCGCAGTTAAAAAAATTCTTAAGAAAACGGAAAATAAACACATTTTCTTGATGAATTTATTTAAAATGCCGGAATTATAAGGAATGAATGGCCTTTTTGTGGAATCTATCGGGGATATAAACTTGGAAAAGTCGCGGGAATACTGGACGAGGTCTTCCGGCCTTCGTCCAGTATTCCCGCGACTTTTCCAAGTTTATACCCCGATAAATTCCACAAAAAGGCCATTCATTCCTATATTATTTATCTGTTCCTATGATTAGTATGCATATGTTCTTGGTGAATCTTGCTGGGATTCACTCCAAGGACTAAAGTGATCCATTGTAGTTCGGGTGCTTGTTCAGTGGTAAAGTTTTTATTCAGGGCAAAACATATGTCAAATTAAAATCGCAGGAAAGTAAACAATATGACTATCAATATCTCAGTTTAGACCTAACAGTAAATATTGTTAAATAAAAAGAGTGACTTTAAAACAATGTGTATTATTTTATACTGCCATCTGTATATAATCTTGTTGTTGAACAGACGTAAAACCCAGTCAATCAGTAACTCGATCTATCGATCAATAAAATAATGCACATTGTTTTAAAGTCACTCTTTTTATTAAATTTTCGACCACATGGTCTTTATCAAAATAGTGTGAAAATGTATCGACAGTCCTATGTGACGTCCATAGTGTATCAGTAAACCGGATGTTATGAGCCGGACGTCATGACGTCACGCGAGCCCATGTGCAATGTGTTTTCCTTCGGAGGTTATTGGAAATTATTATAATAAAATAATGATTGTTTATAATAAACAAATATTTCACTAAATACATATACAATGTATCAATATTGCTTTTTGTAATTTCTAAGACGGACAAAATCTAATCAATTTGTTAGCATAAATTTCCATGATTGTTTATTTCCATTGCCATGGTAACCTATATCCTCGATACTTTAGTTGTTATTGGTGTTTATTAGATTGCCGTTGCTACCGACCGGGAGCTAATCAAACCGAGATCTGCCACCCTCGGACAGGGCAGTGTAACTGTTTGCCGTTTGTGCAAGGCGATCGTTGTGATAGCTGCGAGGTTCGCGCTTATATTCATCCCGCTTATGTGCAAATAAATATCCCCCACCAACATACATTTCAGCTGCTTGAAGTAGATGTATAATTACACTATTTGCTAGTTGTAATGTAACTTGAGTTTTTTGTCTGTAACGCAGGGCAGAAAATTCGGGTTATTTATCATGGAAATTTATTGCTGTTTATGCACAAATACACACATTTCAGCTGCTTGTAGTCGATGTATAACCATTTCAACCCTAAGTAACTGGAATGGACTGTGATATGTTGATTTTCCGAGCAATCCAATCATCACAAAATGATTTTCAGACTAGTCCATGTATAAAAAAGTGGTGTTTTTTTTTCTCTAAAAAATATGAAAATACTTGCAAAAAGTGCAGATCCTGATGAGACGGCTCATAACGAGCCGGCTCATCTGGATCGACACTGTTTGCAAACGTCACAGAAGAGATTTGTAGTGTTGAAAGGGATAGTTGCACTATTTGCTATTTATAATTTAGAATTTGCTGTTTTTAACCCTTCAACACCTAAGTAAATGGCATGGACTTTTAAGTTTTAAAGTACATGCCCACTCAGTAGGCACAGAATGTTCTTTATAGGAATTAAATATGTGTATAATTTTGTCACTGTTCCACCTGTTCTAAAAATTACGAGTGCCCGCTATACAGATATAATCATTTAGTAATATTTTGTTTAATAATAGTGACTCGCGGTGGTATTGGGCTATTTTCATATGCAAAAGAGGCATGATATGTTTTAATTATTTATACTAATTAAATGCGTCACCTGAAAAAATAATATTTTCAACAGATTATAAAGTATGATCATTGCACTTCAAAAAATAAATACAGAGAATAAATAGTAATGTCCGTTAACATTTTAAGGAAACACAGTTATCACCCCTGATATTAGTGTGGAAATTTACGTCTGATATAAAATGTATAATACTGCCAATCAATACGTGGGGTAATGGGGTATTAATGTTTTTTTAGCCAGAAAATGTCTCAGTGGGTGGGCAAGTACCTTTCAGTTTGAGACTGTTCCATTATGCAGAAGAGTGTGTTATTTTGTACAAGACTGAGCGAGGCTGAGCGAGGCTGAGCATGTGCTCAGTTCTTGTTGTTTACTCAATCAAGCATGATTGGTCAAGCCTGAGCTGTGCTCAGGGTCGTACAAATCAAACTGCTTGATTTTGAATACATATTATGAGAACGTGTTTGAAGTTTTATAATCACGAGCACGGAAGATGAGCTAAAATGATGAGTTCAGACTTTTCTGAAATGGACATGCTCATATGTACGTGTCCTATATAATGATTCCCAAATTAAAATAGTTTGTATTTTATATAACTTCCCATGAAATTGTGTATCTTGAAACTGTTCATTTGAATAACAAATGACCATGTTTAAACCTGTAGCCGATTTCATCAACATTGCAAAGTATACTTTTCTAGCAAAGTATACTTTGAGGGAGTAATCATTTATTTTTCCCGAAATGCATTATGTCATATAGAACTAACGACTGCATATAGTTGATGATTAAAAGTAGGCAGATTTATTATACTGAATTTATTACATTATCAAAATGGCTGTGATAATGTAATAAATTCAGTACAATAAAAATTACTAAATTTATCCTGAAATTGAAAAGTTCTCCCTCAAAGTATACTTTGCTAGATAAGTATACTTTGCAATGTTGATGAAATCGGCTACTGGTCTCTCACATCCCAGGTTGTAATATAGGCAGACTTATTTTTTCGTGCAATCTTTAGATATTGCATTTTTCAAGCAAAATAAACATTAATTTACCATTATCAGACGTGTTAATTGACATTTATTGTACTTTTAATATCAAACTCTAATTGTCACTTTGATATCAGGGCCGATAACCATGATTCCTCTAAATGTTAACGGAAGCAACTACCGATATTTATTTTTTCTATTTATTTTTTTCATGTGCAATGATTGTACTTTATTATATGTCGATAAAATTATTCATTCAGTTAGTTGATATAAATAATTTAAAAATGTCCAGCCTCATGTACGTATCAAAATAGCTTGATACCACCGCGCGTCACTATCAGTAAATTAAATGTTACTGAGTGATTATGTCTGTATGGCGGGCACTCGTAATTTTTAAAACTGTTGGAATAGTTACAGAATTACACACTTATTTAATTCCTATAAAGAACGGTTTGTGCCTAACAGAAAATTGAATTTTGCTCATCTTCTGCCTGTGTCTATGCATATGTAGTTTATATTGAACTTACTTTCTTGTTCAGAAATTTCATGATAAATTTGACGTGTGTATGTGACATCGGAAACATATCTTAAATGTTACATTTGAATTTGATGTAAATAAGTGAAATTGTTTACTAAATTTGGAAATTATTCAGGAAACATTTTGTAGGAATTACAGATGTAAAAAATCATATTCACTGGTTTATCGTTCGATATACATGTACATTTTACCTTCGGCACATTTTAATATATTAAAACTTCAGATGCAATTTTGCTAATTATATATATCACTAGTTATTATTCTAATATGTAGTTTGCTTTTCAGAAATTAAGCTGTTGTAGTTTGGCATTATAAGTTAAGGCCATTGGTTGACAAAATCGACCCTATGATGTTTGCGACCAGCGTAGTCCCAGATCAGCCTGCGAATCCATGCAGTCTGATCAGGGCCTACCTTCGTCGCAATTTATTCAATGAAGTTGCATTGCCTGCACCAGCAAAGCATTCAAAGATTAACCCTGACACTTCTGAATTAATTTTGTTCGTCTGCTGTTTATGTTCTATTCCAGTTTTCTCATCAAAAACATGGATTGTCAGCACTTTAGAATCATTTCCGCTGGAAATGATTCTAAAGTGCTGCCAAACCATGTTTTTATTGAGAAACAAGACGAAATATGAAACGACTGCTGACGACAATTTTCGTTTCCAGCATTCTAATGGTTAATCCAACTGTGCGAATGCACGAGCATACGGACCAGGATTTACATTTGCTATAATTGTCGCAATGTCATACAGAATTTTTCTCAGCCTTGGGCCAAAATAACCTTTTGTCAGCCAGCCAGCTAGCTAATTGCTTTGTTATCGTTGCATATTCAGAAATATCTTAGCGCTTATTTGATCGGCGATATGCAGTTCCAGCTTTTAATGCACTATAGTTCTAATGCATTGCCGCACGCACATTGCTAGCTGCTTTCTCTTAATAGTTGAATTGTGCTTGAATGATTAATTGTAGTAGTTGTACCCCCGGCATACAAAGTATGTCGAGGGGTATATAGTTTTCGTCATTAGTCCATCCGTTCTTCCGTCCCATTTGCGTTAAAGTTTTCGGGTACCCATTATCTTTGCAACGGTAAGTCGGATTGACTTCAAACTTCATATCACTTCCTTACCATCATCCATATTTTCATTCCATACCACATCAATGCGGCCTTCATGTTCACGGTCAAGGTCAAATTACTGTGAAAGTTACGTTTAACTTACCGGGTAATGTTTTTTCAGTACCAAATATCTCCACAACCCTAAGTCTGATGGACTTGAAAACGTCATAATTATACCTCTTTCTGATACTCCATATTTTCATTCTATAGCCCACCAAGGTGAAATTACTTTGAAATTTATGTTTTAATTTTTTTGTAAAATCTGCGTTAAAGTTTATCAGTATCAGACATCTCCACAAATCTAAGTCTGATTGACTTGAAACTTCATATACCTCTTTATCATCATCCATATTTTCATTCTATAGCCTACCCATGCGGCCCTCATGTCCAAGTTCAAGGTAAAATTTCTTTGATTGTGTTAAATTTTATTTTTGTTAAATCTTAGTTAAAGTTTTTCAGTTCCTAATAAATGTATCTCACAACCCTATCATTCTATAGGCCAGCCATGTGGCTCCCATGCCAGATGTCAAGGCCAAATATTTGTCGGTCAGACAATGCGTCGGCCGGGGGTATCTGTGAGCCCCTGCTCACTTGCTCTAGTTTTTATGCCCACCTATGTGATAACAAGGGGCGTATATTGCTTTGCTCTTGAGTTTCTTAACTTTTTATACCCCCCGCAATGAGTTGTGGGGGGTATACTGGAGACAGGTTGTCCGTCCATCCGTCCGTGCGTCCGTGCGCCCGTAAACTTAACATCAGAGAAATATTGTTATAACTTCTATTTCCTTCATCTAAAATGCTTAATATTTCACACATGCATTCCTGTAAGGCTCTACTACCATGCTGTGCCAAATCCACGACCGTCCAACCCCCGCTGATCCCAACGTCAAGGTCAAATACTTAGTCTCTTTACAAAACTTAACATCAGAGAAATATGTTATAACTTCTATTTCCTTCATCTAAAATGCTTAATATTTCACACATGCATTCCTGTAAGGCTCTACTACCATGCTGTGCCAAATCCACGACTGTCCAACCCCCGCTGATCCCATGGTCAAGGTCAAATACTTGGTCTCTTTACAAAACTTAACATCAGAGAAATATGTTATAACTTCTATTTCCTTCATTGAAAATTCTTAATATTTCACTCATGCATTCCTCTAAGGTTGTACTATCATGCTGTGACAAATCTACGACCGTCCAACCCCTGCTGATCCCAAGGTCAAAGTCACATACCGTACTTAGTCTCTTTACAAAACTTAACATCAGAGAAATAACTTCTATTTCTTTCATCGATTTTTCTTAATATTTCATGCATGCATTCCTGTAAGGCTCTACTATCATGCTGTGACAAATTCCCGTTGATCTCGAGGTCAAGGTCACATACTTAATCTCTTTACAAAAGTTAACATCAGAAAAATTGGTTATAACTTCTATTTCCTTACTCGGATCTGCTTCATATTTCACACACGCATTGCTCCAATGGACCTCTACCACCCTGTGACAAATTCACGTTCGTGACTGGAGAAGTGGGGCTTATGGATTATGTGACCAGTGTAGATATAATAATTTTGTTATGTACCCAGAAAAAAATTATAGTACATATAGTCGCCACCCTATTCATCTGTCCATCTGTTTATCTGTCAATCTGTCCATCTGTTTGTCTGTCAATCTGTCCATCTGTTTGTCTGTCAATCTGTCAATCTGTCCATCTGTCCATCTGTTTGTCTGTCAATCTCTCCGTCTGTTTGTCCTAGATTTGTGTTAATTGTTTCTGCTACCTGCTGTCAGGTTGCTTGAAACTTCATATACTTATTTATCATCATCCATATTTTCATTTGATAGCCAACCCATGAGGCTCCTGTGCTCAAGGTCAAGGTCAAATGACTTTGAAATTTGCGTTAATGATTTTGAGGGGTACATTCATAGTTTAAAAAAAGTGTGACAGTTCCCTTTAGTAGTAGTCGTTATTGACGTCTGTAATATTTCAGGTTTGATCATGTCAAGCCGTGTGCAAACGTTTGCTGTGGCCCGAGGGAACTGTTTGAACCCCAAGGCCGCAGGCCGCGGGTTCAAACAGTTCCCGAGGACATGATCAAACGTTATTGTTACATTTCCAACAAAAAACTGATGTAATTTGAGCATTATATTCAGTATTTTCAGTACTTTTATAAAATCGTCCCATTCACGTAGATAATTTTCGGTATGCATATTCCGGGGCCGCGTCATGAACGTCATGAACATCATGAAGAAGTGACGTCATGAAGGCACTTCCGCGTAGTGACGTCATGAAGGCACTTCCATTACGCGCGGCCCCGGAATGAGCATTGCCTAAAGCCATGTGCAAACAGCACGCGCTATTTGTTTGCACATATGTGCAAACAACAGAAACCATGTAGCAATTCAGGTTTGCACTTAACAGCCGTGAACTTAACTTTCAATGCTTTTTAGCATTTGGCACGATTCTGCTTATTTAGTTTATATATTATACAAGGTGTGTGATCACGTGGTTTCCGAACCCGATTTTCCGACGTGACGTAATCTGTGACATCATTTTTACCGTACATTTTCATTAATATCTTCCTAACAAACGGACGGATTTTGATGATATGTAGTGCACCAAATACATTTACGGTAACCGATTCTTCGTCAAAATGACAGAATTATGAGATTAGAGCTGCCTATACAATAAAGGGCAACGTGTACCGCATTTGCTGCGGTATATTTCATAAAAATGTGTCATTCCATTACAAATATATTAAAGGAAATCTACTGTAAACACGTCTAAAAACATGACGTCACGTCGTTCAGAAACCACGTGATCCCACACCTTGTATTAGATTTGCTTTAAATAGTTGATGTAACCATGCTTTTATACTATGACTCGACACATCTTGTAAAATGTCGAAACATGATCAATTGCAGGTAAGGTAGCATTAATGATATTGAATGTTTGTGACAATATCACAGAAAATATTACTAGCTTTTGTTAAAAAATTAATTAACAAACTGTAAAACATTTTCTAATACAAATGAAATGAAATGATCATGTTGACAAACCATCTAAAGATAACTAAAATCTGTTGAATTAGGCCATTCACAAAAGTGTCCATCTGCCTTACATTTTATCTTCAATCTCAATAAAAACATGGTTTGACAGCACTTGAGAATCATTTCCAATGGAAATGATTGTCAAGTGCTGTGAAAACATGTTTTTGATGCGAAAAATGGAAACAAACAGTTCACGACAACATTTAATTCAGCAGTGTAAGGGTTAATTACAAATGTAATTTGGGATGATCAAACTACCAGATGAAAAGTATTTGTGGGTTGTGGAGATGGTGTAATACATAAATTTTTCACTTGTAATAAAAAATTTCTTCTGGTAGAATCTTAATGCCATCCATCCATTAGCGATGGTGTGTTCAAATTTGTTGTATCTTCGAAACATGTTCATTCCCTTTTATCTACAGATTGCAGCATCTTGTAAAAATGTTTCAATGATTGAATGGTGAACAATGTAGACCCTGATCACATCATGCTCGATGAATGTGGGCTTGGAAAACTGTTTTACTATTTGCGCATATCGATGGTCTAGTAACATAAGGTCGTAACTGCTATGCTAAAGCATAGCAGTTACGACCTTATATTACTAGACCATCGATAGGGCATGGAGTGATTAACCCTTCGAACGAGAGAAATAAATAGTGTCGTCTGCTGTTATTCCATATTTGTATTATCACTTCTGAAATATCTTGCACTGTCAAAACATATTTGAATTGAGGAAAGGTGAAATAAATATCAGCAGATGAAAAAATTTAGTTAAGCGTTATTTTGGTTAATTAACAGGCCATTAAACACCATTAAATACATAAAGAAACATGTTCGGGTGACTTTTCTATTGTGCCTGAGAAAAAAATAAAATTTGCATATTCTTTTCCCCGCCCCTAAATAAATTGTCAAATTATTTTAGGTTAATTTCATTAAAAACATAACCTCACACCCACATTTATTCCACACTTTGGTGACTACTACCACATTTTCGACAGCCTTGTTACCTGCGACCCTGTTGAGCTGGTTCCCTGTTTTGTAGGTGAACTACTGGGGCCTGGAGCTGGGTACCGGCTGTAAGCCATGTGACTGCCACGCGGGCGGCTCGTACTTCGAACAGTGTAACAGCCTGACGGGCCAGTGCCATTGTAAGACGGGGGTGATGGGGCTTCGGTGTGACGAATGCTCCGACGGATACTATGGCCTGAATGCATTGGGGGAGTGCAAAGGTGGGTACCAGTGTAAATACATGTAGTCTTTATTCTACAGGCATGAGACTTTTCCTCTTTTAGACTGACTTAATACTTTTTCTTGATTTGAATTTTGAAATGTTTCAGAATTGGTCTGATCATCTCAAATTTTATATATTTGCAAGGGGAGTAGTGGGCTTAAACAACATTTGTGTCGTGCCCGCTTGTGGACAGCGCAATATAGTCGGCACAATGCCGTACGGGTTAAAGTTGTTTTTAGTTAAAAAGTTTTTCGGTATACTATCAAAGCCTCGTTGAGCGCGACATGCGGGCTGCGGCCATCTAGTTTTGAAAACTTGTAGGGGTATAAAAAATTGTTGACTTGTAAACTGTTTATATAGTGATTGAATGCATGAATGAATTGTAGCGGTAAATAAAAATAATATATATTGCTACTTGTGGAACTGTATTCCAAGTTAATATAAAATGTATCATAATTAATTGATACCATGTTTATTTCTTAAATGTCAGATTTTGATGATATTGTGCACCAAAGACAATAATTTACATGTTTTATGTCAAACTGAAGTCCTTTGTAAAACATTATAACTGTCACTAAGAGTTGAATTTTGCTTACATCGACTGTACATGATGCAGAAATTTTACAAATAACTAGCAACAGAATAAAAATTATTGTCAAGCATATAACCACTCATTTTTTCCCGAATTCTAGAATGCAACCCGCACCAACCCGGGCCACAATATGTATTTCCTACTTCCAGAATGTATCGCTAGTGTCAATTGATATCAAGTATATCAAGTATATCAGAAACAGTAGCCTTGCCTGATAAACTTGATATCAAAAGACACTAGCCTGGTATTCTGTATTGTATTGCTACTTGTAGAATGTAATCTTAGTGTGTTGATATCAAGTTTATCAGGCTCGGCTCGGAAACAGTTGGAATTCCTTGGCAAGCCTCGGAATTCCTACTTGTTTCCTAGCCTTGCCTGATGACCTTGATATCAAAAGGCTAGCCTTGTATTCTCTATGTATTTGCTACTTCCAGAATGTATACCATGTGTCTGTTGATATCAATTTTATTAGACTCGGCTCAGAAACAGTAGGAATTCTTCTGCAAGCCTTGGAATTCCTATTTGTTTCCTAGCCTTGTCATAAAACACTAGCCTGGTATTCTCGATATATTTCCCATTTGCAGAATGTAATCCATGCACCAAGCCTGGCCACATCTGCCATCCAGACACAGGCGAGTGTGTCTGTCCCCCGAACACGATGGGCAAGAGGTGCGAGATGTGTGTTGACATGTACTGGGGTTATGACCCCCGGGGCGGTTGTAAGGTATGTATTCTGCCTTTGATTTGTGGCTGTGACTGGAGAAAATGGGGCTTATGGGTATTTCGACCAGTGTAGATCCTGATCAGCCAGGATCAGCACGGTATGCCATTCCATCAATGATCCACACGGCATGCTTCTAACAAGTGATATAGATTGTTATCAAGCTACAGGAGTGTGCTCTTTGGTCAGAAGCTAGACAGGTTACAAATGCAATAAGCCCCATTTCTCTAGTCACAGCCACATTTACATGTAGAGAGTGGTTTTCTTGCCATTTGTATAGATTTATGGCTTATAGTGAGGGTGAAATTTTATGGAATTTCGTCAAATAAAAAGAATTTGGGACGGGTAACATTCTTATTTTTTGTTATCTTGTAATATAATCTTGTGATCACATTTCCATGTTATGAGTATGTCGAGGGGTACATATATAGTGAACACAATGACGTCCGGGTGTCCGTGCGTCCGTCCGTGTGTCTGTCCGCTGTCCGTGCGTCCGTACGTCCGAAATCTGTGTTAAAGTTTTTAAAAATACCATCAAATGCCTCGGCGAGCTCGACATGCGGGCCGCGGCCATCTGGTTAGTCATTCCGTTACGTCCAGCAGTAATCATTTACTGCAAGTTAAACATTATATAAAGTATCTAGGCAACTGGATAAATGGGACTTAGGGGTTTTGCAACCAGTGTAGATCCAGATCAGCCTGTGCATCCGCACAGTCTGATCAGGATCTGCACTGCTCGCTATATCGATCGTTATCAGGCTACAGGAGTTTATTTGATCCGGAGCTAGACTGATGACAACATTTAATGCCATAAGCCCCATTTATACAGTCACAGCCACATTTAGAGAGAGTGTCACCATTCAACCATTTCACTTTTTTGAAAATGAATAATTGGTTTCATATTTGGTGTTTATGCGATGAAAATTACCCATACATATAATTATATGTCACCCTTCAGCCATTTTACTCTTTTGATGATGGGCATCTATGAAATTCAAATTTCCACCCATGGTGGGTGGCAGGTGGGAGCACGCGATGGGTAATTTAATGATCGGGGTCCATCCTTACGGAATCCCGACTCGAGACCTGGTTTTGCCCTCACATACATCTTTGGAATTTTGTATGTGACAGTTGAATCTGGTTATACCCCTTATGTGAGTATTATGATATTCGTAATCCTATTTTAGGGGAACGGGCCAAGTGACTTGGTGTGGTATGGACCTGTCACCAGGTCAGGTTAATCTAATTTCAGGGCTGAATATGTTTGTTCTCGATGTAAATATTCCGTTCTTATTTAGGGATTTTCCCCCCAATGCAGCAGGTTAAAACGGGATCGAACCCGTTTTCCCGGCCTTACATGACCTTAGCTGTTGATAAGCCGTTAAACACTAATAAACAAACAAATAAATTACCCATACATGTAATTGTATGTCGCCGTTCGCCCAGCCTTACATGTCCTTAGCTGGTGATAGGCCGTCAAACAAACAAAATGTCACCATTCAGCCATTTTATTCTGTTAACGATGAATATTTTGTGTCATAAGGCATCTATGATATGTAATAGCACTAACAGACTTCTCTATATCTCCACACAGTCCTGTAACTGCCACCCGGATGGTTCTCTAGACAACAATTGTGACCCGTTATCGGGCCAGTGTGTGTGTAACGTCGACTACAATGGTACCCGGTGCGAGAGCTGTCTGTTTGGGTTCTACAACTTCCCCGACTGTAGTCTGTGTCTCTGCTCTGTGGAAGGTACGGAGCCGACGAGTTGTGACAATAACGGCGCCTGTAGCTGCAGCAACAATGACGGACAGTGTGTTTGCAAGGTAGATATGTCACAGTTGTACATATATAGAGTACTAGTATTTTCTTTTCGGATGACACTTGAAACCTTAGCTGTTGCTGGGACGTTAAACCCTTTCACTCTTTCCTCCATGCGTATGGGTGAAATATGGGATTCAGTCCCATTAAAATGGCCGAAAATAATGACCTTATCTATTGACAGGCTAGCTGTCAAAGAAATAAAATAAATAAATACACTGTTATTGTGTCCCCGATTTCACCAACATTGCAAAGTATACTTATCTAGCAAAGTATACTTTGTGGGAGAAATTTTCTATTTTAGGATAAATTTATTATTTTTTATTATACTGAATTTATTACATTATCACAAAATGGCTGTGATAATGTAATAAATTTAGTATAATAATTCTGCATACTTTTATATGTAGTCGTTAGTTCTGTATGAAATAATGCATTCGGGAAAAATAAATGATTACTCCCTCAAAGTATACTTTCCTAGAAAATAAAAAACTTATATGGTGCTCTGTGACCTTAGCTGTTTCTGGGAAGCTAAACACCCATTCACTTTTGTTTCAGGAAAATACGGTGAGCCGGACGTGCACCCAGTGTAAGGCGGATACATTCAGTCTAGACGAGGACAACCCGAGTGGATGTACCGAGTGTTTCTGTTTTGAGAGGGGAGGCACGTGCAGACAGGCCCCTTTCGTCTGGACTGAGGTAGGTGGATAGATGTGTGGATTAATATATGAGACATACCATGTGATTTTGTACCTTCGGTCATTTGCGTAGTTTCATTAAATTACCCGGTAGTGGTTTTCTTAATACATGTAGGTTAGTAGAGGTTAGTGACTTTTTTAATCGATTAGCAGAGATTACTGGTTTTCTTAATCGATTAGCAGAGTTAGTGATTTTCTTAATCGGTTAGTAGAGATTAGTGAATTTCTTAATCGATTCTTAATTTACAATATATTTCATAAATAATGTCAAAGTTGACAACATTTTCAGAGTATATTGTAAATTTTGTAAGCGTATTTCATGACATTATGCAGATGTCCGAAGGTTCAAAATCACATGGCGTGTCTTATATGGCTGTGCCTGGAGAAATGGGGCTTATGGAATTTGTGACTTGTGTAGCTGCTGATGATCGAAGTAGCACGCTACCAGTAGCCAGATAGTGATCTATATTGCTTCATAGAAGCCTAACAGGTGTTTCATGGATGGAATGGCGAACAGTCAAGATCCTGATCAGACTGCGGTGCACATGCTAATCTGGATTTACACTTGCCATAAAACCGATAAGCCCCATTTATCCAGTCACAGCCACATATGTGGTTATAACCAGTTTTCAAGAACTTTGGAGGTTCATACACGGGAAAATCACGAAATCTAATTAACTGAAACATTTAATCACGTAGAGTGAATTAAACCTATGTATTAACCCTTTCAACCCTAAGGAACTGGAATGGACTGTGATATGCTAATGTTCTGACCAATCGAATGGTCACAAAATGATTTTCAGATTCGTCCATTTATGAAAACGGGGTGTTTTTGTTCTAAGAAATATTAAAATTACTTTCAAAAAGTGCAGATCCTGATGAGACGGCTCGTTACGAGCCGGCTCATCTGGATCTGCACTTTTTGCATAAACCGCTATAGCGGGATTTTGTGTTCAAAGGGTTAACACATACTTCAGAACCACTTACTAGTCTTCACCTATTTTGTAAAAAAATGTTTATATTATATTCCATTTCAGATTTTGTTTCCCGACAACGCCGTTACCTTTGACAACCAGGCAACCAGCACGGTTGCCCGGCAACAGAATGGTTTCTATGTTATCCCCAACAACGTGTCGTGGACGAGTGTACCCAGTGACCTGGAAGATGAGGCGTTGTACTGGAAACTGCCTGGTGTTGAAAGAGATCAGGTGAGACATGGAAATGATATTGCAATCTCCCTTGTCTTTATCAGTATTTAATATAAATATTGACAATGTCCAGCCGTTGGTAAACGTTACTAGAACGCGCCATTCAGGGCTTCTAACACTCAGATCGAGTTCAAAGTACATCGGCGGTGTGATTTAGGACTACAATTGATCCCTAATCCCTGAGCCCTAATGAGTCACGCTTTTAACATGACAGACGTACATTGCCCTTTATCAAAATGTTTGCGAACGGTAGATCATGTGAGCCGGCTCATCAGGATCTGCAGCATTCGTGTGTACATTTTATATACAAAAAATGACCCCTACAGCGTAATGTAACAGTTCCTAACTTAATATGGAATAGTCCGGGCCGATTGTCTGTGTCAGTTACTTGGGGTTAAATATTACGAACACAGATAAACACAGTGCATGGTTTCTTTATTTTATTTTAACATCATCAGAAATGGCGAGTCTAGGAAAGCTCGTATATTTACGCTGAAGCCAGTCTATTTAAGTCACTAAGCTGCTATCAACACATACACCAGTCCCAATTACCATGCGCGATTTATTACCCGACACTGTTTTAACACAGATATGCCCCGGATATGTGTCATAAAATGGACATTACTTGGTGTCAAAAATGATAAATTTACAAGGTTGATACCGAAATAGCAGCCGATTGGCAATTTCTTTTCGGACCGATTTTTAAGACTAGTTTTCAAATCTCAATCGGTCTGAGAGTTCAAAAATCGGTACAGAACCGACAAACTGAAAATTTTAGAAGACCAGTTCACAACGGTCGCACTGAAATTTTGAAATTGATGCGGAGGATGGGGCACCTGCATCATGCGACACGTACTGCGGCCCCGGAATATGTGTAAATCAGCTGTTTGAATGCAACGGGTTATCAAGGTACCGAAAGAACTGCATAAATGCTCAAATTACACGATATTTGCGACGGAAATTTAACAATAATAACCCCAAGGCCATAGCTGATTTACACATATTCCGGGGCCGCTGTACACGTCGTGTGGTGCAGGTGTCCCATCCTCCGTATCAATTTCAAAATTTTAGTGTGACCGTTGTGAACTGGTCTGGTAACGTAATGGTGCGGTAAAGGTATTGGTACTGCACTGTACGTGTGAACACTGTGAACACTGTGAACACTGTGAACACTGTGAACACTGTGAATGGTGTCAAACAATGGCAGTAATGTAACAATAGCGAATTCCAGGCTTGTGTCTTTTGATATCGGGCAAGGCCAGGAAACACGTAGTAGTTTGCTGACAAATTCCTACCATTTCCGAGCGAAGTCTGATGAGATTGAAATCTCTTAAATGGAGAGTACCAGGCTAGCATCTTTTGATATCAAGTTTACATCGCAAGGCCTGTAGCCTATTTCACCAACATTGCAAAGTATACTTATGTAGCAAAGTATACTTTGAGGGAGAAATTTTCAATTTAAGAATAAATTTATTAATTTTTATTATACTGAATTTATTACATTATCACAGCCAAATGTAATAAATTCATTATAATAATTATGCATACTTTTAATCATCAAATCTATGCAGTCGTTAGTTCTATATGAAATAATCCATTTCGGGAAAAATAAATGATTACTCCCTCAAAGTATACTTTGCTAGTTAAGTATACTTTGCAATTTTGATGAAATCGGCTACTGGAAACTCGTTCTACCATTTCTGAGCGGAGTCAGATGAGTTTGACGAAATTCTCAAAGCAAATGCAGAATCATATTCTGCATGTGCTCTAAATATTTTGCCAGCTAAATTTTGTAAATATTTTTTTGAGATATCACATATCTTCGTAAGTTACAAATCGCATGGCTTGTCTCATAATTATAGTATGTTTTATCATTCCATTTCAGACACTGTCGTACAACGGTGCTTTCCGATTCACTGTGAAACACGGCACTCTGGGTAATACAAAGATGTCCGACCTTGAAGGGTTGACCGATGAGCCGTTGGTTGTATTGATCGGCCATGGTCTGCCGATTATGTACAGGTAAGTGTTGCGTGTATGATGCCTTAATCTAAAGATACAATAACTTTTGTTGACTTTTTGTCGCGCCCACTTGCGGACAGCATGATATAGGCACGTACGTCCGGGTTAATGTTTTTGTTTAAATAAACATTTTGTGAAAGTTTTTCGATATACTATCAAAGCCTCGGCCGGCCCGAGATGCAAGTCGCGGCTATCTCATCTAGTTTATTTCTCAATAAATGTATATGTTGTTACCACTCATTTGAACCATCTCACAGAGACGGGTCAAATGAGTGGTGACAACGTATACTTTCGAGAAGAAATTAGGAAAATTTGGATTTTTTTTGGAAAATTTCATACTACTTTAATGGTAATGGGTTAACTCAATCAATGTACCATATTGTAATTATCGCCGCTGAGACTATGCAAATTTCCATTTTATTCTACTGTGTGCTATTTACTGCTATATACTGTTATAAGCAAGGAGGATAATTTGGTCATTCTTTTCCATTTTTACGGTACCAGGCAGAACATTTTGTGAAACATAACACTTTTTTATCTGACAACTAGCTGGTGTTTAAAACAGCTCTGACGTTCAGAGATTTTCCTGACATGGTGGTATCGGAGAACCAAAGTACTTATTTTTATGGACGAATCTATAAATCTGTCAGTTCATGTTTACACGTGGTTCTACAGATACAGTGGTCAATGGGAGGCAAACAAGGACTTGAGCTTCACCTTGAGTCTACACGAACATTTCTGGCGCACGCAGCGGAATGGCGACGTCAGCCGTAAACTCATGATGATCGTTCTGCAGAATGTGACGGACATCTTGATCCGGGCATCCTGGGATACCTCCGCAGTGAATGCAGAGTAAGTTGCTGATTGGCTGTTGGTGAATTTACTTTGTTGCTGATTTACTTCAGCAGTTTATGATAAAAATGTGAATTTGAATGCAAAGGTGCTTTAACTCTTCGCATGCTAACGAATTAGGAGTATATGTTTTATTTCTCTCCGTAAATATGTCTTGAAATTTCATTAGAATTGTGTCCTCCGGACATGATTCTAATGAAATTCCAAGACATATTCATGACATTTATAAGGAGAAATAAAAGAAAATATAATGAATTGTCATCTGATATTTTTGAACTATTTATAGCCCACACATTTCCCAGCATGCAAAGAGTTAAATAGCATACATTGATTTAAAACAATAGCGCATGTAATGTATTATTCTACATATGGTCAGCGATGGTCCGTGGTCTATGGGATGTCGCATTGGACTTCAATACTGGAGGCTGTGAGTTCAATCCTCACCATCGGCGTGAAAAATACCAACATATTTCCATCCCACTGGTCTGTCGGATGAGACTTTAAACTGTGTTGCTGGGACGTTAAGCCCATTCACTTTCACTTTTCTACATATATTCACCTCCGTGTCCGCTTGTCTGTCCATGCGTCTGTCTGTTCATCTGTCTGTCCGAGATTTGCGTTAAGAGTTTTTGGCCACTTACTACTTTGTTATCGTAGATCGGGTTGGCTTTAAACTTCAAATACTTAACATTATATAGCCCCACCAATGCAGACACTGGGCTCAAGGTCAAGGTCAAATGACTTAGACATTTTTGTTAACATATTTGAGGGGTATATCCATCAGCGGTTCTTCTTTTGTTCATTGTTCAATGAAGACATTATATTAGTACTGCCCTAGCTAATGACATTCAAGTAGTGTAAATGGCAAACACGCCAGTCATGTCCCAATGATAATAGGATAAGTTACACGATATGAAGGTTGATACAAACAATACAAAATAACGATAAAGAAAATGTAAATATAAGAATTGAACATATTTTTTTTTGCTGCTCATATGGCAAATACTCAATGAAGCATTATGGAATTTCCTATGCGGATGTGCATGTCCAATGAACAGCCAGTGATCAATCAAACCTATTGTTTGAATAATTTGCTGTTTTTGCAGACTGACGATGATTACCATGGATACAGCAGTGGACAACAACGTGACACTCGGACCTCCAGCCTTCGGTATTGAAGAGTGTCAATGTCCAGAGCAATACTCCGGCCTTTCCTGCCAGGTATGTGCCTAAGAAGACGCTCATAGTGTTAGATTTATTCTTTTAAATACAGTAGAACCTCCCCAAACAGGACACCCAGTAGCCGATTTCACCAACATTGCAAAGTATACTTTTCTAGCATAGTATACTTTCAGGGAGTAATCATTTATTTTTCCTGAAATGCATTACGTCATATTGAACTAACGACTGCATATATTTGATGATTAAAAGTATGCAGAATTATTATACTGAATTTATTAGATTATCACAGCCATAATGACTGTGATAATGTAATAAATTCAGTATAATAAAAATTATTAAATTTCTCCTAAAATTGAAAATTTCTCCCTCAAAGTATACTTTGCTAGATAAGTATACTTTGTAATGTTGGTGAAATAGGCTACTGGTCACTGCCTCAGGGTTTCTGGTTCCACTGCAATGCTGGCGTATAATTGACTTTGTGACACTCAGACCGCCAGCCCTCGGTATTGAACAGTGTAAATGTCCAGAGCAATACTCCGGTCTCTTGCCATGTATCTTCAGGAGAACTCGTGTGTACTGTTAGCTGGCTTCGATCATAGATTTATTCTATTAAATACAGTGGAACCTCTCCAAACAGGACACTCTCTGATGTCACTACTCCGTATATGGGCAACACAAGAGTGGTGTAGTGGACTGCCATTTATGTAGGAACAAGTAATACATGTATATTGCTTGTGCTTTGGTTATTTAACTCTTTGCATGCTGGGATGGGAAACTTGTGGGCTATAAATAATTAAAAACTAGCGGACAAAAATTCATCATATTTTCTTGTATTTCTCCCCGTAAATATCATGAATATGTCTTGGAATTTCATTAGAATTGAGTCCTTTCTATGTGTAGAAATTTCAAGACATATTTACAGAGAGAAATAAAACATGTACTTCTAATTCATTTGGTCGATATTTTCACCGCTAGCATGCAAACAGAGTTGAACTGTATGCTTACATCACTAATAAATACAAATGTTTGATCAACTAAAACCAAATATGTAAATGTATTTGATTTTATGTATTTATGTAATTGAACATTTGGGCTCAGTGTTATCAGTGAATTTCATATTACATTCGGTATTTGTGACTGTAACTGCAGAAATGGGGCTTATGGGTTTTGCGACCAATGTAAATCCAGATCAGCATGTGCATCCGCACAATCTGATCAGGACCTGCACTGTTCACCATTCCGTCAATGAAACCCCCGTCTTGCTTTTAGCAAGATATATAGATCGTTACCAGGCGACAGGAATGTGCTATTTGATCATGAGCTGCACTGATCACAAATCCCATAAGCCCAATTTCTCCAGTGACAGCCATATTTGAGACACGCCATGTGATTTTGTACCTTCGGACATCTGCGTAATTTCATGAAAAACTTTTACAAAAGGTACAATATTTTCCGTAGTTGGCATCAAAAGTTGACAAACTTTCAGAGTACATGCGGAATTATATGTACCCTGACAATTTTGTCAACTTTTGACTTTGTTTATGAAAAATACTGTAAATTTTGTAAACGTATTTAATGAAATTACGCAGATATCCGAGGGTACAAAAATCACATGGCGTGTCTCATTTATGATCCATGTATGGTTATTATTCAGGACCCGGCTGCCGGCTATTTCCGGGTCCCCAATTCCGGGCCTATCGACTTCACCGACCTTATCGGCATCATCGGTGACGTAGCGCTGTGTGACTGTAATGGGCATGGCAACATGTGTGATCGTGACACAGGAGTCTGTCTCGTAAGTTGGGGTTTTAATTATCCCCTCACCAATAGGGAAGGGGGATATAGAGGATATTCTATTTATTATACCGCTCCATGTAAATTAGCAGTTTTTTAGACTATACGGTAATGAATGTGTATTTGCAGCCTATTTGCGCTGTTTTCTTTCTAAATACAGAAGTATTCGTATTTTCAACCGAAGTTTGTATATTCACATGGAAACTGTTTTATTTCCAATTTGTGTCCGTGATGGATAGTGTTAACTTAATATTTAGAAATAAGATTGTTTACAAGCCAAAAAAAATGGTTGCCTAATGGGGCAACTGCTTGGAAAAATAACTTGCTCACTGGGATTAATTTGAAGCTATGCTTGTTTATTTTGTATCATTGCACTGATGTCACTCAAAAATGTCATGTGACAGTTACGGCCACATTTTCATTCTGTAAATACTTTTATTGCATAAAATGTTTACTTCACAGTGTATTAAAAAGTATAATACATTAGTGTAATGTTTACGCAAATTAAATAGCTCGAGAAAACACTTTTTGACTATTTTTACAGAGCTATATCAGGGCCGTCGGAACATCATAAGATAAGTCCGGCGAATCTAGTGGGTGACCCCGCTACCCACCCAAAGTGTATGTTGTCACCACTCAGTTGAACCGTCTCGCCGAGACGGTTCAACTGAGTGGTAACAACATACACTTCTGATGTGACATGAGAAAAATTTCCAACAAAATGTTCACATTACGTTTTTTTCCCCATATATATGAATTCCAAATATGTCGATCCGGTAGTGGTCGGACCTGTCCCGACACCCCTGTGTATTGATTTTAATATGATATTTATGAACTTCTTGACTGATTCCATAACTTGGCCGAGTTTCTTATGGAATCAGTAAACTTGTTTGATGAATATATTAAATCTATACTAATGTGAGATCTCCTATTTAATAATTCCAGCACAAAAATATTTACACAATTCCCTAACATTTGATTGGTCCGTAGCAAGTCTCTGTCCAAAATTTATATCCCAGTAAACTCCCATGCCAAACTACTTTCCGTAACCGTGAGGCGCAGTTAAAATAATTCTTAAGAAAACGGAAAATAAACACATTTTCTTGATGAATTTATTTCAAATGCTGGAATTATAAGGAATGAATGGCCTTTTTGTTGAATTTATCGGGGATATAAACTTGGAAAAGTCGCGGGAATACTGGACGAGGCCTTCCAGCCTTCGTCCAGTATTCCCGCGACTTTTCCAAGTTTATACCCCGATAAATTTCACAAAAAGGCCATTCATTCCTATAATAAATGTCCTATTACACATACACTAATGTAATATTCCCTATTCAATAAATAGCATATTAAATCCTCACTCTATTTAGGATTGCCGTGACAACACCGGGGGCGACCATTGTGATGAGTGTATGGCTGGTTACTATGGTAACGCTATGGCGGGCACAGCCGCCGACTGTCAGCGATGCGCGTGTCCGCTGGAGGTCTCGTCTAACAAGTAAGATAATCCCCCTTTCTGTTTGACCTTTCATAAATCAATTTATTAATACTTATGATGTGTCATTTCTCATTTGAAGTTGTTTCATATTTCAGCTCATTAAAATTTCAAATCGTAACTTTTTAGCAACTTGGTATTGCCACATGCTGTTTTCAACAGACTTCATTTTATCATTACCAATAAGCCAGAAAATACTAAAATGTTGCCATTGTCATTTAATTAACATAATATTATTGTATTACCTCTTATCATGTCTTTCGCTGTTGATGATTTAGAAGGAAAAAAAATTCAGTTTGGATATGTTTTTATTCTCGCTGTAATTGGTCTGTGGTTGGTAGGGGAAACATCCCCCACAAACCATATACTTGTGTACATGTATATAAATATCAACATAATGATGTGTTTTGTGTTATACATGTATGTAATCTAATATAATTGTAACATGGTTAACGTCATGTTTATATTTCATAAATCATGTTGAATGATGGTTAAAATTTCATGTTGGCTCATACACATCTGTTTTCAGCTTCAGTCCTACATGTGAGCGAGTGAACGATAATCTGATCTGTACGGCCTGTGAGTCGGGATACACTGGTGACAGGTGTGAATTGTAAGTATCATAATCTGTTCTTAGTATATGTTGTTACCACTCAGTTAAACCGTCTCGTTGAGACGGTTAAAATGAGTGGTGACAACATATACTTTCATTTAGAAAGAAGGAAAATAGAGAAAAAAGTATTGTAGTCTATTCTGACTATATGTTGTTATCACTCAGTTGAACCGTATAGTTGAGACGGTTCAAATGACTTGTGACAACATATACAGTGGAACCCCTCCAAACCGGACCCCCTCTATACCGGAATTCGCGCTATACCGAACATACGACCACGTCCCGAATATTCTGCTATATAAACACATTAGTTTCTACCCCTCTATCCGGAACCCCTCTACTCCGTAATCCGGACGCCATTTCAAGTCCCAAAACCATATTTCAGCGTTAAAATAACCCCGGAAAACCGGAAACACGGTCACCTGTCAGGATGTCATCCAAGAAATACACCGCGCCCAATTTCAATGTTGTTGTTTCAAGCGGGTGTCAAAATCACACCGTGTTTGCAATAGACTGGTTCCCGGTAGTATTGTTCAGCTCTGGTTCCCAAAATGCGGAGCCACGAGAATGAGACGATTCTAACGGACTCCCAACTTGACATTTGTGTGGAAGAAATAACAAAATTGATCAAATTACACACATTAACTTGAGCTCTGTACAAGCGCTATCCATGCGTGTAATGCGCTAAGCGGCGTGTTTTTTTGAACGTCATAAGCAGCATTACAAAGTTAGGAATCTATTCAATACACATATACATGCGACCTAAATACGAGACATGTCTGCTGTTTCACATTATTTGTGAACCAACCGACCGATTAATTGAGAATCTGATAATTACTTAACGAGGCTGTAAACTCGTGACTGTAGCCTGTGGGCTATTGTAGCAGCTCGCGGTAACTACACAGCACACGCGAAATGTGTCATATGCTCTTTGCGACCAGTGTAGACCGTAGACTCCGATTACATTGCGAATCTGCACTATTTGCTATACCCCTTGCAAATCTGCACTATTTGCAATGTCAATAAAAAAAACACATTCTGGTCTTAAAAGAGCGCTCCAGCTGATCGAGAAAGTTCCACAGTGGCACAAAATACTTAAGGGCCTTTATCCCATGTCATCTGCATGTTTATTGGGAATTACACATGTCGACATGATAAAACACAACTGGGTAGCCGAGCCCCCTGTTAAGGTGCGTAATTTGGGGGTACATTTCTTATATCTCTATACAAATGGCAAGTTGGGAGTGCTTTAGAACCGTCTCATTGGGACTTAACTTTTTCGGGTGGAGAAATATGAAAATACTCCATAAATATACATACTGGTGGCTGGTCCACAACTAAACTGTCACCTTGTAGTGTAGTTTTATATAAAAAAAACACTGGTTTTTATTTGTTTGTTTGTTTGTTTCCGATGAAAAAGTCATCATATCAATTCTCAGAATAAAAAGAAACTTGACATATTTATTGAAATAATGTGTACATATGCTTTCAATATGGTAATAATGGTATATACTATACAAATCCAAGAGTTAATAATGGAAAACATACATTTCCTTAACTGGAAATAGAAAACCCCTCTAAACCGAAAACCCCTATAAACCGAACTGTTCAGTCTGTCCCCAGGGTGTTCGGTTTAGAGGGGTTCCACTGTACTTTCATTTAGAAAGAATGAAAATAGAGAAAAAAATATTGTAGTCTATTCTGACTATATGTTGTTACCACTCAGTTGAACCGTCTCGTACATACATTGAGAAGTTAAGAAAATAGAAATAAAATGTTGGTAAATTGTAGGCTAGCTGTTCTGGGACCTTGCCAATCACATTCTCAGCATGCAGTTTGATTGGCTGAAACTGAGATTTCATGTACACATTTGGTGGATATATTCAGAATGTTAAATAAGCTCATGCCAAGGCAACATACATGGTTAACATGCTTTGTCTCGGCCAATCAAACTGATCGATTGCATGTACAAATTCGGCGATTGTATTTGGATTGTTTGTTTAAACATTGGCCCTGGGGGCCTTTTCACTAAACTGTACGACTCAAATGTTCGTAACTATAAGTCTGTAAATTTCACATTAACAATATGTTCTTGTAAACAATTATTGGATTTACATTTATTGAGCATAGGCTGCATATGCAGCCTATGCTCAATAAATGTAAATCCATCAATTGAAATTTACAGACTTCTAAATCTGCTCTTACGAACATTTTAGTCGTACAAAGTTTAGCCTGGTGATGTATTGTCATGTGGCATCAAATTGTACCTGTGTCATAGAATATTTTATCATACCCAAATTTTCCTAACATTCAAACGAGTGAACACAATGTATACTTTCATGGAGAAACAAAGAAAATTTAAAACAAAAGTGTCCCACTTGACATGGGTTAAATGGACAATTTATAATAGATTTGGGTATGAAAATAAACAATTCTGTTTTGCTTTAATATAACATTTTATGTTTCCATAGTTGCGACATTGGTTACTATGGCGACCCGTCATCACCCGGTGGAACCTGTGAGTCATGTGACTGCAACCCTGAGGGATCCTGGGATACGTCATGTGACTATGCGGGCAGGTGCACTTGTCTGACGGGGATTATGGGAGATAAATGCGACCAGTGCGAGGCAAGACATGCAGTCGTGGGCGGAGCTTGTGTGTGTAAGTATTTGCAACCGCCTGCCTTAATCTCGCCAAGCATAAGTATAATTTATCCCGTCAACGCAGTGTGTATATGCCGTGAAACATGGTGCCGTGAAACGTTTTTGATATCCTGTCAGTACGACCTAATCACTGCATATGAATATGTGTGGTTGTCATACTAGTTGATTCTCCGATTTTGAGGATGCGGCCGGAGTTATTTTTTTGCATTTTAAAGCTATTTGTAGGTGTTGACTATGTAGGTGTTGAAATAGAATAGTAGGTTAGTGCCGTGAATGGGAAAAAATATCTGACCCAGTCACATTTCTCCCATCACAGCCACGTTTTATTTTTAGCTCTAAGCGATGCTCTTCTGTTTTGATGGGCCGTTAAGCACCATTTCATTCCATTATTGGTCTTTCGGATAAGTCTTGAAACCAAGGCCATATAGCTGTTATATTAACTCTTTGCATGCTAGTGGCGAAAATATCCGCCAAACGAATTAGGAATATATGTTTTATTTCTCTCTGTAAATATGTCTTGAAATTTCATTAGAATTGAGTCCTCAGGACTCAATTCTAATGAAATTCCAAGACATATTCATGATATTTACGGGGAGAAATACAAGAAAATATGATGAATTCTTGTCCGCTAGTTTTGAACTATTTATAGCCCACAAGTTTCCCAGCATGCAAAGAGTTAAAAGGCCATATATCTTTATTACCTTAGCTGTTGCTGGGACGTTAAAACGTACCCTTTCACTGTTTCCATTAATTCATTCATTTAGAATTGTCTAAAATATTTTGTTTTGCAAATTGATGATAAAATATTTTATCCCTTAAGTGGGTGGCAGGTGGGAGAATGCGATGGGTAATTTAACGATCGGGGTTCATCCTTACAGGAATTCTGACTGGAGACCTGGTTTGGCCCTCACATACGTCTTTGGCATTTTGTATGTGACATGTGGTTGAATCTGGTTATACCCCTTATGTGAGTATTACGATTATTCGTAATCCTATTTTAGGGGAAGGGGCCAAGTGACTTTGGTGTGGTATGGACTTGGCACCAGGTCGGACAGGTTATTTTAATTTCAGGGCTGAATAGTTTTTCTCGATGTAAATATTCCGTTCTGATTTTGTGATTTTCCCACCAATGCATTAGGTTAAAACGGGATTGAACCCGTTTGCCCGGCCGTACATGACCTTAGCCGTTAAACACCAATAAACAGACAAACAAAAGTTTATCCCTTAAAATACGGGAAACGTAATTTTTCGTATGCTGTTGTTTTATATTGTTTCCTTCATTCTCGATACAAACATGGAAATGATTCTCAAGTGTTGTCAAAGAATGTTTTTGATGAAAATGAAAAAAAAAATGAAGAAAAAAAATCAACAACAGATTACAAATTTTATTCAGCATTGTAAGTGTATTCTTATACAGGCTGTCAGTGTGTGATCACATTGTATCAGAACAGTGTGACGTAAAGTTGATGTCATTGTTAGTAAATTTTACTTCAATAACTTCCAAACCCCACAACAGATTTTACTGAAACATGATGCAGCATTGGTTGCATTTTATTCTGTAATTGGTCATATACGGCTGTGACTGGACATATGGGTCTGATGGTTTTGCGACCTTTATAGATTAAGATCAGTCTGTGGATCCACACTGTCTGATCAAGATCTGCACTGTCGCCAGTCCATCAATGAAAGTCATTCATTATCAGGCTACAGGAGTGTACCATTTGATCATGAGCTATGCTGGTCACAAATCCCATACATTTCCCCATTTCAGCTTGTGACGAGGGTTGTACACGGACCCTTATGTCTGACCTGGATGAACTAGACAAGATGGTTGACACATTACCCTTCGACATTTCGAATGTCACCGTTCCCATCGGCAAACTGAACGGGATTAGGAATCAGACCGCGGCCCTCAATGTAAGTTTGATCGTCTTGTACAGTGTAGTTTTAGTATTCATAAGCTTTGGTATTTTATCCATGGTTAATGGTCTTGTATGTAAGATAATTAGATATAAACATATTATAGGAGTGAATGGCCTTTTTGTGGAATTTATCGGGGTATAAACTTGGAAAAGTTGCGGGAATACTGGACTAAGTCCAGTATTCCCGCGACTTTTCCAAGTTTATATCCCCGATAAATTCAACAAAAAGGCCATTCATTCCTTATAATTCCAGCATTTGAAATAAATTCATCAAGAAAATGTGTTTATTTTCCGTTTTCTTAAGAATTATTTTAATTGCGCTTCACGGTTACGGAAAGTAGTTCGGCGTGGGAGTTTACTGGGATATAAATTTTGGACAGAGACTTGCTACGTGCCAATCAAATGTTAGGGAATTGTGTAAATATTTTTGTGCTGGAATTATAAAGATATTGGTACAGATCCAGGGTTATATTATGTGGCTGTGATTGAAGAAATACGTCTTATGGGTGTTGCAACAAGTGTAGATCCAGAGCAGCCTATGCTTCAACACAGTCTGATCAGGATCTGCACTCTTTGCAACAACTGTCCTGCGTCTAACAATCAATATAGATTGTTATCAGACTACAGAGAGTGCGGTATGATCAGGAACTACACAGGTCATAAATACCATAAGCCCCGTTTCTCCAGTCACAGTCACAAATGTGTTGAGCATGTACTGAAGTGTTATGCTCAAAATCAACATAGTTCTCTAGGTTTAGCATGATCTGATGCCATGCGACATTTTGGTATCAGATTTTGAGTACACACTTATGAACCATGTTTAACCATTGCCCATGTTTGTAGACCTGTAGCCGATTTCATCAACATTGGACAGTATACTTTTCTAGCAAAGTATACTTTGAGGGTGGGGTAATCATTTATTTTTCCCGAAATGAATTATTTCATATAGAACTAACAACTGCATATATTTGATGATTAAAAGTATGCAGAATTATTATGCTGAATTTATTACATTATCACAGCCAAATTGGCTGTGATAATGTAATGAATTCAGTATAATAAAAATTAATAAATTTATCCTAAAATTGAAAATTTCTTCCTCAAAGTATACTTTGCTAGAAAAGTATACTTTGCAATGTTGGTGAAATAGGCTACTGATCTGTGAATATGTACATGTGGCTTATTGCCGTTGTCTCCAGTGTAGAACCATATCAGCTTTAATAGTTCACCAGTCTGATTATAGTTTACACCGAACGGTTCATCATTGGTTAGTGTACTATTTTTGATGATGAAGCCTTGGCTCAGATTGGTAGGTTCCCATTTGTATTTATTTTCATGTTATTTGAAATAGAGGGCAATAGCCCACAAAATTACAAAAAAATCAAGAGCATTCTACCATGAAACACGGTATGTGTACAATGGTAAACTTAGAGCCTGCAACACAACACAAAACCACGCTCCACCACCAGCAGTTGGCAATCCCGAAGTGAAAAAAGGTAGGCATATCTCATGTCAATGTCTGTTCTTCATGTATTTCTTTTGTAGAATCACAGCTGGAAGATCCATACACATCCATTGCCCACAAAAACATTAAAGTCTTGTCAATTTTCAAGAACTGGCAATTTATAGTTTAAGTTATGCCAGGGCTCCAGTAGCCTATTTCACCAACATTGCAAAGCATACTTTTCTAGCAAAGTATACTTTGAGGGAGAACTTTTCAATTTTAGGATAAATTTATTAATTTTTATTATACTGAATTTATTACATTATCACAGCCATTATGGCTGTGATAATGTAATAAATTCAGTATAATAATTCTGCATACTTTTAATCATGAAATACATGCATTTATTAGTTATATTTGAAATAATGCATTTCCGGAAAAATAAATGATTACTCCCTCAAAGTATACTTTGCAATTTTGATGAAATCTGCTACAGATAAGGAATTTGTAATCGAGTATTGTCACTCCATCATTTCTGAAGCAATTTGGTATTTCAAAATTTTAATTGGGTAAAATAAAATCACACTACTGTTTACACATCAACAGACAACAATTATTGAAGAGACAATTCTAATGAAATACCAAGATTTGTTTTCATGAAAAATAAGGAAAATACAATGTATGCTATATTTGTGGTCTGTTTATTGATTTATGCAGCAATGTAAAGGTACCACACATTTTTTATTGCCGTTTGATACTCGCTACTTTTGGGTTTTTGGCAATTTTAATTGGGTATTTAAGCAAATACGCAGCTTATTTGGAGCCCTGGTTATGTTTACTGAACTTTTATTTACGTTTTTAGCCAAACTAGCACACATTGCTGAGCTTGAAATCAATCCCATTCTTATTCATTGCACAGCCATCATGTAACCAGACCATAGGACACTTCCAGCCTGTACAAGTTCTTTTGGTACGAATCTCAGTATGACAGTATCGTTACTTACAAAATACTACTTTATACAAACAACCTCCCTTATAAATATGCATGAAATGAAGACCTATATTGAAGTATACGGTGTACATATATCACAGTTTTATTGTTATTCGGCTTGTTCAAAATTACCGTGTAGACTTTTATTGCTGCATTCTCATCTTTCAAGGAAAATGAATTAAATTTGCAACATTGACAAAGTCTAGCAGATCTATACTTTCATGTACAGAGAGAATATATCAATAAAAAGAAATAAAAAATGGGTGATTCTAACTCCGTATCTATGTTGCCTATGACTCCTGTTATGTGGTCCGCAGAATAAAAGTCTACATGTATTTGAACAGCCCTCGTTTGTGTTGAATACAATTATTTTCATAACTACAAATGCATTTATGATATTCTGTTTTGAATGTGGATGTAATAATATGTCCCTGATTCAGAAGTTACAATATATTACTCCAATCTCGAACTCTGGTATGGTGTTCCAGGCCTGTACGCAGGAATTCATTTAGGGGGGTGCGTTATCGACGGCGCGAAGGGCTAAACATTGTTTTTTGCACATTCACGGACAGAACTCGGCAGATTAACCATTTCACCCCTAAATAACTGGAATGGATTTTGCTAAGTTAATTTTGCAACCCATTCCAATCATCACAAAATGATTTTCAGTCCATTTATGAACATGACGTGTTTTTGTTCTCAAAATTATGAAAATTACTTTCAAAAAGTGCAGATCCTGATGAGACGGCTCGTCACGAGCCGGCTCATCTGGATCTACACTTTTTGCCAATACCACTATACAGACCTGTGGTGTTGAAGGGCTTAAGGGGGGTGCGTACACGTACGGGCCTGTGTTCTGCTAAGGCCATCATAATTATTGCTATCGTGTCAATACTACGATAGCACGATACTACTACGATGGCAATACCATGATTCCATGATAGACTAGCGATAGTACAATGATGATACTACGATGATGGTAGTACGATGGCGATAGTACAATACCACAATATTCTGTTGTAGTATCGTCATCGTGCTGTCATAGTATCACCATTATAATTATACTGTCTCGATAATAGTATTATCATCATAGTATTGGAATATCGTCATCATATTATTGCAATAATATCGTCATCCTCATATCGTGCTGTCATAGAAATGACCCAATAGCAATATTATGATTGTCTTAATGGAACACCGGTGTTCCGTTTAGGCCATCATAATATTGCTATCAGTTCATTTCTATGACAGCACGATACCGATAGTACGATAGATAGTATGATGGCCTCAACAGAACACCTTGTTTTGCCTCTCTTGAGATTTGTGAGTAAAGTTATGTAACCTCTAGGGTGGACGAGATATAGCTGCATGTATGTTGTAACGTGGTTAATGGACTATTATCATACATGCATACATACATACATACGGTAAGTCTGTGCCGAACTCCCTGGACCACCAAATACAGCTCTGAAGACGCATTTTCTGCGCCATATTTCATCAAAATCCGTTGCATATTAAGGAAAATATCAAATAATACTTTCTTTGGAGTGGGCGACGTTGTTGTTGTTGTTGTAACCATGTGATCATGCACCCTGATAGATGGATAAGATTCAGTGGGTGGATTATTCATCGTACATGTGGGGAATCATGATTTAACTTATCACATCCCTATGTTAGCTTGTCCACATGCTGTGCAATGACCGAAACAAATGTGTCAAAGATGGGATAAGTCATTCTGTGTCATTGAATTAACTCTTTGCATGCTGGGAAACATGTGGGCTATAAATAGTTCAAAACTAGCGGACAAAAATTCATCATATTTTCTTTTATTTCTCCCCGTAAATATCATGAATATGTCTTGGAATTTCATTAGAATTGAGTCCTCAGGACTCAATTCTAATGAAATTTCAAGACATATTTACAGAGAGAAATAAAACATATACACCTAATTCGTTTGGCGGATATTTTCACTGCTAGTATGCAAAGAGTTAAATACTCCATCATGTCATGTATTTCATTCTGTGTTGTCTACAATTGTGTGTAATCTTTCCCCAATAATACAATATGTTCAATAATTCTGCAAAAACCAGGAACCCACTTTTCAGAATTGTTATACAATTGTGGCTGTGACTGGAGAAATGGGACTTATGGGATCAAATGTCACACTCCTGTATCCTGATAATTATCTATAGTTCTTCTTAGAATCATTATGGGTGTTTCATTGATGGAATGGCGAACAGTGCAGATCCTAACGAGACTATGCGGATGCACAGGCTGATCTGGATCTATACTGGTTGCAAATCCCATAAACCCCATTTATCCAGTGACAGCCACAATTATTGTATCATTGATGTATCATCATATCATAATTTAGTCATAATCATCTTAATTTTACGTTGTATTTAGCAATGTTCTGTTGTTACATTGGGTCTTATATAGTTATAATTTGATGTACTGTTTCTATTTTATGTAATGACTGACCATTACAATGCTGAATTAATTTGTGTCGTCTGCTGAATATTTTTTCCATTTTTCTCATCAAAAACTTGGTTTGGCAGCACTTTGGAATGCTGGCAAACCATGTTTTTACTGAGAGAAAAGACAAAATATGAATTATCAGCAGACGACTATTTTCGGTTTTCCGCATTCTAAGGGTTAACGTATAAGTTTATGTATATAGCCTTTGACAAAACATGGCTTGTTGCCTTAGAACGAACAGCGAACAGCTGCTCAGTTTCAAAAGGGTATGACCTGTTCACAATTTTATCAGCAAAACAACTCATTGAAGTCTATGAAAACAATGTGTGCTATTGATTTATTTCTCCATACCATAAAAGTATATAAGACACATTTTGCCAGAACATTGCTTTTATATGTATTGACCATGTGAACTTGTGTATGAAAATATACAACTTGGTTCATTTAGCTAGTTTAGATGATGACTGACATATACATCCATATACAACCATATACGGTACATTTTCTGCCAGATCAGTCTTGACTGGTCGTAAATGCCAAGTTGTTTTTTTCCATGCGCTAGCTCATACCATGTATTATCCAGAACCTGATGTTTAATGCTGTAACCATGTATTATTTGAGAAAAATGATATGTAAAATCACAAATAAATATTACCAACAAGTCCGAAGAGCTCATTTTGCCGTAAAGGCCATAATAATATTTCCAGCATATAGCAGTAAATATGTTGTTGTATGTGGCATTAAACCTCAGATTTTGTTAGATAGTTCTAAAATCTAATTCTAATACCAGGGATCCTAGTCATCACATATTTGTTTACTTAATTCTACTTTGCCAACAAAGAAAACAACATTATTCTGGCTTAGAATTCTTTATGAATATTCTCTCAGCTATAATAACTTCTGAAGAATTCTGGGGGCCGTTTCACTAAACTTTGTACGACTAAAATGTTCGTAAGTGCAAATTTTGGATCGTCTGGAAATTGCAATTGATGGATTTACATTTATTGAGCATAGGCAGCAATCCAACAATTATTTACAAGAAAACAGTGTTAATGTGAAATTTACAAACGATCCTAATTTTGCAGTTACGAACATTTTAGTCGTACGAAGTTTAGTGAAATGGGCCCCTGAACTTTTATGTCTTCTTGGAGAGAAAATAATTATATACTGAAATAATGCATGGATCCCTGTGTATTACTTGTGTAAAATACAGGGATTCCGCTGGCGATCGCCACTTTCGCAATTGGCGATAAAAATAAACAATTGGCGATAAAAAATTACAATTTTCGAAAAAAAAACAAAAAAAAAACAACATTTTTTTGTTTTTTTTTTGCCAATTGTTTTATTTTTTTTGAAGTGGCGATTTTTTTTATTTTCCCCAGCGGAATCCCTGAAAATAATATAACTGTACTCATGTATTTATATTAGGCATGCATATTTATTGTACTCGTAACAGAAACAGCTGGAAGACCTTCGTTTAGCGGAAGCGAACATTGTAAAAGATCGTGTGAGGTCTATGTCAAAAGAAGTTGAGATGATTAATAAAAGGGTATGGGTGTTTTGTCTCTATGTTTGTATTTGTGTTCATTAATATGTACATGTGATAACCCACATATTCATAGGGTTAAAGTAATTTTAAAGACACAAATAAGGTTATATTTTGGTATTAACCCTTAGACCGCTATCTTATTTGTTTTGTCGTCTGCTGTTTATTTTCTATTTTCCAATTTTTATCATCAAACACATGCTTTGACAGCACTTTAGAATAATTTACAACATGCTTTGACAGAACTTCAGAATCATTTCCATTGGAAATGATTCTGAAGTGCTGTCAAAGCATGTTTTTATTGAGAAATAAGGCAAGATATAAAAGCAACAGCAGACAACAATTGTTGTGAGTAGCGGTCTAAGGGTTAATATTTGGCCACAATGTGTGTCTAGGGATGTTGATTTGTTTTGCATACACTCTACATCTGAGCACCCAAGTTGAAGGTAAATGCGTCAAAGTATTTTTTGTTATCTCAATAAATGCATAGCCCCATCACCAATTGTTGTCGCGCCTGCTTTAGCGGAAGTCGCGACAAAAGTCGCCGCTTTTTCCGTGGGCAGCGTCATCCGAAATGTCAAAAATTTTGTACAAGCTTCGTCATCATGGTATAACTTTAATATTACTAGACTGATTGCTTCAATATTTCGGCACCTGATACATATGAGCATTTGGAACACCGTTTCCGTGGCGTAATTCTTGTAGTAATATTTGGCCACAATGTGTACCTAGGGATGGTGCTTTGTTTCGCATACATCACATGTCTGAACATCCAAGATCAACGTCATTGAGGACTTGTGTTGATTTTATTACTGAGGCTGTCAGCGAGGGGATTATCTTAGTGATACAGATGGGTTTGTTTGTGTTCTCATAAACCATTTCACTGTGATTTAGCTTTAAAGGCCCTTGGTCCTGCGCGTTCTTCTGCATAACATGCCATCAGTACAGTATCATACAGTATGCAATAAATAGAATCTAACATTTGTACTGGACAAGGGCTACACTGTTAAAACTGAATGAGCACATTTCTCAAGGCAGATCACAATTAATCAATTACTGAAAACTTAATTAGCAATGCCAAGTAGTAAGATTAGTGCTAATCCTATTGCTTTGAGGAAGTGGGGCTAAGTGATTCTGATGTAATGAGGACCTGGTACCAGATCAGGTTATTCTAATTTCAGGGTTGAATATATATTTTTTACGAAAATGTTCAGTTCTGATTTTGGATTTCCCCCCATCCATATAGGTAAAATACGTCAGGATCTGTACTTTTCATCATTCCATCCATAAAACACCTGTCATGCTTCGATCAAACAATATAGATCATTATCAGGCTATATGAATGTGCTATTTGATCAGGAGCTAGACTGGGCACAAATCACGCAAGCACAATTTCTAGAGTCACAGCCACAGATAAGTGAATAAATAATATAGGAATGAATGGCCTTTTTTTGGAATTTATCGGGGTATAAACTTGGAAAAGTCGCGGGAATACTGGACGAGGCCTTAAAAAATTACAATTTTCGAGAAAAATTTTTTTTATCGCTTCGTCCAGTATTCCAGTGACTTTTCCAAGTTTATATCCCCGATAAATTCCACAAAAATGCCATTCATTCCTTATAATTCCAGCATTTGAAATAAATTCATCAAGAAAATGTGTTTATTTTCCGTTTTCTTAAGAATTATTTTAGCTGCGCCTCAAAGTAGTTTGGCGTGGGAGTATACTGGGATATAAATTTTGGACAGACACTTGCTACGGGCCAATCAAATGTTAGGGAATTGTGTAAATATGTTTGTGCTGGAATTATTGAGCAATGACACTTCCAGTCGGAGGATGTGCTGGAGATCAGTAAACAGACGGAGACGGATGCCGGTACCCTGCTCACCAATTCCACAGATGTGGAGTCAAAGGTCAACAAACTGCAACAGGACATGGAAGGTACGCACAACCAGTAGCCTATTTCATCAACATTGCAAAGTATACTTTCCTAGCAAAGTCTACTTTGAGGGAGAAATTTTCAATTTTATAATAAATTCAATAATTTTTATTATACTGAATTTATTACATTATCACAGCCATTTTGGCTGTGATAATGTAATAAATTCAGTATAATAATTCTGCATACTTTTAATCATCAAATGTATGCAGTCGTTAGTTATATATGAAATAATGCATTTCAGGAAAAATAAATGATTACTCCCTCAAAGTATACTTTGCAATGTTGGTGAAATCAGCTACAGAGCTCTTTGTGTCTAAAGCGTACTATACCCCCTGATTTCAGTACTATACCCCTGATTTCAGTACTATCCCCCCTGATTTCAGTACTATACCCCCTGATTTCAGTACTATACCCCCTGATTTCAGTACTATACCCCCTGATTTCAGTACTATCCCCCCTGATCAGTACTATACCCCTGATTTCAGTACTATACCCCCTGATTTCAGTACTATCCCCCTGATTTCAGTACTATACCCCCTGATTTCAGTACTATACCCCCTGATTTCATATACCCCCTGATTTCAGTACTATACCCCCTGATTTCAGTACTATACCCCATATACCCCCTGATTTCAGTACTATACCCCCTGATTTCAGTACTATACCCCCTGACCCCTGATTTCAGTACTATACCCCCTGATTTCAGTACTATACCCCTGATTTCAGTACTATCCCCCCTGATTTCAGTACTGATTTCAGTACTATACCCCCTGATTTCAGTACTGATTTCAGTACTATACCCCCTGATTTCAGTACTATACCCCCTGATTTTCAGTACTATACCCCCTGATTTCAGTACTATATTTCAGTACTATACCCCCTGATTTCAAAATCATTGCGTATTTTACTTTTGCAAATGGATTACATGTATTGATTTTCTTCATTACTAAATAGGGAACAAATGATAAAAAAAAATATAACAAATTTAAACATTCACTTATTTGAGCTGCACACTGTTTGCTTTTTGCAGCTCAACTAAGTGAATTTTCAACTTTATGACAGTATTTTCACTACTCAATTTGAAAATCAATGCGTATTTTCACATTGCTGTGCGTATTTTGTACTCGGACTTTTGATAATCAATGTGTATTCAGCTAAAATAATTGCGTACGCACCTTATCTGGAGCGCTGACAATTACTGATAATTATCATGGATTTCACCCATGTGTACTAATTTGGCTAATCTAAAGTGCACTATTTTATTTGTGTATAATTTACAAGTACGACATCAATATCAGTACATACATGTATATACAAAATTATACAAATGGGATTGGATTGAAAACAAGCTTATATAAATCCTCTCCCTAACATGTGACATAGTATGACAGGCTGCCGAAACCAGGTTTAACAAACATAATTAGTACTGCCATTAGCATAACTCTTTGCATGCTAGCAGTGAAAATATCCGCCAAACGAATTAGGAGTATCTCTCTGTAAATATGTCTTGAAATTTCATTAGAATTGAGTCCTGAGGACTCAATTCTAATGAAATTCCAAGACATATTCATGATATTTACGGGGAGAAATACAAGAAAATATGATGAATTTTTGTCCGCTAGTTTTGAACTATTTATAGCCCATAAGTTTCCAAGCATGCAAAGAGATAAAATAGGATTTTATTCTTATGTTATGTTCCCAATTTCTGCTTCCTGCGGTACCCGGTAGATGTATTATAGATGCACTTTGAGTGAGTAATTATTTACTTGTCCTGAAATAGATAATTTCTTATGAAACAAATACCTGTTTATATGTTGATGAATAAGCTTATTTATCATTCCTGTTGTATATTTATTACATTATCATAACCATTGTATTTCATTAATAAAAATGTTAATTTATATATGCATAAATTCCCCAGATCTGATAAATGACCTTGAGAACCGCCTGGCGATATCCTTCCACAACCGGAGTGGTATCAATGTCACCAGGGCCCTTATAGAAGCCAGGGCCATTCTTGATGAGATTCGGCTCCGTGATTTTACTGATGCCGAACATGCTGCGCTCACAGAGGTTAAGTAAGTTTGTTCTATTAATCTCACAGAGGTTAAGTAAGTTTGTTCTATTAATCTCACGGAGGTTAAGTAAGTTTGTTCTATTCATCTCACGGAGGTTAAGTAAGTTTGTTCTATTCATCTCACAGAGGTTAAGTAAGTTTGTTCTATTCATCTCGAGAAGTATTATTAGCACTATTGATATACTTTTTTCCACAATCAATGTTAAGTTTTCGTGTTTGAGTCCATTTCTTTGTTACTGTACCACCTAGGACCACCAAACTTTCACAGCTTCATAATCAAGGGGTGCCCACCACATATCACTATCCAACATGTTACTTTTTTTTTAACTTGACCCATTTTTTTCCGCGTAGTCGACTTAGCCATTTTCAATGTTAAGTTTTCGCGTTTACAATGTTAAGTTTTCGTGTTAACTTTCACAGCTTCATAATCAAGGGGTACCCACCACATATCACTATCCAACATGTTATTTTTTTTTTTAACTTGACCCATTTTTTTCCGCGCAGTCGACTTAGCCATTTTCAATGTTAAGTTTTCGCGTTTACAATGTTAAGTTTTCGTGTTTAAGTCCATTTCTTTGGTACTGTACCACCTAGGACCACCAAACTTTCACAGCTTCATAACCAAGGGGTGCCTACCACATACAACTATCCAACATGTGACCATTTTTTTACCTTCACCTATTATTTCTACGTAATTGACTTAGCCATTTTCAACGTTAACTTTTTAACGTACGTCTGGTTAAAGTTTTTTGGTTAAAACTTTTTCGTTGTACTATATCTCTGCAACTGCTTCGCCCATTACCTTGAAACTTCACATGGGTGTTTATCATCATCCATATTTTCATTCTAACCCCCAACCGTGCGGCCCCTGTGCCCAATGTCAAGGTCAAATTACTTTTGAATTTTTTAGTTAAAGTTTTTTCGTGTACTATATCTCTGCAACTGCTTCACCCAATACCTTGATACTTCACATGGGTGTTTATACATCATTGTCGCACCTGCTTGCGGAAAGCGCGATCCTGTGCCCAATGTCAAGGTCAAATTACTTTGAATTTTTTTGTTAAAGTTTTTTCGTGTACTATATCTCTGCAACTGCTTCACCCAATACCTTGATACATCACATGGGTGTTTATCATCATTGTCGCACCTGCTTGCGGAAAGCGCGATCCTGTGCCCAATGTCAAGTTCAAATTACTTTGAATTTTTTTTTTAAAGTTTTTTTTTGTGTACTATATCTCTGCAACTGCTTCACCCAATACCTTGATACTTCACATGGGTGTTTATCATCATTGTCGCACCTGCTTGCGGAAAGCGCGATCCTGTGCCCTATGTCAAGTTCAAATTACTTTGAATTTTTTTGTTAAAGTTTTTTTTGTGTACTATATCTCTGCAACTGCTTCACCCAGTACCTTGATACTTCACATGGGTGTTTATCATCATTGTCACACCTGCTTGCGGAAAGCGCGATATCGTCGGCATTTTGGCATACGTCCGTCCGTTCGTCCGTGTGTCCGGTTAAAGTTTTTTGGTTAAAGTTTTTCCATCTACTATATCTATTTTTTTAGTGTCCATGCCTCGCCCCAAGGCGCGACATGCAGGCCACGGCCATCTAGTCTACAAAAAGTGGGTATAATTATGTTATCCAAGTGTCTATGCTTGGAAAAAACCTGGCCTTCGTGGCTTTGCCTCGTTTCTTGTTTGGTACTGTACCACCTAGGACCACCAAACTTTCACAGCTTCATAACCAAGGGGTACCCACCACATATCGCTATTCAACATGTTACCTTTTTAGCCAGGTTTTTTTGAGAAAAAAAATCCAGGCTATTGGATTGGCGAAAGCCGGGCGGGCGGGCGGGCGGGCGGGCGGCGTCCACAATCAATGTTAAGTTTTCGTGTTTGAGTCCATTTCTTTGTTACTGTACCACCTAGGACCACCAAACTTTCACAGCTTCATAATCAAGGGGTGCCCACCACATATCACTATCCAACATGTTACTTTTTTTTTAACTTGACCCATTTTTTCCGCGCAGTCGACTTAGCCATTTTCAATGTTAAGTTTTCGCATTTACAATGTTAAGTTTTCGTGTTTAAGTCCATTTCTTTGGTACTGTACCACCTAGGACCACCAAACTTTCACAGCTTCATAATCAAGGGGTGCCCACCACATATCACTATCCAACATGTTACTTTTTTTTTAACTTGACCCATTTTTTCCGCGCAGTCGACTTAGCCATTTTCAATGTGACCATTTTTTTACCTTCACCTATTATTTCTACGTAATTGACTTAGCCATTTTCAACGTTAACTTTTTAACGTACGTCTGGTTAAAATGTTTTGGTTAAAAGTTTTTCGTTATACTATATCTCTGCAACTGCTTCACCCATTACCTTGATACTTCACATGGGTGTTTATCATCATCCATATTTTCATTCTAACCCCCAACCGTGCGGCCCCTGTGGCCAATGTCTTAAATTTTTTTTGTGTACTATATCTCTGCAACTGCTTCACCCATTACCTTGATACTTCACATGGGTGTTTATCATCATTGTCGCACCCGCTTGCAGAAAGCGCGATATCGTCGTCATTTTGGCATATGTCCGTCCGTCCGTCCGTACGTACGTCCGTGTGTCCGGTTAAAGATTTTTTTTTTTTTTATGTTTTCATCTACTATATCTATTTTTTTAGTGTCCATGCCTCGCCCCAAGGCGCGACATGCAGGCCACAGCCATCTAGTCTACAAAAAGTGGGTATAATTATGTTATCCAAGTGTCTATGCTTGGAAAAAACCTGGCCTTCGTGGCTTTGCCGCGATTCTTGTTATTTTCATCAGTCAATTTTATTATGCCCCGCCACCGAATGGTGAGGGGGGGCATATAGTGTTACCAGCATCTATACGTCCGTCCATCTGTACGTATGTACACGTCTGTACGTATGTCACAAAACATTAACACTCGGGTAAATGGCTAATAATTTATGTTTCCTTGCTCAGATCTGCTTCACATTGTACACACACATTGCTCCAATGGTCCTCTACCGCCCTGTGACAAATCTACATTCGTTTTGCCCCCGCTAAGCCCAGGGTCAAGGTCACAGACGAAACCTGAACGCTCGGGTATATGGCTTATAATTTCTGTTTCCTTGTTTTCAAATGTGTCTCGTTTTCTTTGGCTGCCAGCGGGGGCATTCGTGTGCCGACAGGCCACATTTCTAGTTAAAGTATAAAGTACTATCATGCCGTTTATTATACCCCTGAAGTATGCCATGGGTGTATAGTGTATAGGGTGTATAGTTTTTGCCTTTCCATCCATTTGTCTGTACCTACATCCATCGGTAACACATATAAAGTTATCATTTTGATATATTTTTTTTAAAATATTTGTTTGTTTGTCCAGACGGCAACTGTCTTATCTGTTAGCCCCTGATCACTTGCTCTAGTGGGTGTCGTTTCCCTCTGTTCGCATGTTCGTTGCATTGACCCATTGGATGCAAAATTTGTGTCTTGGAAAATATTTGATTAGTTTCTTTTTTAGCTCACCTGAGCGAAGCTCATGTGAGCTATTGTTACTGCAATGTGTCCGTCGTCCGTCGTCGTCGTCGTCCGTGAACATTTTCAAACGTCTTCTCCTCGGTAACCATTGGGCCTATAGTCACCAAACTTCATGGTCATGGTCCTTAGGTAGGGGGATTACAAAATTGTTAAAATTACAAATTACATCATTACGTAATCCAAGATGGCCGCCGTCTAAAAATAGCACAAATTCTTCAAAAATCTTCTTCTCAAGAAACGCCGACCGGATTTCGACAAAACTTGGTAGGACTGATCGATGTACAATGCTCTTTCAAAGTTGTTAAAATGGTGACCCTGGGGTCAAAAATGGGCGTGGCCCGTGGGGTCAAATTGGGGTCAAATTTTATTTTTGACCGAATATGGTCTTGTCATATATCAAATTGAAGGTATCAACGAGGCGATCACTCTGGTGCATTTTTGTCGAAATCGGATGGTTAGGTCATCCAAGATGGCCGCCGAAAGGTCAAAAGGTCGTTCTTTTATTAGAGATTTCAAAATTCTTCTTCACATGAACCGCTTGGCCCATGGTAGCCAAACTTAAGAGTTATGGTCCATGGGTGAAGCCTTTTCAGATTTGTTAAAATGGAGGTCATCGCTGATCCAAGATGGCCGCCGTCAAAAAATAGCATAAATTCTTAAAAAATCTTCTTCTCATGAACCGCTAGCCGGATTTCGACGAAACTTGGTAGGAATGATCGATGTACAATGCTCTTTCAAAATTGTTAAAATGGTGACCCTGGGGTCAAAAATGGGCATGGCCCGTGGGGTCAAATTTTATTTTTGACCGAATATGGTCTTGTCATATATCAAATTGAAGGTATCAACGAGGCGATCACTCTGGTGCATTTTTTGTCGAAATCGGATGGTTAGGCCATCCAAGATGGCCGCCAAAAGGTCAAAAGGTCGTTCTTTTATTAGAGATTTCAAAATTCTTCTTCACATGAACCGCTTGGCCCATGGTAGCCAAACTTAAAAGTTATGGTCCATGGCTGAAGCCTTTTCAGATTTTGTTAAAATAAAATGGAGGTCATCGCTAATCCAAAATGGCCGCCGTCTAAAAATAGCACAAATTCTTAAAAAATCTTCTTCTCATGAACCGCTAGCTGGATTTCGACAAAACTTGGTAGGAATGATCGATGTACAATGCTCTTTCAAAGGTGTTAAAATGGTGACCCCGGGGTCAAAAATGGGCGTGGCCCGTGGGGTCAAATATTATTTTTTAACAAATATGGTCATGTCATATATCACATTGAAGGTATCAATGAGGCGATCACTCTGGTGCATTTCTTGTCGAAATCGGATGGTTAGGTCATCCAAGATGGCCGCCAAAAGGTCAAAAGGTCGTTCTTTTATTAGAGATTTCAAAATTCTTCTTCACATGAACCGCTTGGCCCATGGTAGCCAAACGTAAGAGTTATGGTCCATGGGTGAAGCCTTTTCAGATTTGTTAAAATGGAGGTCATCGCTAATCCAAGATGGCCACCGTCTAAAAATAGCATAAATTCTTAAAAAATCTTCTTCTCATGAACCGCTAGCTGGATTTCGACAAAACTTGGTAGGAATGATCGATGTACAATGCTCTTTCAAAGTTGTTAAAATGGTTACCCCGGGGTCAAAAATGGGCGTGGCCCGTGGGGTCAAATTTTATTTTTGACCGAATATGCTAATGTCATATATCAAATTGAAGGTATCGATGAGGCGATTGCTCTGGTGCAATATTTGTCGGAATCGGATGATTATGTCATCCATGATGGCCGCCAAAAGGTCATTTATTCGATATTTTGAACGTCTTTTTCTCAGAAACCACATGGCCGATGATGGCCAAACTTCATAGTAAGTTAAGATCCTTGGGTGAAGCATTTTCAGATTTGGTAAAATGAGAGTCATTGCTTAATCCAAGATGACCGCCATCTAAAAATAGCACAATTTTTTTAAAACACATGAACTCAATGTCACATTCTCCTCTGGTGTTCATGGAGTCAGGTGAGCGAATTAGGGCCATCATGGCCCTCTTGTTTTTGTCACCATCAACCTTGTCTGTTGTTGCCACGCAAATGAACAATTTCCTTGAAAAATTAGAAAATATAAGAAGAATGTGTTTTTTTTTCACAATGCAAATGGTGAAACAATTTTTTAAGCTAATTCAATAATTCAGGTTAGCAGAGGAGCTGTCGGACAAAATGAAGTTGCTGACCCTAGGACTGGCAAACACCTCGGCCGTCGAGGAGAAGATAAACGACCTTGAAAAGGCCCTCAATGATCTTCTGAACAACCAGCTAAAGGACAGCCTACAGAACTCTGAACTGACTAAGGATAAGGTTGAAAAGCTACAAGAGATTCTTCCTAAACTAAAGGTATTGTGAAACCTCTAAACTGGACACCCAAGAATGATTGGTGATTAACTCATTGCATGCTAGCGGTGAAAATATCTGCCAAACAACTTAGGAGTATATGTTTTATTTCTCTCTGTAAATATGTCTTGGAATTTCTTTAGAATTGAGTCCTGCAGGACTCAATTCTTATGAAATTCCAAGACATATTCATGATATTTACGTGGAAAAATACAAGAAAATATTATGAATTTTTCTCCGCTAGTTTTGAACTATTTATAGCCCACATGTTTCCCAGCATGCAAAGAGTTAATTCTCCGCAATTAAATGATATTTTAATTGAATTTTAATTAACCACAAACTGACTGTTCCAACATTTTGGCCCAAATGTTGGACCAGTGGGTTTGTGGTTTATTGAGCATCATTCAATAATTTGACTGTAATTTATATACATGACAATGTTTATTCGTCACAAAACACACAAAGATGTCTTGTAGGGCTGTGTCCACCTGAATTGCAATGGAATCTCTGCAAAATGGACAGTTTGGGGATCTCCCAGTGTGTCTGGTATAGAGATTGTTCAGTGTAATTTGGGCATATGTATCCATGTCCGGATGTGTTAAAATCATGAGTAGAAATTATCAGACACTTGGCAGTACAACCAATCCAAATTACACACACTGAGGTGTGCTGTGTATGTTTGTATCCCCGTGATAATATGGAACATATCTGCTACATGAATATTTGTAATACAATGTAAATGAATAATGCAATTTCCATCACATCTACTTCTTCTATTTTTTTCGATTATAAATATTCATTTTACATTAACCCGTTTTACCCAGAATCGTGACTGAATATGTGTATACATGTATTATGTGCTTTATTTGTTAGTGTATGCATTAACTAGACTAATGTTAAATTTGTTTTAAATATTGTGTGTACCTTAATCAGATGCAAGTGAATGAGACCAAACACATGAACAAGACGATTAACAAGAACCTTATGGCAACCGACCAGTTGCTGAAGGATGGGGATATTGCCCTGGAACGTGCACTAGAAAACTCCAGGGTATGTTTAGTCTATATAATACTGCATATGCAGCCGATGCTCAATAAATGTAAATCCATCAATTGAAAGTTTTAGACGACCCTAAATTTGCACTTACGTACATTTTAGTCGTACAAAGTTTTGTGAAACGGGCCCCTATTTCCCTTATCATGAATGGTTTATTGGTCAAAGGTGTGGCTGCTTATTTATAATGGAATTCATATAACTTTGCATTGCTTTAAAGTCACTCTTTTTATTAAATTTTAATATAAAGAGTGACTTTAAAACAATGTGTATTAAATGTGCTTCTCGTCGGAGGTTATTGGAAAATACATATATATAACTATGGTTTGTATTTTTATTCCTAAATGTTTTCTTGACGAATGTCAGTTGCGTTCTCATCTAAGAAAATGTATTACTACGTAGACACTAGAGAGAGAAGTTTCGACCCTCAAGTCCTAAATGTTTTCTTGACGAATGTCAGTTCCGTTCTCATCTAAGAAAATGTATTACTACGTAGACACTAAAAAGAGAAGTTTCGACCCTCAAGTCCGTGATCCCTTCACTGGCTGAGAAGGAAGGAGAGCTCCGTAATAACATCCCTGGTGTGGAGCCCAAGGTAGAGGAGGCAGTATCACATGCCAACAATCTCTCGAAGTACGCCAATGATCTGGAGAAGTAAGTTATCCTAAAAGAAGGAAGAACACATAATACATACCGTTTATTGTCGCGCCTGCTTTAACAGAGGCGCGACTATAGTCGTATAGTTGGCGCTTTTTCCGTCGTCGCGTCGTCGCATCGTCCGTCGTCGGTGTCGTCGTCGTGTCCGTCGTCGCCGTCGTCCGCGTCGTCCGCGTCGTCGCGTCGTCCGCCCGTCGTCCGCCCCGGTCCGTCGCCCGCGCGTCCGTCGCCGCGTGGCGTCCGTCCGTCGTCCGCGTGTCCGCGTCGTCCGCGTCGTCCGCCCGTCGTCCGCCCCGTCGTCCGCCCCGTCGTCGCCCGTCGTCCGAGTCGTCCGCGTCGTCCGCGTCGTCCGCGTCGTCCGCGTCGTCCGCGTCGTCCGCGTCGTCCGCGTCGTCCGCGTCGTCCGCGTCGTCCGCGTCGTCCGCGTCGTCCGCGTCGTCCGCGTCGTCTGTTTTTTTTGTAAGGCAAATAAGTTAAAGTTATTGTTTTTTCACAACACGGCCAAATGCCTCGGCAGGCGCGATACCGCTTCCGTGGCGGAATTCTTGTTTAACCAGGTGAGCTGATTATTGTGAAATAATGCACAAGTAATTGGGTCCTTACGTGAAACAAACGAGTGAGCGTAGTAAACCGAGTTTGTTTAGCGGTAGGACCCAATTACGAGGGCATTATTTCAAGATAATTTGCTCGCCTGATTAAAAAAACCTTTCTTACCTTTCATACATGATTCTTCATAAAAACAAAGCGAATCAAGAGTAAAATATGGCCAAGAGTTATGCGTATTAATTTTTGGAGGCGGGTCGTAGGGACGGCGATTGTCTCGCGTTGTGTCCGAGAACATGATTTGATTGGTCACATCATTGCGATGTTACTGACGTCATATCTCCAAATATGGTACACACGAGAGTGGTGTAAACTACTGTAGCCCAGTGGTGTATTCACCATTAGATTTGTGTAAACTACTGGCTGAAATGTAAGAAAATATGTTCAACAATTCTGCAAAAACCAGGAACCAACTTTTCCGTCAGAAAAGTGTGTTCCTGGTTTTTGCAGAATTGTTGAGGATTATGGCAGAGTCTTTTCAAGTACAATCACTGTTAAAGGTGAATGCCCACGCAGTAGGTACCAAATGTTCTTTATAGGAATTAAATATGTGCATAATTGTGTCCCTATTCCACCAGTTCAAAAAATTATGAGTGCCCACTTTACAGTCTACAATAATCATTTAATAATATTTTGTTTACCAATAGTGAATCGCGGTGGTATCAGGCTATTTTCATATGCAAATGAGGCATGATATTTTTTAATTATTTATACTAATTAAATGCGTCACCTGAAAAAATAATATTTTCGGCAGATTATAAAGTATGATCATTGCACATCAAAAAATAAATACAGAGGATAAATAGTAATGTCCGTTAACATTTTACGGAAACACGGTTATCGCCCCTGATACCAATGTGGAAATTTTTGTCTAAAATAAAATGTATAATAATGCCAGTCAATATGTGGGGTAATGGTGAATGAATGTTTATTTTGCCAGAAAATGTCTCGGATGATGTCTCTGATATAAAGAACATGTTATGCCTTTATATAAACTTCAATTCTACCCTTGCCTTGTATAACTTAATATCATTTTTACCAATGGCTCTTTTGCAAATCACGACTGTTGATTGAAAAATCTGTTGAGCCTTTCCATACTACATACCTCTATAAATGGTTACATATTGGTTTACCTGGGCACCTCAGTTTCCTTTGGATATACTATTGTGATTTTGCAAATACTGTAAAGACTCGGACCAGAGCTCCAGATAAGCTGCGTATTTGCGTAAATACCCAATTAAAATTGCCAAAAAACACAATTGAAATCAGAATTAGTGAGTATCAAAAATCAATGAGAACAATTGTGGTACCTTTATCATGCTGCAGAAAACAATAAACAGACCACCAATATAGCATATTTTTCTTATTTTCCATGAAAACACATCTTGGTATTTCATTAGAATTGTCTCCAAGGAGACAATTCTAATGAAATGCCAAGACATGTTTTCATTTCGAAACAAACTATTCAATAATTGCTGTCTGTTGATGTGTAAACAGTAGTGTGATTCAATTTTACCCAATTAAAATATTGAAATACCCAATTGCTTCGGAATTGATGGAGTGAAAATACTCAATTACTAATTCCTTACCTGGAGCCCTGTTCAGACGATGTCCCATTTGTGTGATTGCAGGCAGTTTGAAAGCACCCGAACAGCAGCAGAAGACCCATTGAGGGCAGCCCGTGTGTATGAGGACATGGTGTTAGCCATAGAAGAGGCAGACAGGGCAGCCAAGAAGGCTATCACCGATGCTGATAATGCAACAAGTATTGTAAGTACAGAGGCATTTCTTCATTTTTTCAATACTACACATCTCTCTCCCAATGTTTACACTGGGTGTAGATCCGGATGAGCTGTCCCATCTGTAGCCTAGCTAGCTAGTTCACCAACATTGCAAAGTATACTTATACTTATCTAGCAAAGTATACTTTGAGGGAGAAATTTTCAATTTTAGGATAAATTTAATAATTTTTATTATACTGAATTTATTACATTATCACAGCCATTTTGGCTGTGATAATGTAATAAATTCAGTATAATAATTCTGAATACTTTTATTCATCAAATATATGCAGTCGTTAGTTCTATATGAAATAATGCATTTCGGGAAAAATAAATGATTACTCCCTCAAAGTATACTTTGCTAGAAAAGTATACTTTGCAATGTTGGTGAAATCGGCTACGGGTTCAATTGAAAGTTAAACAAATAATAATAATAATAATAATAATAATAGTCTTTATTTACAGAGGGTAACACATTTAGTTAAAAACTAATCTCCCCTGTGGCCCTCTATTATATACAAAACATGCATCAGATTGGTCATACATACACACATACATACAAGGTAATAAAAACATGTCACATGTCTATAGTTGGTGATCTGGTGGTTTTCTCACCCACAAGTAACTGGAATGGACTACTACATGCCACCCAATCTAATCCAATGGTCTCAAAATTGTATATACATGTGTGTTTACATACCACTAGACAATGGTAAATAAATATCTACATAAAATGGAAAGTTAACATGGTATGGTTATTATATCAAAATTTTCTGTCTTTTAGTTTGGGCGTGGTTAAAGGTTTCTTATTCCAACAATTTATTAACTTTTAATCATTTTTATAAAATTGCAATGGAATGATGTATTGATTTGGCAGATTTCAAGTTTTTCTGATAAGCTGTTCCATATTATTGGACCTTCATATGTAATACTTTGTTTAAAAATTTCTTTATTTGGTTTCGGTATTATAAAATTGTTTGTGGAAGCTGATCTTAGTATTGGCAAATTATTGTTTCGAGGTTTGACATGGAATAATTCTGTGAGATAGTTTGGAGTGTCTGATTTTGATACTTTATACATAAATTTTGCTTTGCGGAGATATAATCTCTCAAAAACTGTTAGAATTCTCAAATTTCTCATAGTTTGTGTAATACTATCTTCATTATAGTCTGTAATTATTTTGCATGCACGTTTTTGAAGACGAAAGATTCTGTTTAGGTTTGTTTGTGATGTACCACCCCATACAATATTACAATAATCTATGTGTGGTTGAATATAAGTCTTGTAAAACTGAGTTCGCAGTTCAATTGATAGGTATTCTTTAATTTTGTTGAGAAGCCATACATTGAATGCTATCTTTTTACATAAGGTATCAATATGGTTTGTCCATGAAAGGTTATTGTCTACAATAACACCCAATATTTTATCATTTGCAATTGTGTTTAGGTCATCACCTTTAAGTTTAATTTTAGTTCTTTAGAAGTTAAATTAGACTGTGTTTTGTGTAACAATTGATATTGTGTTAGAAAATTCATTAGTGAGTCATGTACATGTTTTTCAATTATTTTTGAGAGAATAGGTAGAATTGAAATCGGTCTATAGTTATTTACATCATCTTTAGATCCACTTTTATGTAATGGAGACACCTTACCCTCCTTCCATTTATCAGGAAATACAGAACAGTTTATACTTTGATTACATATAAAGACGATACTGTTAATAATATGAGGTGCTGCAAGCTTAAGTAGACGTGGCCCTGTATTATCAGAGCCTGTGGCTTTTGTAACATCTATATTTTTTAGAAACTTTTCCACGTTTTCACTTGTAATTTCTGGAATTGAAAATTCTATATTACTCGGAACTCTAGTGTCACAGAACAACTGAAGTTTATCAAAATTAGATTTTTGTATTGGTTCTTTTATGTTTGAGGCCACAGAGACAAAGAATTTATTAAATTAATTTGCAATGTCAGTGTTTTCATCAATTTCAGTACCATTAGTTTTTAGTGACGACACAGATGCTTTTGATTTTGTCTTATTTATCCTCATCTCTTTAAATAGTTTCCATACACTACCTGGGTTATTGTTATTTTCACTTATCATAGATGAATACTGAGCTTTTTTCGATTTCCTAATAAGTGTGGTAACTTTATTTCGCCATAGTTTATATTGTTGTTCATCATTTAACGACTTATATCTATCTCTTGTTTGTATAGCATCAAGTATATCAGGGGTTAGCCATTTTGGCTGATGTTGGTGTTTTACTCTTTGCGTTTTTAAAGGCATGTGCTTATTCACAATATTTAAGAAGAGAGTTGACCATGTATCTACAATTTCATTTGTTTCATCAAATACTTTAATAATATCCCAGGGCGTTGATTCCAAATCGCTCAAAAAAATTTCTTTATTGAAATGTTTAAATGATCTATATGATATTGTGTGATGATGTGATAACTTTGGCACTGTGGAGCTAAATTTACGTGTTACAAAAACTGGGTAGTGGTCACTTAATCCAATTTGTGGAACATTAACACAATTAACATTTGCCTTTAAATTGCAGTAAATGTGATCTATTAGTGTTTGTGAATGACTTGTTTGTCTGGTGGCATGTTTCACTATTTGATGAAGGCCAAATGGTTCCATAAACTCTAACCAGCACTCCGTGTCTGATTGTTGAGTAGGTCTCTGTTGAAATCTCCTAGTAGATATATTTCTTTCTGTTTTTCGAGTATTTTTTCAATCTGACCCTCAAAATGTTCATTCCAAATTATTGACTCATTAGGATGTCTGTGAATGACTCCAACTAAAAAGCTTTTTGTTTTTATTTCTAGGAAATATCTCTAGCCATATACATTCAATATGTATGCTTTCTAATTCAAATTTTCTTTCAACTTTAATTTCATTTTTAATTTAAACATAGACAATAATACCAACCGCCTCGTGTCTGATTTTTGTTTGTAATTGCCCTATCCTTCTAAATAATTGAAAATTGTCTATTTTAAAGTGATCATCAGGGTGTAGTGAGCTTAGTTTAGTTTCACTTAAGCCTAACACATGAATATTATTGTCTGAATGATTTAACATAATGTCTATTTGGTCAATTTTATTTTGTATGCCTTGTATTATTCAAGTGACCTATTTTCATGCCCTTTTTATCAAGCTTTAGATTCAGTGTATTCCCCACCGCATTACTATTATCCGAGTTATTGATTGCATCTGTCTGTGATTTATCATTTAGTGTCGAGTTATGATATTCATCACCAATGCTGGTGTTGTTTGTTGAATCATATTGTGTTAATCCATCATAAAGTATGTCATTAGGTGATTCATTTGTATCATTCAGTTTTATGCTATTGCTAATTATATTCATTTGTGGTGCATTGTGTAAATTAATTTCAACATGAGAACACAATGTCATGCTAGACTTAGAAGGTGATTCAATTACATGTTTGCATGATTGTTGGTTACACTGGTCACATAGTCCTTTTAAGATAGAGAAAGTATTTGATACCGGGAAATGTGTATAATCATTGTATCTTTCGGCATTTTGGCCTATTTCCTATGTTTTAAGGCACAATCTTGATGATGGTTTGTGTCCGTAGAACCCACACTTGAAACAACGTAGCTGATTTTCATGTCGACATTCATCAGTCGAATGGTTTGTCAAACCACATTTAAACACACCTTTTCATGTTCATGATGTTGATAGTTATTTGCACTGTAATCCTCATGTGGGCGTTGGCTGCCAAACTGTCGCAGGTTCTCACGTGGACGATCGTATCTCCCTCGATTCATTGGACGTGGTGTCTCCTTCGTACGTGGATCGCTGCGTTCCATAGTTAGTGTTGTAGGTGGCGTTTTGGATGCGCATTTTCCAAAATCCCCCACAATCGGTAATTGTTCATGTATAACTCCGAGGATCCGCTTTACACCCGAATGTGATGGGTGTATATCGTCTCGGGGTTGATAGAAATACTGCCTCAGTTTGTGTGTTTTGTCGTCATGGAAAGCTGTATAGGTGTCTACACATTTGGCTCGGTGGACCTGGCACAGTCGTGCTATGATGTCATTCACCTCGTCCACATTGGTGTCACCTCTAGGACATGCGATACACATGTATATTTCACATGCAGGATTATTTTTCTTTATTGAAGATATGAGTTGGTCATATTTTTTTTCAAAATACTCCATATCAGTATTGTTTGCTGCATTGTTTCCACCTACATAGAGCACACTGTTGTTGAATTTGGTGATGTCGTAGAGCTGAATTTTTTCAATAATAGTGTCAATGGTTGCCCCAGGTATAGGCCAACATTCAACATTTCTGCTCAGGCCCCTTCTGTTGACGCCTGAGAGGATGGAATCGCCAATCACCAAAGTTATTTAATTTTGTGAGTTTTTTTGTTGTTTTGGAGATTGCCTTTTCTCTGCATTTTGCTGAGAATATGTAGGTGTAATTGGGTTTCTTTTTGGCTCAGACACCACTGGAGTAGCTTGCTTGACCACATCACTGTATGTTTTGTTCCCAGGTGTAAGCTGAGGTACCTGTTTCTCGGCTGTTTCATTTAAAGTGATCACATCGTCACAGTCGGTTTCCAACACTTTATGTAGAGTATGTGGTTTATGTACTGTGTGTGGCACTGTCTGGGACCTTTCAATTAGAGTGTCAATTTTACTGTTGATCATGGAAAGTTGCTCCTGTAGTGTTTTACTGATACGTTGGAGTTTGACTACCTGTTTCTGGATTTCAGTTATAGGTGTGTCAGTCGGGGCTGTTATGGGCTGGATGGGTGGTGTTCTTTTTTCTGGTTGCTGCATGATTACTGGTGATAGAGTTTGTTCTCTATTATCAGCCTGACCTTGTATAGCAGGCGTTGACGTATGTACAGAGTGGGGGATAGTTATGCTTTCATTTGTTTCATTGGCAAATTGCTGGTACAGTCTTATAGCCAGTCTATTGAAATGGGTATCCCGCCACAAGATGCACCCTGCTCCTGTTGCTCTAATAGTGGCCTCATTTTTATCTGTGGCAAGTGTACACCCTCTGCCACGTATGTGGGTCGTGTATGTGGTCTTGACATCATTGATATATCTAGGATGTAGTTCCTTATCCAGAGAGTTGATAAATTTGGAGTAGAGGTCTTTAGAGGAGAACAGGATGGTCAGTTGGCCGTCACTAGGAAGAACATGGTATAATATTCCATTGAATCTGTCTGTGCCTTCTTCTGTGGTTACCAAGGGGACAGGGGAGAACAGGGACTGTGATTGAGTCTGTACTGGAGAAAGGGTGACACTCGAGTCATGTGATGCATTTATATCCGTTGTGATACTCAGTTGTGATCTGAGGGTGAACGACACCTCCTCGTCCGTTTCATTCATCATTTTTTCTGTCGTTTGACGTTTTAGACAATGTTACTACAAGTTACAGTTCCTTTTCTCAAATCCTTGCCACAGTGGCTACTGTGGAAACCTTATTGTCAGATTTCAGATTAATTGCTATTTAATTGGTACTGTATGTCTTGGTCAGTAGAGCAGATCCTGGCTGGCTGTATCTCCAAGGAACTAATTAATCCAAGTTATGTTACATCTGATTATGCAACAATTCCAGCTGGCTGGCTACACTGCACAAAGAGATGGTAGAGCACAGTAGAACTGCCCACATAATATTACACAACACTAGTTGCAAGCTTCCTGGAAGTCTGCTTGCCTTGATAGTTTCACCATATAGCACCTACTGACCCAGCATGGGTCCACACAGATTCATACAAAGAATAAATTAATTTCACTAAAGTTCTCCTTTTAAAACAGTTTATTTAATAATTCCAATTCAGTATTTATGAAAGCCGAAATTATTATCTACACACTGATATAAAATTTATATAATAGTTCCTTCATAAATCCATTTAAATTCCAAATTTGAAGCAGAGCAACTTTAGCATGACCGGTCACTTCGGCTGTCTTATCTTGATCAAGTCATATATGTTTCTTTTAGCCCATAATTATGACAAGTTAACAAAATGAGAAGTTAGTATGTGACTGTTGACAGTTTTAACTCTGACTATATGTAGAATGTAAATGATCATGTTATTTTAACAATGAGCATTTTCATTCTATCAGAGGATTACAGGGGTCATTTTACAGGGTGAAGTGGGCAAAATGATCTCCCTAAATTGTCTGACTTCTCCCTAATTTGAGTTGAGGGAGTTTTTCACTATATAAAACAGAAATTTCTAAAAAAATTTAGTGAAAACTTCTCCCTATTTTGAAGGGCTAGCTTGAACCCTGGGATTATGCCATTTTCTGATTGATGGCTATTTCAATATAAAACATCACATTTGATTTTTTTTCTAAGAAATACAATTAACTCTTTACATGCTAGCAGCGAAAATATCCGCCAAACGAATTAGGAGTATACGTTTTATTTCTCTCTGTAAATATGTCTTGAAATTTAATTAGAATTATATTAGAAGAAAAAAAAGAAAATATAATGAATTGTCATCTGCTATTTTTGAACTATTTATAGCCCACAAATTTTTCCCAGCATGCAAAGAGTTAACAATTAACATGTCCTGTAAAAATATGTTTCAGTTGAAATATGTTTGTAAGCTTTCTCCGACTACTTGGAAAACTCCTGTGATTGTATAAAACCTTTTTGTGAACATTCTATATTTTTAGCCAGGTTTTTTGAAAAAAAATCCAGGCTATTGGATAGGCGAAAGCCGGGCGGCGGGCGGCGGGCGGCGGGCGGCGGGCGGGCGGCGTCCACAATCAATGTTAAGTTTTCGTGTTTGAGTCCATTTCTTTGTTACTGTACCACCTAGGACCACCAAACTTTCACAGCTTCATAATCAAGGGGTGCCCACCACATATCACTATCCAACATGTTACCTTTTTTTTTAACTTGACCCATTTTTTCCGCGCAGTCGACTTAGCCATTTTCAATGTTAAGTTTTCGCGTTTACAATGTTAAGTTTTCGTGTTTAAGTCCATTTCTTTGGTACTGTACCACCTAGGACCACCAAACTTTCACAGCTAATTCATAACCAAGGGGTGCCTACCACATACAACTATCCAACATGTGACCATTTTTGTTACCTTCACCTATTATTTCTACGTAATTGACTTAGCCATTTTCAACGTTAACTTTTTAACGTACGTCTGGTTAAAGTTTTTTGGTTAAAAGTTTTTCGTTATATTATATCTCTGCAACTGCTTCACCCATTACCTTGATACTTCACATGGGTGTTTATCATCATTGTCGCGCCCGCTTGCGGAAAGTGTGATATCGTCGGCATTTTGGCATACGTCCGTCCGTCCGTCCGTCCGTCCGTCCGTCCGTACGTCCATGTGTCCGGTTAAAGTTTTTTGGTTAAAGTTTTTCCATCTACTATATCTATTTTTTTTAGTGTCCATGCCTCGCCCCAAGGCACGACATGCAGGCCACGGCCATCTAGTCTACAAAAAGTTATCCAAGTGTCTACGCTTTGAAAAAACCTGGCCTTCGTGGCTTTGCCTCGTTTCTTGTTTTTACATGGAATCAAGCAGTTTGATTGGTTGAAACTGAGCTGTGCTCAGTTGCAACCAATGAAACTGCTTGATTCCATGTAAAAAATTAACCATAATTAAACTTCTTGATTATGTATTATAACCTAACCCTTGTATATTTATGTTCATATGTTATTGGATTTCAGGCTGGTTTAGATGAGCTGAATGAATCGGTAGCTACTTCCCTCCAGCGCAGCATTGACTTACGTGACCAGGCAAATGATATACTCAATGACGGGGTAGCAGGTATGTCACATTATTGCATTTACTACTGTCTGTTCCACGTTTTTCTGCCGACAAACTTTTGGCTATTAAACATATTAGATCTAAAAAATATTGTAATATAAGTACATTGTACTTTTTCACTAATAACAAAAATGTCACCCTCCCCAAAAAATTTTGTTTGATGAAATTCTATTAAATATTGATTTTATAGCAAAACAAACGATTTTCCTATGGGAAAAATATGAGGAAAAATGGGTGGAAAATGTGGAGGAGGAGTCAAAAAACAAAAACTCTCGAAATTGACTCCAAAACTTAGCTAGATAACAAGTTAGATTTTGAAAATTTTCACAAATAAAAAATTATTAGAAAAATTATATTGTTAGCCCCCATGTTAAATTCCCATAGGAAAATAGTTTTTTAGCAATAAAATCAATATTTGACGGAATTTCATCACATAATTTTTTTTGAGGAGGGTGACTTTTTTGTTTTTGATGAAAAAATACTTTTATTATATACCTACCCATGAAATACATACATGTAGTTATACGATGTAAATAAAAGTCATAATTATGTTCTCATCGATGAAATAAACAACTTCCGGTGAAAATACGACTACTTCCGCTATCTATATTCATAGCTCGCATCTGCAGAAAACAGCGCAAACAGGCTGCAAATACACGTTCATTACCGTATACAGTCTAAATTGCTAATTTCCATGGAGCGGTATATAATAAATAGAATGTTAATATTTTTGCAACAATTATGACATATATGTTCATCGAGTGGTGTGAAATGTCCATATTTCCACTCGATGAACATATATCGATGGACTAGTAACAGAAGGTCGTAACTGCTATGCTTTAGCGACCTTACGTTACTAGACCATCGATATGTCATATTCGTTGCAAAACTATGAATATCCTCTATATATTTAAATATTTTTAAGATTTAATTTGTTTAATTCCCAAAAGATTGTCGGCAGCAAAACGTAGAACAGACAGTAGTCTGTTGTAAGTTTTGATCTGTCTTGTCTCACAGTTATAAACAACTACATATCAAACTCAATGTATATAATTATGAGACGTACAGTCCAACCTCTCTACAACAGCCAGCAGCCGGACGGACTAAAAGTGGCTGTTGTAGAGAGGTGGCTGTTGTGGAGAGGGTCACCAACGAACAGCCATCAATGAACAGCCATCAATGAACAGCCATCAACTTCTCAGTTGCTTATACTGATATATGAACATAGAAACAACTAGGATTGTATATGTTTTATACTATTATGTATTTACTATAGAACATATACATTTGTCATTGTTAGTATGTTATTGAAGAAGACAAAATAGTAATCATGGTTATTTTGAGAAATAACAATTTATTAAACATGTTAAATGTTCAAATTGACCAATAACAATTATGCATTCATAATGACAAACTGGGCTCATTCAGTTTTTGACATGTGTATTTGATTAAATGGCTTGTTTAATCCACTTCAAACGGTGACAAACTTGTCGGCAATCCCATTGTCAGATGCCTGACAGGTGATAAATCCGAATACACAACTTGGACATGTGTTTACACACAACTTTTATCGACCGATTACCACCGAAGGTATCCGATAGATACGGCACACTCGATTAGATCTGCCGGTAGGCTACATAGGAATATTGATTTTACGCGATTCACGGTAACGTTTGCAGACGAAAATGTCCCATTAAAAAAAAATGCTGCCCGTTTACAGGCCGTTTTTGTCGTGGTTTATGGCCGTTTGTCAATAATAAATATGTTGGCCGCTCAGAGAGGTGGTTCGTGTCATGTTTTAATTGATGTGGCCGTTTGGCGAGATTAATTATATTGACTGTTCAGAATAAAAACGACCAGTAAAAATATGTTGGCCGGTCAGAGAAGCTTATGACTCTTTGCTATGAAAAAATCATCTGGCCGTTAGCAAAAATATGTTGGCCGTTCGAGAGGTCTTTTGACGATTTTGTTGTGTTTTTTTGTGGCCGCTGGCTGGAGAAGAGAGGTGACCGTTGGACAGAGGTAAAATAACGTTAAATTCTAACGGGGGGAGTTTAAACTGGCCGTTGAAGAGAGGTGGCCGTTGCTGGGAGGTGGCCGTTAGGGGAGGTGGGACTGTAGTATGGTATAGCACTGTCCATATGTCCATCCGATTTACGTTAAAAGCTGTCGTTGGGTACCGATAATCTCTGCAACCATAAGTTCAGTTGACTTGAAAATTTATATATATTTTGATCAAAATCCATATTTTCATTCCTTAGCCCACCCACGCGTTTTCGGCAACCTGTTATTTCCACAGCCATATGTCCAGCTATTAACTTGAAACTTCATATTCTTGCTTGTACGGTGAACTTTAAATCATCACAAGTGACATGTAATAAATATGCAAATGGACCGCTACAGAAAACACTCGGTAATCAGTATAAATAGAAGTTAACCAGTAAGCACATAAATAGAGAATAGTAGGTTAGTGCCGTGAATGGGAAAAAATATCTGGCAAGGCTTAGGAAACGGGATGGGCGAGGCTCTTTATCCCGTCAACACATACAAATGGCTTCAAAATGCCAAAAAATAACCCTAGCCACCGGACATATTCATGCACAGTGATTAGATCATGTTGACAGGATATCAAAAATGTTTCACGGCACCATGTTTCACGGCACATACGCACTGTGTTGACGGGATAATATGGTATATTGCAGGACTGGATAATGACCTTGACAGATTGAACTCTGACCTTGACAAGGTGCAGGATGACCTCGTGGACACCATTGATGCCCATCAAGAACTCACAGACTCGGTTGACAAACTACCCAGAGGTAGGTGTATTCTGAAATTGACTTTTTTTCCCCTTCAAAACATGGGTGAAGATTAATGTAAATATTCAGTTCTGATTTTGGGATTTTAAAATTTCAAGCATAAGATGGTATAGATGCACAGAAACTTTCATAATCATGTGTCCAGGGGCCGTGTTTATAAAACTTTCTCAAGATCAGACAGTTTGATTAGCCGAAACTGAGAAAAAACTCAATCTCGACCAACAACTTCCTGATTTCGAGGTGTGTATGCTCAGAAATTTTGAATGCCCAGATCTAGTTGACCGAATGACGAATATCAAAGATAGACAGATCAGACTACATGCAAGTCATGCTACATGGGCAAATAGTTTATAAGTACATTCTCAAAATGTATGCCCCAAAACAGTCAGTTTGATTGGCCAACATTGAGCACAAGATCAGTCTTGGCCAATCAAACTTCCTAATTTATAACATATTTCACACACACAGATCTTGTTGACCGTATGGCGAACATCAAGACGACAATCGACAAGTCTGACGTGGACGCAACACGGAGTGGGGATCGGGCTGGGCAGATAGACGGGAAGATGGAGATGGAGATGATCCCCAAGCTGAAGGAGTTACAGGCCATACATGGGGACAAGTTCGAAGACATCAATCTCGGCTGTATGTCGCTTCACTGTTCTCTCTGTATAGTGCCGGTATGGGTGGCGCGGTGGGGTGAGGCTAAGAGGAGTTACAGGCCGTACATGGGGACAAGTTCGAGATATCAATGTCAGTTATATGTCGCTTCAATATATTCTGTCTACATATGAGCCGGTGGGGGTTGGCGTGGTGTGGGGTGAGGCTAAGAGGAGTTACAGGCCATACATGGGGACAAGTTCGAGATATCAATGTCAGCTGTTTGTCACTTCAATATATTCTCTCTAGCCAGTGGGGGTTTGGGTAGTTGCGAACAGTATCTCTTGAAATCTACTCTCCCATAGCAGACAGCCGATACGGAAGTAGATTGCAAGAGTTACTGTTCGCAACTAGGTGGTGCGGCATCGATGGGGGTGGGAGTTGGAGCAGTTACAGGCTGTATACTTGGGAACAAGTTCAGGATATCAATGTCAGCTGTATGTCGCTTCAATATATTCTCTCAACATAGGAGCCCTTCTGGGTGGTGTGGGTATTGGGGTGGGCGCGGTATGGGGTGGGATGTCGGCTATACGTCACTTCAATATGCTCGCTTCACATTTATTCAAACTTCACCATATATTACTGGGGGCCGTTACACTAAACTTTGTACGACTAAAATGTTTGTAAGTGCAAAATTATGATAGTCTGTAAATATCACATTAACAATGTTTTCTTGTATGTATATTACAATTTTTGGATTTACATGTATTGAGCATAGGCTGCATATGCAGCCTATGCTCAATACATGTAAATCCATCAATTTAAATTTTCAGACGATCCTAAATGTGCACTTACGAACATTGTAGTCGTACAAAGTTTAGTGAAACGGCCCCCTGATGTCCATCTACCATGCTTATTACATATTATTTGACTATTTAAAATTAATGTTGTCGTCTCTTCCTCACTGATATCTGCCTAACAACCATGGTTGTTGTGTGTTATGTATTGAATGTACGCTGCTATCCCACCCCATATATAGAGAATAAAATATCTGGCAAGGCTTAGGAAACGGGATGGGCGAGGCTCTGCCGAGTCCATCCCGTTTCCGTGCCGTGCCGCGCCAGATATTTTTTCCATTCACGGCACTAACCTACTACCTATTTTATTTATCCCGTCAACACCTACAAATAGCTTGAAAAAGAAAAAAAAATCCCAGCACCATCCTCCAAATCGAAGAATCGACTAGTATGACAACCGCACATATTCATACGCAGTGATTAGGTCGTATTGACAGGATATCAAAAAGGTTTCACGGCACCGTGTTTCACGGCACATACGCACTGTGTTGACGGGATATAGTTCCATTTCTATATGTCTATGACCTTGCTGTCGATGCACATAAAACCCTGTCAATCAATAATCAAGCATTATTCACATGTAAACTTAGTGGAAGGCCTGTTATCATCTATAGTGTATTATTACCATATATTTGTTAGTAATTGGAGCCCAGACAGACGTGGCAGACATGAAGAATCTGACCAACTCGCTGGACCTGAGATACGAACAGTCGATGAATCTCAACTCCGACCTGGGCAACAAGTTGAAGAAACTGAAACAGAGCATTAGGGAGGCTAGAGAGGAAGCAAACAAGGTATATACATGTAGACTGAAGGCGTGGATAAATGGTGGCATGCGAGGAAATAGAGAATACCAGGTTAGTGTCTTTTGATATCAAGATCAAGTTTATCAGGCTCGGCTAGGAAACGCGTAGGAATTCCGAGGCTTGCCGAGGAATTCCTACCGTTTCCGAGCCGAGCCTGATAACATTGACATCAAAAGACACTAGCCTGGTATTCTATTTATCAGGTAACATTTTATGCTCGAAAATGACCACAGATGACGTCATTATCTATGGACAGAACGTGGACTTGTTTACACTGCATCATTACACTGACGTCATTCTGTAACGTCACGTGACGTCATCCGACCAATGGAACGTCAGTTTTCAGTTTGTAGTAACCCAGATGTTTGTATCAGGTCAATGCCTGATACAACAATATGTTATCAGTCAGTATGTATCCGGTCAATACAGGGCAGGTTACCTGATAAAATGTTAACCTTGTTTAATGAATTTTGCCATAACTGTCATGCCGATTTTGTACTTTTCTGAAATCATGTGGTCCTTGTAGATGCTTTTCACAGCATTTAAATGATAGGTGATCAATTTCTTATTTTGTTTACTCATTATTCTGTCATTATACAATGATACTATGGCACCACAAGTTCAATCAATCAACCCACCCTACATTACAGGTGAAGACCTCTCTACAGTCGGAGGGCAAGTGCGTGAAGAAGTTCCGCCCGGTCGCCACGCCTGGTACTCTGAACACTATCAGCTTCGCCTTCAAGACGTCGGACATCAACAACAACATGATGATAGTGCTCATACAGAACAACCACATCAACGATGGAGACGAGGACAAGGTCAGTTCAAGGTCACAGTGAGATCAAGCTTATGGAATTCTGCATCAGCTCTGAATTTATTGTGGATTGCCAATAAATTCAGAGCTCATGCTGAATTGTACAAGCAGATAATACAATATTGTCTGTTATTTGTAGAAAATATGATTGATTTTACAGTAAGCTGTAACAATGTCATATAGTATCATAGAAACAACGTCAACAACAGATACAAAGACAAGGTCAGTTCAAGGTCTCAGTGGGGTCAAGGTTATATAATTCTGCATGAGCTCATACTGCTTTGTATGAGCAGATAATAAAATATTGTCTGTCATTTGAAGAAAATATGATTGATTTTACAGTAACCGTTAACATTGTCACATATTGTAAGAGAAACAATGTTAATGATGGAGACCAGGACGAGGTCAGATGAAGGTCACAGTGAGGTCAAGCTTTGTTTCTGAATTTTTTGTTAATTTTCTATCTCGTTTACAGAAAATATGATTGATTTTACAATAAGCTTTATCAATGTGATATATGTCATAGAAAAATGTCAACAATGGAGAGGACAAGGTCAGATCAAGGTCACAGTAGGGCTTTAATATTATGATATCGTAAAAATTAGAAAACATGTTAATGACACGCAGAATTTTTTTAGGGTACATGGGAGAGGGAATGATTGTGGGTGGGTGGCGGCTTATGCAATCTCTCTTAATACTACAAATGAGCTCTCGACAGGTATTGGTATATTCGATAGCACAGACCTTTTATCAAGGATCATTGACTGTTTTGGATAATGTATTACAGGAGTTTTTGGCGGTAGAATTGCGGAACATGAAGATCCGATTCAGCTGGAACGCTGGAGGTGGTACAGCCAGTATCGATCATGACATGTCCATCTGGTCCCAGGCTACGTTCCTCCGCGAGGCAGACAAGTGGATTAAAGTCATAGCTCAGAGGTAGATTAGTAATTCATAGTACAGTCGAGCACCAGTATCTCGAAGTCGAAGGGATATGGTCGAATTAGGACTAGGTTCGAGATAGCGATGAAGTGACATGGTCGAATATTTTCGCGAACAATATGAAATCATGTTACCCATTACATTTCGAGTAAACAGACACCAATTAACTAATGACCAAAGGTAGTAAGCTAGTCAAATGACCAGCGTGATATGCTTAGTGAATCGTGTCAAACATTCAAATATATCCAGGTGGACCAATTAAGCAAACAACCTAAGGAAGGTGTAAATTTATTTTGCTTTGTTTGATATTTGTTTTGAAAATTAGTGTCAACCGAATCTGATAATTTGTTTTTTTAAAATTAGTGTCAACCAAATCTATCTTGGCAGCCAGGCGATTTATCCAAGCGTTTATGTGATCGAGATAGCGAAAAGATTTTTAACATATTTTTATTCGGAGGAGACAGAATGAACAGTCGACATACGAGATAGCCGCGGAAATTTTTATCAAACAAATAAGGATATAATTCGGGACTTTAATGAATCATCGAGATAGGGGATATCATCGAGATACTGATATTCGAGATACTGGTGCTCGACTGTATTGCATAAATGGTGCTTCAAAGTCATAGCTCAGTAGCCGGTTTCACCAAAATTGCAAAGTATACTTGTCCTGCTAAGTACACTTTGAGGGAGTAATTTTCAATTTAATGATGAATTTATTTATTTTTATTTGATGAAATAAAATGTTTTTTTTACCAAATTATTATACTGAATTTATTACATTATTTTGGTTGTGATAGTGTTATTAATTCAGTATATTAAAATTTGGCATACTCTTAATCATCAAATATATCCGGTTGTTAATTCTATATGAAATAATGCATTTCGGAAAAAAATAATTATTACTCCCTCAAAGTATACCTTGCTAGATAAGTATGCTTAGCAATGTTGGTGACATCGGCCACAGAGATACAGTGGCACCTCCTACACTGAACACCTTGTGGGGATAGTGTTCGGCTCACAGGATTACATAAATAGAGAATAGTAGGTTAGTGCCGTGAATGGGAAAAAATATCTGGCAAAGCTCGGGAAACGGGATGGGCGAGGCACTGCCGAGCACATCCCGTTTCTGTGCCGCGCCAGATATTTTTTCACATTCACGGCACTAACCTACTATTCTATTTATCCCATCAACACCTACAAATGGCTGTAAAATGCAAAAATAGTATTGACTGCATATCAAAAATGTTTCACGGCACCGTGTTTCACGGCACATACGCACTGTGTTGACGGGATAAAATATGTTATGAGCTGGCTCATCTGCATTTACAGTGTTTGCAAATGTTGGCTTCATGGTCTGTATCATTGAAAGGGAATCGGCTGAACGTTTAAAAGAAAATAGAATCATGTGAATGTGCCAGAGAATTATAATTGCCATTGTTGCAAACGCTGTAATGGTAGTCCATATTGTCTGTCAGTGGCCGATTTAAAATACAGAAATGCAATGAAAAAGCTCTTTTCAAAATCTTTAAATAACACTTTTCAAATTTTAAAATGTTGATATTTCCATTAGAAAGGTCAAGACATAAAACTTTTTCTGCTATACTCATAATAATGATTTATGTCAGCATTGCTGTGCATACTAGCTGTTGCCATCAAAACTTGCCAATTAAATCATTAGCATAAAAAATAATCCATCAAACAAAACTTGTTTTAACCCTTAGACCGCTGTCTTATTTTTTTGTCGTCTGCTGTTTATTTTCTATTTTCAATTTTATCATCAAAAACATGCTTTGACAGCACTTTAGAATAATTTACAACATGCTTTGACAGCACTTCAGAATCATTTCCATCGGAAATGATTCTGAAGTGCTGTCAAACCATGAGATTGAGAAATAAGGCAATATATAAAAGCAACAGCAGACAACAATTGTTGTGAGTAGCGGTCTAAGGGTTAAATATGGTATAAATAATGTTTTTGTATAGTGTTCAGAAAATATAAACTTATCACACATGTGTATATATTACAGGATTGGACGACTAGGCCGACTAACTGTACACAGTCTGGGTGAGGAAGCCATGCCTCCACAGACAAAAACCTCCGTGATTGACTACTTTATATATATACTCTGTATGTATTACAGGATTGGACGACTAAGCCGACAAACTGTACACAGTCTGGGTGAGGAAGCCACGCCTCCACAGACAAAAACCTCAGTGATTGGCTACTCTATACTCTATATGTATTACAGGATTGGATGACTAGGCCGACTAACTGTTTACAGTCTGGGTGAGGAAGCCACGCCTCCACAGACAAAAACCTCAGTGATTGGCTACTCTATACTCTATAATGTATTACAAGATTGGACGACTAGGCCGATTAACTGTACACAGTATGGATGAGGAAGCCACGCCTTCACAGACCAAAACCTCAGTGATTGGCTACTCTATACTCTATATGTATTACAGGATTGGACGACTAGGCCGATTAACTGTACACAGTCTGGGTGAGGAAGCCACGCCTCCACAGACAAAAACCTCAGTGATTGGCTACTCCGTGATCAACTTTAACGAGAACACAGATTTCTTCGCTTCGGGCATTCCCGCTGACTACGACATCGCGCCTGGGATCACCAGCGCTAATTTCTCCGGCTGCCTCGGTAGTTTGTACGTGGATGATCAGCTGGTTGGACTGTCAAACTTCGAATCACACTCCAGCGATAAGTGCATGGCCTGTCTAGAAGTGTAAGTAGATGTACAGTGAAGCTCTTTTAGAACATCTAGAAGTATGAATGGTAGTCAACACATTCCGATATCAGGGGTGGGGAACGAGGGGTTGTTTAGTTGCGAATGTAACTCTTGCAATCTACTCCCGTACCGTCCGTAGCTAGCTACGGACGGTACGAGAGTAATTGCAAGAGTTACCGTTCGCAACTAGGGGGTTGTCCTATTTTTGAGCTCTTCAAAATGCACTTTCCTGTGTTTTACAGCATTTAAATTCAGACTCCAACTGGTTGTAAACTGTGATCTATGTAAACTCGAACGAGGGGGTTGCAACCCCGGACCCCCCCCCCCCTCCAGATCCGCCCCTGGATATGGTTGATATAACTTCTACAAAATGTAGTACTTGTCTAGAAGTGTAAGTAGTGTCAAATTCTGTTATAATGCCTAGAAGTGTAAACTTACATATGTATACATGTACATTATATGCATTCTTGTCACATTCCCATTTATGCTGATACTTTACTCAAGGAGAAGAATTCACATAAGCTCTGTGAGCTTGTTTTCTAATCCTTATTCACCGTTACTTTATATGTATTTTGATGCATATATACATGTATATTATTTGAAATAAATATTGTTTAAACAAGTGTAAATATGAGGGTTAGTCAATACATTCTGATCTTGTTTATTATGAAATTCTTAAACTTGTTTAAAAAAATAACATAAGCATCATATTAACCATTTAACCCCTAAATATCTGACATTTGCTGTTCCATAGTAATGTTTGGATCTGCCAATTATTCAGAAAATGGATTGTTTTGTTGGAAAATCTGGAAAGTAACGACAAACACTGCAGATCCTGATGAGACAGCTCGTTACGAGCTGTCTCATCTGGATCTGCAATGATTGCAAACGTATGTTACAGCCTTTGGTGTTGAAATGTAAGTCCTCTATGTAAAACGAAATCCTACATTTTGGGACTCGTAATAAAAATAGCAACGTATTTTCCTACATATTTATATGTTCTGTCCGTACAGACAAACACAGAATATCCTGGATCTGCAGTGATTCAAACACAAGTTACGGCATTTGGTATTGAAAGGTACAGTTCTCTATATAAAACAAAATTCTTCATTATGGTATCCTGACTTACTTTCTATTTACATGTTTAGTCCGTCATTGGCGCCGGGAGCGAATGTCTACACGTTTGATGGTACAGGGTACGCTGTAACAGACAAGGCCCGGATAGTGCGACCTATCGCTACCAACATTATCCTCGACTTCAGCACGTACTGGGAGAACGCCACCCTCTTCTTTGTTGGTAACGCGACTACGGTACGTCGGTCAGTTTCGTTGTCGGTAAAAACTTACAATGCAGGAAACATGTTTCAAAGCCATATATAACATATATACTGAAGTGAGCTGGGAGCCGTTTCACTAAACAGTGTACTACATGTACTAAAATGTTTGTAACTGCAAAACTATGATAGTCTGTAAATGTCATATTAACAATGTTTTCTTGTAAACAATTATTGCATTTACATTTATTGAGCATAGGCTGCATATGCAGCCTATACTCAATAAATGTAAATCCATCGATTGAAATTTCCAGACGATCCTAAAATTGCACTTACGAACATTTTAGTCTTTCGAAGTTTAGTGAACCGGCCCCCAGGTGAATATATATTTAATTCAATGGTTCAATCCTAGCCTTAGGCATGAAGAAATAAATATTTGCATCGTAATTTCCACCCCACTGGTGTTTCAAATGAGACTTTATACCGAGGTACTGTCTCTATATGACCATCTCTGCTGCAGGGACGTTAAACCCATTCACCTTCCCAAGTCCGGTTTACTGTATGAAATCAATCAGTGATTGGTTTTGCTATCAAACAGTTTTTCGAGCATTAAATTTGTGTGCATGCTCAGATAGTTTAGTATTTCATGAGATACAAATCCATGTCCATCTACTGTATTTATAGAGAATATCAGCCTAGTGTCTTTTGATATCAAGTTTATCAGGCAAGGCTAGGAAACGCGTAGGAATTCTGAGGCTTGCCGAGGAATTTGTGCCGTTTCCGTGCTGAGTACGATATCAACTTGATATCAACGGGCACTAGACTGGTATTCTATTTATCTATCTAATTTTATACTAGCCGATGGTCAGATATATAATAGATTTCATTGATAAGAAGGCGGACTTGTTACATTGCACAGATGTCATTCAGTAATGTCGTGTGACGCCATTCTACCAATTAAAAAAAACGTCTGTTTTCAATTCACTGTAACCCGGATATTCGTATCAGTTCAATGGCTGATGCATTATGTTATCTGTTAGTACATTATCAGCTAATACAAAGCTTGTTACCTGATAAATGTAAATCCCTGTTGGTGGTATATGTTTGGGCCAACAGCTGAGAAAGGGTACACTATTGACATTTTCAATAAGCGTAGATACTGATCAACTTGTGCAGTCACGTAGCATGGCTTGCTGTCTTGCTGATAACCGCAAAGCTATGTCCGTGAATGAATGCATGGTGAACAGCGTCGACCCAGATCAGACTGCATGGATGCGCACGCTGATCTGGGGTGATGCTGGTCGTGTAAGTGAAGCGATCAATTTTTCTCAGCCGGTGGTCCAATTTCATGCCTCACTATGATTCACCCCGATGTCGAATGAATCTATGTGATGCATATTTATGATGTATACCTGGTTGATGTACAACATACAGGGCTTGAAAAATCATTTGTCCAGTCCACCACAGTGTTCGCTGTTTGCTTCTCGCTTCTGGGCGAGTATTTTCTACAGGCAAATTGTTCTAATGAAATTCTAATATTTAAAGGTACATGCCCACTCAGTAGGTACAGACTGTTCTTTATAGGAATTAAATAAGTGTATAATTGTGTCACTATTCCACCAGTTCTAAAAATTATGAGTGCCCACTATACAGATATAATCATTTAGTAATAGTTATTTTACTGATAGTGACGCGCAGTGGTATCGAGCTATTTTCATATGCAAATGAGGCATGATCATCACTCACTCACAGTTTTTTTAATTATTTATACTACCGGTAATTAAATGCGTCACCAGAAAAAATAATATTTTCGACAGATTATAAAGTATGATCATTGCACATCGAAAAATAAATACAGAGAATAAATAGTAATGTCCATTAACATTTTAAGGAACACGGTTATCGCCCCTGATATCAGTGTGGAAATTTTACATCCGATATAAAATGTATACTAATGTCAATCAATGCGTGGGCTAATTATGAATAGATGTGTATCTTGCTTGAAAATGTCTCGGATGATGTCTCTGATATAAACAACATTTAGTGCCTACTGAGGGGGCACGTACCTTTAATAATAACACCACTGTGTCATAAGTACATTTTAATCGTACTTGCCCAATTTGGGGAATAGAAAAAATAATTTATCAAGCCCTGATGTACATAATATATACTTGTGGTAGTATAAAGTAAGTCTTTTGTGTTTATGTCTAATCCTTGTGCGGCTATTAACCGGGTATATGGTGGTTAATATGACTCAATGATTGTCTGAAATTAACTTTTGTTACTGGGAGCTGTATCCATAATCATTGTGTTCAGTTGGTTATTTGGCTGCTACCGGTAATTTCTTTATTTACAAATAATTGTGTACAGTAGCCGATTTCATCAAAATTGCTAAGCATACTTATCTAGCAAAGTATACTTTGAGGGAGTACTCCGATATTTTTCCAGAAATGCATTTATTCATATAGAACTAACAACTGCATATATTTGATGATTAAAAGTGTGCAGAATTATTATACTGATTTGATTTCAATATCACAGCCAGAATGGCTGTGATTATGTAATAAATTCAGTGTAATAAAAATTAATAAATTTATCCTTAAATTGAAAATGTCTCCCTCAAAGTATACTTTGCTAGATAAGTGTACTTTGCAATGTTGGTGCACTAGGCTACTGGTGTGTGGTTATTGATTATGCCCGCTATGTGATAGCAAGTGGGGCATATTCCTTCGCTCTTGAGGTTTCATCTATCAGTACGTACCTCCGTACGTCCATCGTCATTTGCATCTTAACTCTTTGCATGCTAGCGGCGAAAATATCCGCCAAACAAATTAGGACTATATGTTTTATTTCTCTCTGTAAATATGTCTTGGAATTTCATTAGAATTGAGTCCCCGGGACTCAATCTCCCCGGCGGGACTCAATCTCCCCGGGACTCAATTCTAATGAAATTCCAAGACTTATTTATGATATTTACAAGGAGAAATAAAAGAAAATATGATGATTTTTTGTCCGCTAGTTTTGAACTATTTATAGCCCACAAGTTTCCCAGCATGCAAAGAGTTAAAGACTAGGAGCTTCTCCATCATTCCATAACTTCCATATTACTGGATGGATTACTTCAATATCCACACGCATGATACGTGTGGACATATGTGACCTGACATGTAACCATTGATATAACCTTGACCGTTACAAGATCTCTGAAACACTTGGCCATCTATTCGTTGAAATGTTTAAGAGTTTCTCCACCATGCAATACAAGATTACTTGATGGATCACTTGAATATGTACATACTGAATACTTGAACATGTACATGTTCTTGTACAGGTAATATATGGGATTTAGTACTAAACCCATTGACCCGGACTTAAATGACCTTAGCTGTTGATAGGCCATTAAACAAAAACACTGAATACCTGTGGACATATCTGATGCACTCATGCAAGTATTAACATGACCTTCACCTTTCTGGCCTTCACAAGGTCGCTGAAATCACTTAATCATTCAGTGACAAACTCAACATCAGCTTACCCGGTATGTCAATGTTATGACTGATAAATAATTGGTGTTTAGGCCCAAATTGTTCTGTAAGCCCTTGCATGCTAACAAATCTAGTTATATCAGTCAGACGTAATAATGTAAAAATAGTGTAGGTGTATCCTGACGCACCCCCCTGAAATTTTTTAAACCTAGATGGCCTGAAATGCACTCTCCTGCATTTTATGTCATTTAAATTCGGATTTCAACGGTGGTAAATTGTGACATTTTCATGCAAATTAGCTGTTTATTAATGCATTTCAAGATTTTTTGAGATTACTGTTTGAAAAATAGCGGACCTCGGCGAATTTAGTGGGGTGCGTACGCACCCGTCGCACCCCCCCTGCGTACGGGCCTGTGCCTTAACTCATCTGTGTATACTTAGCTGTAACTGTTGTTGTCCATGGGCAAATGTTTGCTTAATGTTTTTCGTCTGAACATAATTGTTGTTCAAATTCAAGAATGTGATATTATTAAAGTGTATTGTCTCATGAAGTTGCATATACAAGGGGTGTTCATCATTTATGTGCATGTTCAGACACAACAAACATGGATTCTCCAGGACTTGTCCGGGTATTTTATGAACACCCCTCGTACTTAGTTAATAACCAGTGACGGTGTATATCCCTGTTTGTCTCCATGTAACCTGGTACATGTATTGGCGAAGCATGTCGTATATTACAGGGCAAGTTTATGTCCATTCAGCTCGAGAACGGGCATGTGGTGTTTCAATTTAACCTCGGTAACGGCAGTCATGCACGACTGCAGTCCGACCTCAAATATAACAGGAATCGCTGGGTGCCCGTCGCGGTGGCGCGCAATCGATACATGGGTAGGTACCGCCGTCATTTTTGCTTGCTTACTTTCTTATATTTTATTTCTCACACAGGGCAAGTACCTTAGTCTAGGCTTAGAAAACGGTCATATTGTCTTCCAATATTATCTGGGAAGTGGAACTTTTAATCGTATTGAAACGGAAATGAAGTACAACCGGAACAGATGGGTGTCCGTAGCTGTGGCGAGAAATGGGTATTATGGTAGGTATCGCACACTCGTACAACGTCCATTGAAGCTTATATGTAACCTCCACATACCCTAGACCCTAGAAACCGCGTGCCGACTTAATGGTTATAGAGTAACACCTTGAAGTTGATAATTGTGATGTTTATTTTTGTTAATTAATAAGTTTGAATTCTTTGCCGACTAATGGGTACTTTTAGACTTGTGGGCTATATATCAAACTAAATATTTATATTTATTACTTACTGCTTTTGCATGTACATATGTAACCTGTGATATATTTTCAGGGTTATATTGAAACATTTGTAAATATTCTGATGAGCCATGCTATATGAACATACCAGAAAATTGTCGCTGTGACTGCAGAAATAGGGGCTTAAGGCCAATTTTGACCACATATTTCGACCTTCGAATGGTCACAGCTAGACTGTAAAATACAGGACATAACATATAGCATTGCTCTGTACCATTAACACCATCCAAAGTAACACCCGCATTTTACCTTTTAAGCCTTAACTCTTTCAACCCTACAGGCCATAAAAAAATTACTTGAGTTCTCAGGTATTGCCGCATCAGAAAATCCCTTCGCGTCAAGCATTTTATTGTCATATAGAAATAAAAATTTACTGTAAATACGCCACATGATCAATAAAAAACACTACCATGCAAAAATATGTTCAATCCAATTACGTCTGACGAAAATCTGGTGATTTTTCACGTGTAAAGAGATTATAGTAACTTTATAGAACATATATGCATCCAGCGACTTGATAAAAAATCAGAATCGAACATCTCAAAAAAGTATATATACAGTGCAACCTCTCTACAACAGCCACCCATGGGAAGAGGCAAAATTGGCTGTTATAGAGAGGTGGCTGTTGTAGGGAGGTTAATGCTGAATACAATTTTATCGTCTGATGTTTATTTATTTTCTTCAATACTTCTCAATAAAAACATGTTTTGACAGCATTTTAGAATCATTTCCATTGGAAATGATTCTAAAATGCTGTCAAAACATGTTTTTATTGAGAAAGAATGCAAAATCAACATCAGACGACAATGTTCATGCTCAGCAGTGTAAGGGTTAGATATAGAGGAAATCATCCATTTGGGATATAAAATAGCGGCTGTTACAGAGAGGTGGCTGTTGTAGAGAGGTGGCCGTTGGGGGAGGTTCGACTGTATATTTAAAAAAATCCGCCCTCCCGCATCACATTCTGCAAACCCTGAGAACCAAAGTACTTTTGTTATGGCCTAATACCAATATCTGTAGATCCAGTAGCCGATTTCACCAACATTATAGGAATGAATGGCCTTTTTGTGGAATTTATCGGGGTATAAACTTGGAAAAGTCGCGGGAATACTGGACGAAGGCCGAAAGGCCTTCGTCCAGTATTCCCGCGACTTTTCCAAGTTTATATCCCCGATAAATTCAACAAAAAGCCCATTCATTCCTTATAATTCCAGCATTTTAAATAAATTCATCAAAAAATGTGTTTATTTTCCGTTTTCTTAAGAATTATTTTAACTGCGCCTCACGGTTATGGAAAGTAGTTCGGCGTGGGAGTTTACTGGGATATAAATTTTGGACAGAGACTTGCTATGGGCCAATGAAATGTTAGGGAATTGTGTAAATATTTTTGTGCTGGAATTATTGCAAAGTATACTTTTCTAGCAAAGTATACTTTGAGGGAGTAATCATTTATTTTTCCTGAAATGCATTATTTCATATAGAACTAACGACTGCATATATTTGATGATTAAAAGTATGCAGAATTATTAAACAAAATGGCTGTGATAATGTAATAAATTCAGTATAATAAAAATTAATAAATTTATCCTAAAATTTAAAATGCCTCCCTCAAAGTATACTTTGCTAGACAAGTATACTTTGCAATGTTGGTGAAATAGGCTACAGAGTAATGCAATAACCCAGATAACATGTCCAATGTAGATCCAGATGAGTCTGCTCTTAACGAGCCATCTCATCAGGATATACCGTGTTCATCAGTGTGTTCTAAACATTCCCTTTATTTGATTAATGGAATAACCCAGAAAACAGCATGGAGCGGTCCATGTCTTATCTATTTAGGGGTGAAAGGATAAACTGGTTTGTCGCTGCCAATTGTAACCAGTAGCCTATTTCATCAACATTGCAAAGTATACTTTACTAGCAAAGTATACTTTGAGGGAGAAATTTTCAATTTTTTGAAAAATTTATTAATTTTTATTATACTGAATTTATTACATTATCACAGCCATTTAATGGCTGTGATAATGTAATAAATTCAGTATAATAATTCTGCATACTTTTAATCATGAAATATATGCATTTGTTAGTTCTATGTGAAATAATGCATTTCTGGAAAAATAAATGATTACTCCCTCAAAGTATACTTTGCTAGTAAAGTATACTTTGCAATGTAAAGTATACTTTGCAATGTTGATGAAATAGGCTACAGATATAAAATTTGGGTCGCCGGCTAACAAAAAAGAACATTTACTACATTACAATATTTTGCAAAAATTAAAGATCTTTGTCCTCTTGTACATTCATCAAGTATGATGATAAAAAACATCTAATCATTGTGCTCACTGGTGCTGCATGCACTTCACGCCGGCGTAAATGTTTCACGTCGAAATAGGCACCGGATTCCTGACAAATTCCCATTCAGCTACATGCGAAAGCTACTGCATAAAGGCATTTTCGTCAGATAACCGGCGCAAGAAATTTGCGCCGGTTACTAGATGAAAAATGTCTATGCGATAGCTCTAAGTAGAGCTGATTGCTATCTTGTCAGGAAACCGGTGCATTTTTCGACTTGAAACATTTTACGCCGATGCAGAGTGCAACACCAGTGGTGCTGGTGAAACTTAACTTACCTACTTCATTTACTGGATTGTGATCAGCATAGATCCAGATCAGACTGCACAGATGTGCAGTCTGATCTGGAGCTACACTTGTCGCACACATTGTAAGGAACCTTTTACTCAGCCGAGGGCCCAAGTGTGAAGTGTGAAGTGACGTGATGTTGACATCATTTTCCATGCGTTTTTTGTTGTTGTTCAAACTCGGTAATACAAAGGATTTTGATGATATATGGCACACCAAAGATGGCATTGTAGAACCCCACATTGTTCATCAATGTCTATATATTGTCTATGTGTGAAAAGAAGCCAGAATGCAGGCATAACCTAACTTTTAAGACATTTTTGTAACGCCCTCTTTTTTGTTAAAGTTTTTTGGTATACATGTACTATCAAAGCCTCGGCGCGCGCGACATGCGGGCCGCGGCCATCTAGTTAATTATAACACCTCTACAAACGATAAAGCCAGCATGTAAGTATTGTAGATGCAAATGAGCCATCTCATCTGTAGCCGATTTCATCAAAATTGCAAAGTATATGTATACTTATCTAGCAAAGTATACTTTGAGGGAGTAATCATTTATTTTTCACAAAATGCATTATTTCATATATTTGATGATTAAAAGTATGCATAATTATTATACTGAATTTATTACATTATCACAGCCAAAATGGCTGTGATAATGTAATAAATTCAGTATAATAAAAATTAATAAATTTATCCTTAAATTGAAAATTTCACCCCTCAAAGTATACTTTGCAAGATAAGTTATACGTTGCAATTTTGGTGAAATAGACTACAGAACCTGCAGCAGTTGTCATTAAAAAATCCACATTTGCTCATCGATGGCATAGGCCAAAAAATAGAGTTAAATAGTGAACAATGGGTGCTCTATTCTCTATTTCACTTTGTGCTGTTTCTTCTGATGGCAAGATTCTCTATTTCACGTTGTGCTGTTTTTTCTGATGGCAAGATTCTCTATTTCACGTTGTGCTGTTTTTTCTGATGGCAAGATTCTCTGTTTCACTTTGTGCTGTTTTTTCTGATGGCAAGATTCTTTATTTCACTTTGTGCTGTTTCTTCTGATGGCAAGATTCTCTATTTAACGTTATGCTGTTTCTTCTCATGGCAATATTCTCTATTTCACTTTGTGCTGTTTCTTCTGATGGCAAGATTCTCTATTTCACTTTGTGCTGTTTTTTTCGACAAGTTTCCATTGCCCTGTGTACTTGTGTTCCACCACCACAATTTGGGACTCATTGATTTAGGATAAATTTATTAATTTTTATTATACTGAATTTATTACCGGTACATTATCACAGCCATTTTCGCTGTGATAATGTAATAAATTCAGTATAATAATTATGCATACTTTTAATCATTTCAGGAAACAAAATGATTACTCCCTCAAAGTATACTTTGCTAGATAAGTATACTTTGCAATGTTGGTGAGATCGGCTACTGGAGCTATGCTCGTCATTAACTCAATAAGCTTCCTTTTTCGTGGCTGGACACATGGATTTGTATATACCTCAACGCTTTCTCTATATTCCTACTCTACTACCATACCCTGCTAGTTTTAGTTCAGGAAGTCGCAATATTTTAATCCTTTCAACACTACTTACCGGTACCTCTTTATTGTTACATGGTTTCCGTTGTTTGCACATATGTGCAAACATATAGCGCGTGCTGTTTGCATATGGCTTTAGGCAATGCCCATTCCGGGGCCGCACGTAGACCAAGTGCCTTCATGACGTCACTACGCGGAAGTGCCTTCTTGACGTCACTACTTCATGACGTTCATGACGTTCATGACGCAGCCCCGGAATATGAATACCGAAAATTATCTACGTGAATGGGACGATTTATAAAAGTACTGAAAATACTGAATATAATGCTCAAATTACATCAGTTTTTTGTTGGAAATGTAACAATAACGTTTGATCATGTCCAGCCGTGTGAACTGTTTGCCTGCGGCCTTGGGTTCAAACAGTTCCCTCGGGCCACAGCAAACGTTTTCACACGGCTGGACATGATCAAACCTTATATTAGCAGTGTTTGCAAACAGTGTAGATCAAGATGAGCCACCTGAAGAAATATTATCGACAGATTATAACGTATATCATTGCACATCAAATCAATACGTGGAGTAATGGTGAATTAATGTTTATTTTCCTCGAAAATGTCTCAGATTATGTCTCTGATATAAAGAACAGTTTGTGCCTACTTAGTGGGCTTGTAGCTTTAACCCATTTCAGTCTAAGGATACGATAATTTTTGTAAAAAATATCTCATTATTTTGTTTATTTCTCCATGAAGGTATATGTTGTCACCACTCGAGACGGTTCCAACGAGTGGTAACAACATATACTTTCAAGATGAAATGAAGAAAATAGGGATTTTTACTATAATTGTATCCCGTCTTTAATGGGTTAAACGTGAGTCTAGAATCTTTAAACTAGAGTCTTTCTAAATATGGTATACCGGTAGTAGTATGTTTATGCAACCAATAATTCCAGCACAAAAATATTTACACAATTCCCTGACATTTGATTGGCCCGTAGCAAGTCTCTGTCCAAAATTTATATCCCAGTAAACTCCCACGCCAAACTACTTTCCATAACCGTGAGGCGCAGTTAAAATAATTCTTAAGAAAACGGAAAATAAACACATTTTCTTGATGAATTTATTTGAAATGCTGGAATTATAAGGAATGAATGGCCTTTTTGTGGAATTTATCGGGGATATAAACTTGGAAAAGTCGCAAATTTATCGGGGATATAAACTTGGAAAAGTCGCGGGAATACTGGACGAGGCCTTCCGGCCTTCGTCCAGTATTCCCGCGACTTTTCCAAGTTTATACCCCGATAAATTCCACAAAAAGGCCATTCATTCCTATAATGTAATTTGCTTATTTGAGCAGGAAAAAAAATAGCAAACTGTTTGAATAAAGTTTGTATACACCTGATCCATTGTACAGCTAACAAACAACATTCTGTTGTATAACCAAAGAAAACCAGTTTTTGTTGCGTCCGCTTGCAGACAGCGCGATATAGTCGGCACATTGGCATACGTACGTACGTCCGGGATAAAGTTTTCGGTTAAAGTTTTTCGGCATACTATCAAAGCCTCAGCGGGCGCGACATGTGGACCACGGCCATCTTGTTCTTCCTGTTTTATATCAGAGTTAAATATAGAGCTCCAGATAAGGTGCGTATTTGCGTAAATACCCAATTAAAAGTGTCAAAAACCCAATTGAAATCAGAAGTAGCGAGTATCAAAAAGCAATAAAGATTTTATGGTACCTTTATCATGCTGCAGAAGACAATAAACAGACCACAAATATAGCATAATTTTCTTATTTTCCATGAAAACACATCTTGGTATTTCATTAGAATTGCCTCCAAGGAGACAATTCTAATGAAATTCCAAGATATGTTTTCATTTCGAAGTAAACTATTCAATAAGTGCGGTCTGCTGATGTGTAAACAGTAGTGTGATTCTATTTTACACAATTAAAATTTTGAAATACCCAATTTCTTCAGAAATGATAGAGTGACAATATTCAATTACTAATCCCTTATCTGGAGCCCTGATGATTATTATGCCCCACAACAATAGTGGATCGGGCATTTAGTGTTACCCTTGTACGTCCATCCCATCCGTCCTGCCGTCTGTCAGTCACCAACCTTGTAACTCATAAAACTTTTAATCTGTACTAGCTACAGACCTGAAACTTGGTATGTAGCTTCATTATGATGAGTAGATGCGCAAAGTTGGTCGAACGACATCAAATGACGGCAACGTAATGATGTAATGTAAATGATTATGCGTTCCTTTATATCAGAACCATATCGCAATTGCTCTCATACTGGTGAAATATGAGATTCGACACCGTTAACCTGTTGACAGACTATTAAATAAATAAATCTGTAGCATAAAAGATTACCTGATAAATATCATACCATACTATGTCTGTATGCAAGCTGAGGAATTCCTACGCGTTTCCTAGCCTTGTCTGATAAACTTGATATTAACCCGGCCTAAAATGACCTTCACTGTTGACAGGTCATTATTCACCATTACATAAATAAATATGTAACGTAAAAGGTTACCTGATAAGTACCATACTATTGTCTAGACTCGGCTCGGAAACGGTAGGAACTCCTCGGCAAGCGTTTCCTAGCCTTGTCTGATAAACTTGATATCAAAAGACACCAGGGGCCCATTTCGCCAAACTTCGTATGACTAAGTTTGTAAGTGGTAAACTGATATTTACAAGAACAGTTGCTTTGACAGCTGATGCTTGCAAATCTTTCGCGTATGTGTTCACTTAGAATTAGGGAAACGCATTAATGTGATAATCAAATTCATAGAGGATATTCATATTTTTGCAACGAATATGACACATATGTTCATCGAGTGGTGTGGAATGTCCATATATGGACATTTCACACCACGAGATGAACATATATGTCATATTCGTTGCAAAAATATGAATATTCTATTTATTATATACCACTCCATGGAAATTAACAGTTTTTTAGACTATACGGTAATGAATGTGTATTTGCAGCCGGCACTGCAGGTGCGCATTATGAATATAGATAGCGGAAGTATAGTCGTATTTTCACCGGAAGTTGTTTATTTCATCAATGAGAACATATGACTTTTATTTACATTGTATAACTAGTGGTATAATAAATAAAATTCTTCTTACATATATTTTTATCGTACAAAGTTTAGTGAAACGGGCCCCAGCCTTGCTGGTATTCTCTATATGGACAATGTTGACCGGGCGTGTCCTATTCTCTCCCAGGGGTGCTGGAGGTGGGCTCGGAGACCAAGATTATCAAGGCACCCATGGGGGACTATATGTTCCGAGCCCGGGAGTCCGAACATCAACTTTGGCGGCATTCCCGACGACATTGACGTTGAATTCTACGAAAAGAAATCAGGGTAAGTGAAAGCTGCTAATGTTTGTGTATGCTATTGTTGAACAGTTCAGGGGCGGATCTAGAGGGGGGGTTCCGGGGTTGCAAGTCCGTGAATCAGGGTAAATGAAAGCTGCTAATGTTTGTGTATGCTATTGTTGAACAGTTCAGGGGCGGATCTAGAGGGGGGGTTCCGGGTTGCAACCCGCCCCCCCCCCCCCGTTCAGCCACAGAGTTTACATAGATCACAGTTTACCACCAGTTGGGAAGAGCTCCAAAATAGGACAATCCCCTAGTTGCGAACGGTAGCTCTTGCAATTACTCCCGTACCGTCCGTAGCTAGCTACGGATGATACGGGAGTAGATTTCAAGAGTTACCTTCGCAACTAGACACCCCCCCTCCCAAATGCTGGATCCGCCCCTGCAGTTGAATATCTTTTTAGCTCACCTGAGCGAAGCTCATGTGAGCTATTGTTACCGCAATGTGTCCGTCGTCCGTCGTCGTCCGTCGTCCGTGAACATTTTCAAACGTCTTCTCCTCGGTAACCATTGGGTCTATAGTCACCAAACTTCATGGTCATGGTCCTTAGGTAGGGGGATTACAAAATTGTTAAAATGACGTCATTACGTAATCCAAGATGGCCGCCGTCTAAAATAGTACAAATTCTTAAAAAATCTTCTTCTCAAGAACCGCCAACCGGATTTCGACAAAACTTGGTAGGAATGATCGATGTACAATGCTCTTTCAAAGTTGTTAAAATATGGTCATGTTATATATCAAATCGAAGGTATCAATGAGGCGATCACTCTGGTACATTTTTTGTCGAAATCGGATTGTTATGTCATCCAAGATGGCCGCCCGAAAGGTCAAAGGTCGTTCTTTTTTTATTAGAGATTTATCAAAATTCTTCTTCACATGAACCGCTTGGCCATGGTAGCCAAACTTAAAAGTTATGGTCCATGGGTGAAGCCTTTTCAGATTTGTTAAAATGGACGTCATCGCTAATCCAAGATGGCCGCCGTCTAAAAATAGCATAAATTCTTAAAAAATCTTCTTCTCATGAACCGCTAGCCGGATTTCGACGAAACTTGGTAGGAATGATCGATGTACATTGCTCTTTCAAAGTTGTTAAAATGGTGACCCCGGGGTCAAAAATGGGCGTGGCCCTTGGGGTCAAATTTTATTTTTGACCGAATATGGTCATGTTATATATCAAATCGAAGGTATCAATGAGGCAATCACTCTGGTACATTTTTTGTCGAAATTGGATGGTCATCTCATCCAAGATGGCCACCGAAAGGTCAAAAGGTCGTTCTTTTATTAGAGATTTCAAAATTCTTCTTCACACGAACCGCTTGGCCCATGGTGGCCAAACTTCACAGTTATGGTCCATGGGTGAAGCCTTTTCAGATTTGTTAAAACGGAGGTCGTCGCTAATCCAAGATGGCCACCGTCTAAAAATAGCACAAATTCTTAAAAAATCTTCTTCTCATGAACTGCCAGCCGGATTTCGACGAAACTTGGTAGGAATGATCGATGTACAATGCTCTTTCAAAGTTGTTAAAATTTTCACCCCGGGGTCAAAAATGGGCGTGGTCTGTGTGGTCAAATTGGGGTCAAATTTTATTTTTGACCGAATATGGTCATGTCTATATCAAATCGAAGGTATCAAAGAGGCGATCGCTCTGGTACATTATTTTATCGAAATTGGATGGTCATGTCATCCAAGAATGCCGCCTAAAGGTCAAAAGGTCGTTCTTTAGATATTAGAGATTTCAAAATTCTTCTTCACACGAACCGCTTGGCCCATGGTGGCCAAACTTCACAGTTATTGTCCATGGGTGAAACCTTTTCAGATTTGTTAAAACGGAGGTCGTCGCTAATCCAAGATGGCCGCCATCTAAAAATAACACAAATTCTTAAAAAATCTTCTTCTCATGAACTGCCAGCCGGATTTCGACGAAACTTGGTAGGAATGATCGACGTAGAATGCTCTTTCAAAGGTGTTAAAATGGTGACCCCGGGGTCAAAAATGGGCGTGTCCCGTGGGGTCAAATTTTATTTTTGCCCGAATATGCTCATGTCATATATCAAATTGAAGGTATCGATGAGGCGATTGCTCTGGTGCAATATTTGTCGGAATCGGATGATTATGTCATCCATAATGGCCTCCAAAATGTCCATTTATTCAAGATTTTGAACGTCTTTTTCTCAGGAACCACATGGCCGATGCTGGCCAAACTTCATAGTAAGTTAAGATCCTTGGGTGAAGCATTTTCAGATTTGGTAAAATGAGAGTCATCGCTTAATCCCAGATGACCGCCATCTAAAAATAGCACATTCTCCTCTGATGTTCATGGAGTCAGGTGAGCGAATTAGGGCCATCATGGCCCTCTTGTTGTCATGAAAGTATCTGATTTTACATCACATATAAATTATATACGGGATATGGGATCACTTGGTTCGTACGTTTTCCCTACGTTTTCCGCGTGAAATGATTTTTGACGTCATTTTTACAGTAGATTTTCATTAAAATTTTGATTTATACCGCACAAAAGACGGTAACGCATATGTTTTAGGTTTGCACTAAAAAATATTTACAAAACCTTATAACTTTCATGAAGAAGCAAGTACCATTTACTTATTTTCACATACATTTACATTGACGGTAACTGATTCTTCCTCAAAACAACAGAATTATGTGATTACATGTAAATCAAACTGCACAATAAAAGGCAAACAGTTTGCATTTGCTGTGTTATGTTTCATAAAATTAAAATCTGTATTTTCGTTGGAAAGATATTACATGAATTTACTGTAAATATACCTGAAAACTGGACGTCATGCCATTCGGAAACCATGTGATCTCATACCCTGGTAGAGACCAGGGGCGCGTTTCACTAAACTTCGTACGACTAAAATGTTCGTAAGTGCAAAATTATGATAGTCTGTAAATTTCACATTAACAATGTTTTCTTGTAAACAATTATTGGATTTACATTTATTGAGCATGGGCTGCATATACAGCCTATGCTCAATAAATGTAAACCCATCAATTGAAATTTCCAGACGATCCTAAATTTGCCCTTACGACGATTTTAGACGTACAAAGTTTAGTGAAAGGGCCCCCCCAGTCGGATAAATACGTTACTTGGAAAATCATAATTAAAATCCATTAGAATAACTTCCCGGGCATCCTTAATGATAGAATTGGTGGGATTTGTCAGTTTAACTCTTTGCATGCTGGGAAACTTGTGGGCTATAAATACATGTAGTTCAAAACTAGCGGACAAATATTTTCTTGTATTTCTCCCCGTAAATATTATGAATATGTCTTGGAATTTCATTAGAATTGAGTCCTCAGGACTCAATTCTAATGAAATTTCAAGACATATTTACAGAGAGAAATAAAACATATACTCGTAATTCGTTTGGCGGATATTTTCGCTGCTAGCATGCAAAGAGTTAATGTACATTGCTTAGTTTCTGTTAGTTGTTTTTGCTGTAAAAGTGCAAGATGATGTCAAACTGACAAACTGGTCGCAAAAACACATAAGCCAAAATTCTCCAGTCACAGCCACATATTATGTTCATCTTGTTGCTTTCTACAGACAAAGAGTGATTACAGAGAAGTTCCTGGGGTGCATGAAGGGTATACAGGTCGCTTTGAACAGTGTCAACCTTTGGGATGGAAAAGCCACAGTCGGTGTCTCGGAAAGCTGTCGAGGCAGTGTACGTATTTCACGGTGGCCAGAGACTCTAGAAAATTGGGAAAATGCAAAAATGAATTCCCTGCAGGGAAAAATCAGGGAATTTGCTAAGATAACTCAACATCAGGGACTTTTACTTTTCTTTGGCCAATGATGTTAACCCATAAAATATGGGACACATCAACGGTCATCTGCTGTTTTTTCTATTTGTCTTTTTTCGTAGAGGGTGCGTGGATTCTCAATTGTAAATTCGACATACATGGTTGTCAACTTTCCTAAACTACATATAATTTTGTTCTGCAATTTTTTTATCATTTCTCATTAAAAGTTTCTGTTGTTACCACTCAGTTGAACCGTCTCAATGACGGTTCAACTGATTGTAACAACATACATTTTGGATGAGAAAGAAGTTTAATTATGAGATATTTTCATGTAAAAATGGGTTAAAATCTAAAGTTTTCTATAAATAAAATCCAGTGGAGTATGTTTAAGTTTTATGACTTTTGGCCCAGGTCTACTACACAATCAATCAGTCAGTCAATCAATCAATTGATCAATCAATCAATCAATCATGTCCACTTTGTTGCAGGGTCTGAGGTCGATCGGGTTCTACGGGCGCGGGTTTGCCGAGTATGCGGGTACGAGTCTGGACACCCAGGAATCAGATCTCTCCCTCTCATTCTCCACGACCGCCTCTGATGGTCTGCTCGTACTCGCGAAGAACATCAACGGTGACGTAAGTATCTTGATCAGACTCTTTTATCTGACAGTCTTAACCCTTTCAACACTACAGCCCTCTATAGCGGTATTTGCAAACAGTGTACACTTTTTGCAAGTAATTTTTATATTTTTTAGAGACAAAAACACCCCTTTCAATAAATGTACTAGTCTGAAAATCATTTTGTGACGATTGGATTTGTCAGAAAATCCATATCAAAATCCATTCTAGTTATACTGTAATTACTACAACAATATTCAGAAGATAACCAAAAGTGATTTTTTGTCGGCCTTGTTTAATTTTCATTTAACAAATTTCAAATGTCTATTCTATGCTGAAATGAACACAAAATCTCCATACATTCCACAGCTCTGACAACACTTTACCTTTACATAGACCATACACAAGTAGCATGATCAAACTCTTTTTTGCTGACAGTTTTATTGAATTTGTGTTGTAATTTGCCGATTCAAAGTGTATCTTAATCAGCTATGCTCCCAGATAATATTTTGAGGTTTTTATGTCTCACCATGTCCATCTCATCTGTTCGTCTTATTCATCCCATACATACCTTGTAACTCCTATGTCAAGCATCGATGATCTATGAACACAATTTATAGTATCATCTCAAAGTCTCCAAAAATCAGTCACATGGCACCAGATCAGTAGCCGATTTCATCAAAATTGCAAAGTATACTTATCTAGCAAAGTATTCTTTGAGGGAGTACCGGTAATCATTTATTTTTCACGAAATTCATTATTTCAAATAGAACTAACGACTGCATATATTTGATGATTAAAAGTATGCAGAATTATTATACCAAATTTATTACATTATCACAGCCAAAATGGCTGTGATAATGTAATAAATTCAGTATAATAAAAATTAATAAATTTATCCTTAGATTGAAAATTTCTCCTTCAATGTATACTTTGCTAGATAAGTATACTTTGCAATGTTGGTGAAATTGGCTACAGGTAATTTCAGGGCTGAGAATATTTTTATGTAAATATTCAGATTTGCGGATACCCCCTACCATAACTCTACTTCTCACACACCCCACCCCACCCCACCCCATAGAGATGAAATACGGGATTCAACCCGGTTGACACGGCCTAAAATGATCATTAAACACCATCTCCATGAAACACAAAGATTTTGTATATTCTTCCAGAGTTTTTACTCGCTGTCCCTGATTGGCGGCCGCATAGAGGGGCGATTTAGCGGCGGTTCCCATCCAATAACGCTCACCTCATCACTGACGTACAACGACGGACTTGTACACAGTGTCGCCGTGAAGAAAACTGATCGCAGGTAACGTTAGACATGCCATTTCTACCCAATATATTGTTCCATCTTGCATTTCTGTACAATGCATTGTTTCAACTTGCATTTCTGCATTTCTGCACAATGCATTGTTTCAACTTGCATTTCGGTTATTTGGCATTTAAAACGTGAACGTGATTATAGGTGGTTGTGACCAGATATATGGGGCTTATGGGATTTGTGACTAGTGTAGCTCCTGATCAAATAGCACACTCCTGTAGCCTGATAATGATCCATATTGCTTGTTAGACGCATAATGGGTGTTTCATTGATGGAATGGTGAATAGTGCAGATCCTGAACAGACTGTGCAGATGCACAGGCTGATCTGGATCTACACGGGTCGCAAACCCATAAGCCCGATTTCTCCAGTCACAGCCACATACATTGTTTAAACTTCAATTTCAACAAACAAATTAATTTTTGTCTTTGACACTTGCTGAAAAATCAACCAACCAATCAACCAACCATTCAGTCTATCAATCAACCAACCATAATCCCAATCAAGCAACAAACCAACCAATCAGTTGCAATCAACCATCCAGCCAAACCAACCAAACAACCAGCCAACTCAACCAACCAATCAATGACAATTCAGTCAACTAATCCAACCAACCAACATATCATCCAGCCAACAAATCCACCAAACAACCAATAATCACCCAACCAACCAATCTACAGGATGGAACTGTACATAGACGATAAGGAGGTAGGCAGTGACCGGATGCCGAGGCGGTTTGACCTGATCTCCGTGCAGGAGGATGGGGGTCTGTACGTGGGCGGGGTTCCCGAGGGACTCGATGTCGAGGGGCTGACCGCCACAGACAAGTCAGTCGACGGCTGTATCAGCGATATCGTCATTGGTGGCGAGTAAGTGGAGATGTAGATAATAGGCTAGGAAACGCGTAGGAAGTCTGAGCTTGTCGAACATGATGATTTTAATATTTCTTAAATAGAGAATACCAGGCTAGTATCTTTTGATACCAAGTTTGTCGACGGCTGTATCAGCAATATTGTTATTAGCGGCAAAAAAATTGAGATATAGAGACTACTAGGCGAATGTTATGAAACATGTAGGAATTTCGAGGTTTGTCGAGGAATTTCTACCGTTTCCTAGCTGAACTTGATGGGTTTGATATTTATATCATTACTGAGCTGAGCCTTGTAAATAGAGAATGCCAGACTAGTGACTTGTGTGACGGGTGTGTTGACTACCGAACTATTCATACCAAATTCTTATTCAAAATGTCTTTGCCCTAAATGATACACTTTTGTGTTGATGGGCCGTTAAGCACCATTCCATTCATGAAATTTCATGAGAGTGCCATGACATTTATTTTCAGCATTCTGAACATCAAATTAATTAGTTAATTATAAATTTATCTTCAGTTCTGTTCAACCAAATTTAACGATCAATCCTGAAATTTGATTAATTTTTATGAATTTTCATGAGAGTACCTTTTATATTTTGTTTTCAGTGTAGGCCTGCAGAACATTAATATAGTAGTCTTCTGTATTGACCAAACTACTTGTAATTTTTTCCGAGTGTACTGAACGTCAACAAACCATAGCCGATAACATCAATCAGAGCTCTAGATAAGCTGCGTATTTGCTTAAATACCAAATTAAAATTGCCAAAAACCCAATTGAAATCAGAAGTAGTGAGTATCAAAAAGCAATGAAAAAATTGTGGTACCTTTATCATGCTGCAGAAAACAATAAAAAGACCAAGTATAGCATATTTTTCTTATTTTTCCATGAAAACACATCTTGGTATTTCATTAGAATTGTCTCCAAGGAGACAATTATAATGAAATGCCAAGACATGTTTTCATTTAGAAGCAAACTGTTCAATAATTGCGGTCTGCTGATGTGTAAACAGTAGTGTGTATTTTATTTGACCCAATTAAAATTTTTAAATACCCAATTGCTTCAGAAATGATGGAGTGACAATACTCAATTGCTAATTCCTTATCTGGAGCCCTGTTAATATAGTAGTCTTCAGTATCGACCAAACTACTCGTAATATTTTCCCAGTGTACTGAAAGCCAACAAACCATAGCCGATAACATCAATATACATGTAGTAGTCTTTAGTTTCGTTCAACCAAATTCAACCAAACTACTCGTATTAAAATCTGAATAATGTTATGAATCAATTGATTTTTTTTTTCATTTCAGTGTTTTAAACATCAGCCAACCAAAGCAGTATGACAAGGCGGACATCGGTCGATGCCGTAAGTCCGGCGTCTCGACTAGGACCGACAACTCCCCACCCCCAGTGGCCAGCGATGCTCCGGCAGCTAACGACATCAGGTATGACACCAATAGATGGCCCACTACTGTCTGTTCCACGAAACCTGCACAAATTTTACGGCCATATAAACAATGCAATTATTTTTTTGATAATATTAAATTTTATCAAAATTTAAGAATCGGTCTTCTTTTTATTTCGTAAAATTGGTCAAATTGATTTTATTACGACAAATGGATTGTCTATGGTAATTTAACATGGGAAAAAAGGAGGTGGAGGAGTTGTAGAAGGAGTAAAAAAAATAAAAAAATGGAATTTGACTCCGAAACCTTGCTAGATAGCTTTGCAATGATCTAACTAAGAAAACAAAAGTTAAATTTTGAATATCGATCCACTATTTCTGAAATTAGAAAAATTTCCTCATATTAAATCCCGATAGACATCTTCACTCGGTGAAGATGTCTATGAGGATTTAACATGGGGAAATTGTTTTTTGATAATAAAATCAATATTGGACCACATTTCACAAAATAAAAAGAAGACTCATTCTTAATTTTCGATAAAATTTAATTGTTTTTGCATTGTTTATATAGCCGTAAAATTTGGGCAGCTTTTGTGAAACAGACAGTAGTGTGTTCAATGGTTTGTTGCCAGTGTACCGAACATCGCCATTCCAAAGCAGTATGACAACGTGGATAGACCAATAGACAGGTCCACTAGGGTTTCACAATCGGCCGAAGTTTGGTGGTGACAGTCATAAACAACAATCGTATAAGATATATCATATTTTAACCATTTCAACACCATAGACCTCTATAATGGGTTCTGCAAACAGTGTAGATCCAGATGAGCCGGCTCTTAACGAGCCGTCTCATCAGGATCTGCACTTGTTGCAAGTAATTTTCATATTTTTTTAGATGAAAAAAACAACACTCCCTTTTCATAAACTAGTCAGCAAATATTTTTGTGACAATTGGATTGGTTGGAAAATTAACATATCAACATCCATGCCAGTTATTTAGGGGTGAACGGGTTAAATCTGGCATGAAATGTTCATAAAATATCAACAAATAGCCATTGTTACATGACTACCGTTGTTCGACACCGCTCACAGCCGTGTTCAAATGCACAGCGTGTTCTCTTTGACCATGACTGTAGACAATGCTCATTTCGGGGCCAAGCCAACACCTACGTAATGAATGTGTCTCATGACGTTACTAGAATTCGCCACCAGGCCAGTTCACAGCGGTCGCACTGAAATTTTGAAATTGATGAGGATGACCTGCATCATGTGGCGTGTACTGCGGCCCCGGAATATGTATGTGAAAATCAGCTGATTGAATGGAACGGGTTATCAAAGTACCGAAAGTACTGCATAGAGGCTGAAATTACACCATATTTTCGACGGAAATGTAACAATAACGTTCCACCATGTCCAGCCGTGGGTAAATGTTTGCCGTTGCACTTGGGAACTGTTTGAACAGCCCTAACATCCCTATACAACCAACCAATCAATGAACAACTCACTTTCAGACTATCTGAGGTAATCCCCGTCCCTGGACCAAAAGTTGTAAACCCCACGAAGGCGCTGCCAGAAGAGACCACACCTGACGTGGAATCGGGTTTAAACCTTGACGTGGACAAGAAGCCGGCCACTCCGTCCCTGGGATCGTGCGCCTCCAACATGGGGCTGTATAAACACGAGGCGGAGGCCTTCACATTCGGGGAAGAGTTTATAAGTTTCCAGACCATCAACGTCACTAAAAAGAACATGAAGCGAAAGTAAGCGAATTAGAATTTGTTTGCTATGAATACAAAGCTTTCTATAGGCCACAGTGTATTGTGAAATTTATTTTGTGTTAATGTTGGTTTTTAGCTCACCTGAGCGAAGCTCATGTGAGCTATTGTTACCGCAATGTGTCCGTCGTCCGTCGTCCGTCGTCGTCCGTCGTCGTCCGTCGTCGTCCGTGAACATTTTCAAACGTCTTCTCCTCAGTAACCATTGGGCCTATAGTCACCAAACTTCATGATCATGGTCCTTAGGTAGGGGGATTACAAAATTGTTAAAATTACGTCATTGCGTAATCCAAGATGGCCGCCGTCTAAAAATAGCACAAATTCTTCAAAAATCTTCTTCTCAAGAACCACCAACCGGATTTCGACAAAACTTGGTAGGAATGATCGAGGTACAATGCTCTTTCAAAGTTGTTAAAATGGTGACCCTGGGGTCAAAACTGGGCGTGGCCCGTGGGGTCAAATTTGGGTAAAATTTTATTTTTTACCGAATATGGTCATGTCATATATCAAATTGAAGGTATCAAAGAGGCGATCACTCTGGTGCATTTTTTGTCGAAATCTGATGGTTATGTCATCCAAGATGGCCGCTGAAAGGTCAAAAGGTCGTTCTTTTATTAGAGATTTCAAAATTCTTCTTCACATGAATCGCTTGGCCCATGGTAGCCAAACTTAAAAGTTATGGTCCATGGGTGAAGCGTTTTCAGATTTGTTAAAATGGAGGTCATCGCTAATCCAAGATGGCCCCCGTCTAAAAATAGCATAAATTCTTAAAAAATCTTCTTCTCATGAACCGCTAGCCGGATTTCGACGAAACTTGGTAGGAATGATCAATGTACAATGCTCTTTCAAAGTTGTTAAAATGGTGACCCCGGGATCAAAAATGGGCGTTGCCTGTGGGGTCAAATTTGGGTCAAATTTTATTTTTGACCGAATATGGTCAAGTCATATATCGAATTGAAGGTATCAAAGAGGCGATCACTCTGGTGCATTTTTTGTCGAAATCTGATTGTTATGTCATCCAAAATGGCCGCCGAAAGGTCAAAAGGTCGTTCTTTTATTAGAGATTACAAAATTCTTCTTCACATGAACCGCTTGGCCCATGGTAGCCAAACTTAAAAGTTATGGTCCATGGGTGAAGCCTTTTCAGATTTATTAAAAATGGAGGTCATCGCTAATCCAAGATGGCCACCGTCTAAAAATAGCATAAATTCTTAAAAAATCTTCTTCTCATGAACCGCCAGCCGGATTTCGACGAAACTTGGTAGGAATGATCAATGTACAATGCTCTTTCAAATTTGTTAAAATGGTGACCCCGGGGTCAAAAATGTGCGTGGCCCGTGGGGTCCAATTTGGGTCAAATTTTATTTGTGACCGAATATGGTCATGTTATATATCAAATCGAAGGTATCAATGAGGCGATCACTCTGGTGAATTATTTGTCGAAATCTGATGGTTATGTCATCCAAGATGGCCGCCGAAAGGTCAAAAGGTTCTTTTATTAGAGATTTAAAAATTCTACTTCACATGAACCGCTTGGCCCATGGTAGCCAAACTTCACAGTTATGGTCCATGGGTGAAGCCTTTTCAGATTTGTTATAATGTAGGTCATCGCTAATCCAAGATGGCCGCCGTCTAAAAGTAGCACAAATTCTTAAAAAATCTTTTTCTCATGAACCACTGGCCGGATTTCGACGAAACTTGGTAGGAATGATCGATGTACAATGCTCTTTTAAAGTTGTGAAAATGGTGACCCCGGGGTCAAAAATGGGCGTGGCCCGTGGGGTCAAATTTTAGGTATCGATGAGGCGATTGCTCTGGCGCAATATTTGTCGGAATCGGATGATTATGTCATCCATGATGGCCGTCAAAAGGTCCATTTATTTGAGATTTTGAACGTCTTTTTCTCAGGAACCACATGGCCGATGTTGGCCAAACTTCATAGGAAGTTTCGATCCTTGGGTGAAGCATTTTCAGATTTGGTAAAATGAGTCATCGCTTAATCCAAGATGACCGCCGTCTAAAAATAGCACAATTTTTTTAAAACACATGAACTCAATGTCACATTCTCCTCTGGTGTTCATGGAGTCAGGTGAGCGAATTAGGGCCATCATGGCCCTCTTGTTTGAATTACTAATGGCAAAAATAAAAAAAGGAGTCAGAGCTCCAATTAAGATGCGTAATTTGACCAAATATTCGAGATATTTTTCTTCGTTCTTCACCAAAAATGGCAAGTTGGGAGTTCTTTAGACGATTCTAAAGCACTCCCAACTTGCCATTTTTGGTGAAGAAATAACAAAATTCCCCCCAAAGTTGATCAAATTACGCACCTTAACTGCAGCTCTGGGAGTAAAAAAAAAATGCAACTTAAAGGTACATGCCCACGCAGCAGGTTACACTGTACTACTACTTTTCATTTTCTGTCATGCTTTAAATGAGACATTTGTCTACCCACTAACAAATTATTTTTAATTACGGCGCGTGTTAATTGGTGTTAAATCACATTTTATATGCCGCGACCAGAAAGGGTATTTTCCGACCTCGTGCTATTTTTACCAACACGCGTCACGTGACACGGTCGATCATATCACATATTTGACATGCGCAGTGAAGTATCGGAAGTTGAGAAGAAAAATCTCTGTTCGAGTCCAAATCTAAATCTCCACGTAACTCTTTCCATTTGGTGATCTGGTCGCCAATATTAACAACTCTCTCTCTGGACTGCCTGTCCCTCAGACATTTCGCCTTTTTTTTGGCCGACGCCATTTCATACAATTTCCGTCCTGGACGTTTCGACATGTTGATATTCTTGTTTACATATTGGGAAGCCTACTGGCGCGCGTAGTATACTGCGCATGCGCACCGCAAGCCGTGATGTGAAAGTGGTCGTCCCCGCACATTATCAAAATAGACTGTTACCGCCGCGCGTCGCTAACAGTAAATTGATAATTAATAAATGATTATATTTGTATAGCGGGCACTGGTAATTTTTAGAACTGGTGGAATAGTGACATAATTATACACTCATTTAATTCCTATAAAGAACATGTTGTGCCTACTGCGTGGGTATGTACCTTTAAATTACCATTGTGCAGAATAGTATAATCTGTATTGCTATGATTGATTGATGTAAGGGTTTCAATTGGCTCTTGTGCTACTCATACCCCTCAATTACAGGGGGCTATTTCACTAAACTTCGTACCACTAAAATGTTCATAAGTGCAAATTCTGGATCGTCTGGAATTTTCCGTTGATGGATTTACATTTATTGAGCATAGGCTGCACATGCAGCCTATGCTCAATAAATGTAAATCCAATACTTGTTTACAAGAAAACATTGTTAATGTAAAATTCGCACTTACAAACATTTTAGTCGTACGAAGTTTAGCGAAACGGCCCCCTGGTTCACAATTGTATTTTATACGGCATTGCAAATTCCAGGCTCCAGGCGTTGCATTGTTCAATTTCTTATCATGTGATAATAATATTCTACTGTGTCACCCACTTCACAACAGAGCAGACAATATTAGAAGGAAATATTACTATATTACCCTAGCTCCCTCCCGAAAATATCTGTAGCCTCAGGCGCGGATACAGAAATAATTGCAGGGGGGGTCTGTAATTACAAGTCGGCATAGCCGCTCCGCGAGCGCGAAATCGTAAAGTTGGGGGGTCTGGGGGTCCTCCCCCATGAAATTTTTAAATGCCAAATCGCCGCAGATGCGATTTCCTGACACCTAGGCCACGAGCTGGGTGGGGGGGGGGTCCGGACCCCCCCCCCACTGTATCCGCGCCTGAGCCTATTTCACCAACATTGCAAAGTATACTTATCTAGCAAAGTATACTTTGAGGGAGAAATTTTCAATTAAAGGATAAATTGATAAATTTTTATTATACTGAATTTATTACATTATCACAGCCAATTTGGACCAATTTGGATTGGCTGTGATAATGTAATAATTAATACATTCAGTATAATAATTCTGCATACTTTTAATCATCCAATATATGCAGTCATTAGTTTTATATTAAATAATGCATTTTGGGAAAAATAAATGATTACTCTCTCCAAGTATACTTTGTTAGATAAGTATATTTTACAATATTTATGAAATCGGCTACTGAAGTGTAATTACTAAAACAGCCAAATTTTGGGAGGACTCCCTCGTCATACAAATGAAGTAACAGCAGATGATGGATGGACTGGTACCCCATTCATGCCATACCTGTTGTAGTATTACAGTGGAACTGGGTACTAGCTCGGCATTCGTAAACAATATGGCAGATTCTCCAGCCAACATGCGTTTTGTTCCCGTTTCTGTTTCTGAAATAGCGACTTTAATAACGTTATGTAAAATATTTGGTATAATAAATTAAATACCACCCTTGGTTGAGGGGAATATTGTGTATTATTATATGACTAAGTATTCCAGTCATTCTCATTGGCCGAAACACGGTCATGTGATTATCTACAAATTGAATGTAGACCTCTGAACGGTTTGTTTACACGAATAAGCACTGTCGGTGCGAGATGCGTTTATGCATGGAAACAAACCTATTGTTCACCTCATTAGAGCGCATGCGTAAATTTGACGCCGATCAAATGGATTAAAGGATATAGAGAATAGTAGGTTAGTGCCGTGAATGGGAAAAAAATATCTGGCAAGGCTCAGGAAACGGGATGGGCGAGGCTCTGTCGAGCACATCCCGTTTCCGTGCCGCGCCAGATATTTTTTCCCATTCACGGCACTAACCTACTATTCTATTTATCCCGTCAACACCTAAAATTGGCTATAAAATGCAAAAATAGTATTGACTGGATATCAAAAATGTTTCACGGCACCGTGTTTCACGGCACATATGCACTGTGTTGACGGGATAAAATTAATACATATTGTACTGACACATGTAATTGTTATTGTGTTACACTGTTAGTGACTATTCCTGATTTTCTGAATATTCGTGGTAAGGGTCATATAATAAAACAATTATAGTCTTTTGAGTCGGTGTACATGAGATTTACGGACAGTGAAAATCACTTTTCTCAGGTCCGTAAATCTCATGTACACCTCCACAAAGACAATAATGGTAGAATATTCACCTCAGACAAGGGCAGTGTTATTCATCAATCTGTCATCTCTCTTAATTTCCAGGTTCACCGTATCCCTAGACTTCCGTACGTTCTACGGTAACGGCATCCTATTCTACCTCACAAATCGCACCCACTCTTCTTTCATCGCCGTCCAACTCAAAGATGGCTCCATTGTCATTACGTACGAACGCAAGGGTCGAATCAGGGAAATTTTGGTCAAGCCCATGGAGAGCGTACTCGATGGAAACTGGCACAACGTTGTTGTGAAGAAGAATCGTAAACGTATTTCACTGTCGGTGGACGGGAACTCTAAGAAGAGCGGGGATATAGCGAAACGACTTGGGACGGATGTTACGCTGTTTATCGGCGGTGTACCAAGCACTCATTTGCCCCTGATTGATGATAAAGTGGTAGGTGACTTATCGTTAACATTCATACCGCCTGCATTATAACCTTGCCAATGTTTGTGAATTTCTTTATTTCAAGCTCACACAATGAAATTGCTTGATTGTGAGTGCCAATAGATGTTCAGAAACGTTGATAATCTGAGCAAGATTAACACAGGCGGTTGAGTATTATATTTGGAATACATTCTTAGGTGTATAACAGTGATTCTACATTGTATGTACATTTGGTGTCCTGGTGTACTTCACTGACAAATCACACATATTTTGTACAATACCAATCCATTAAGAAAACAATATTTACACTTCTTGTTATGTGTGTTTAGTTATTATTTTCTGTTGTTATCATACGTGTGGTGCACCAAATGGACATGTCCCGGTCATCAACCAGCACAAGACCGTTACTCTCAAATCTTTTCCATTTCTACTTTACTATACTTGGCATCTGAATTAAAATAGTTTAACATTTACGTTAAACCTATTAATTCTGCAATAAATTTGCCTTTTGTTGTCAAAAACACTGACGTTAATGTATCTGTCCCACAAAATTTAATCATTTCCGTTACGCTGAACAAACAATGGGTAAAATCAGAGTAACCTCCCTTTCCTTCTCTCAGCTACTAATGCAATGAACACCGTTTATGGGCACGTGATATGTAAACAAACACGGTGGTAACACAACTTCCGTCATTGCCGAGAACGAGGCCGGTCTGTATTCGGAATTTTAAGGTTACACATTACATGCATCATTACCGTTGGGGGTTTATACACGTCCATATGTATGCAGGTCGGCTCAAACCAAAATGGGTAGGATAGACACACTTGCAACATTGCATTTGCATATTCTACCTTCATGATGCATTGTATACAAAGGGGTGAAAAAAGGGAGTTTTAAATAAAAGTCATTTCCGTTACAAAATTGTGTAACGGAAATGAGGATCGTGTAATGATAATGATAAATTACCAAACTATATAACCAGTCAGTTCATACATCAATTAGATCTAAAACTGGGACCATCAGTTGTCAGTCAGTAGTGGCACATTTATTCAGACCTACAACATTTATATGTCGGGGATTTAAAGGTACATGCCCACTCAGTAAGCACAAAATGTTCTTTATAATAATTAAATAAGTGTATAATTGTGTCACTATTCCACCAGTTCTAAAAATTACAAGTGCCCGGAAAACAGATACATGTATAATCATTTAGTAATATTTATTTTACTGATAGTGACGCGCGTTGGTATCAGGCTATTTTCATACGCAAATGAGGCATGATATTTTTTTACTTAATTATACTAATGAAATGCGTCACCTGAACAAATAATATTTTCGACAGATTATAAAATATGATCATTGCACATCAAAAAATAAATACAGAGAATAAATAGTAATGTCCGTTAACATTTTAAGGAAACACGGTTATCGCCCCTGATATCAGTGTGAAAATTTTTGTCTAAAATAAAATGTATAATAATACCAATCAATACGTGGGGTAATGGTGAATGAATGTTTATTTTGCTAGAAAATGACATACGTACAGAATACACAAAAGTATCTGTATCACTATATTATAACCTACTGCGTGGGCATGTACCTTTAACCCTTAGACCGCTATCTTATTTATTTTGTCGTCTTTTCCATTTTTATCATCAAAAACATGCTTTGACAGCACTTTAGAATAATTTACAACATGCTTTGACAGCACTTCAGAATCATTTCCATTGGGTAAATGATAGATGACATTTATTGTTTATATTATAGGTACCACACAGCGTGCGCGGCTGTATTCGAAACTTAGTCGTGAATAAAGAACGCAAGAGTTTCCAGGACGCCACGTTTGTGAGCAGCGTGGACCGATGTTTCACAAAGGTGGAGAAAGGGGCTCACTTTACTGGCAACTCGTACGGAACTGTTGGTACGTACGTTCGACTTGATTTTGCAGTGGAATCTCTAAACCTGACACCCTGGGGAAGTCCGGTTTAGAGAGGTTTGACTGTATGTATTCCAGTGCTGATTTTATGTTGGCGTAATTGCACAGTGGAACCTCTCGAAATTAAATTGGACACCTTTGGGAACTCCCAGGGTGTCCAGGTTAGAGCGGCTCCACTGTATGTATTTCAATGCTGATTGTATGTTGGTTTGATTATGCAGTGGAACCTCTAAATTGAACACCCTGGGGATCTCTCAGGGTGTCCGGTATAGAGAGGTTCCACTGTAATTAACTGTTTCAGTGTTGATTGTACGGTATGGTATCATATATGTTATGAACATTATGTCCTATCTCTCTACAGCCCAAAATGTGTTAATTTCAAATATCGCTTTTTTTTTTTTTTTCGAAAATTGTAATTTTTTATCGCCAATTGTTTATTTTTATCATATTAGTTATTCCTTTTTTTTGTTCTTTTTTTTTTGAAGTGGCGATTATTTCATTTTCCCCAGCGGAATCCCTGGTAATGCATGTGTCTCATGATGTTACTAGAACGCGCCATTACGTCACCAGATTAGTTCACAACAGTCGCACTGAAATTTTGAAATTGATGCGGCTGCATCGCGACGTGTACTGCTGCCCCGGAATATGTATATGTAAATACATCTGTTTGAATGAAACGGGTTATCAAGGTAGCGAAGGAACTGTTTGAATCCCAAGGCCGTAGGCCACGGGTTCAAACAATTACATCGTGCCACGGCAAACGTTTACCCACGGCTGGACATTGTCAAACCTTATATTGTAATCTATGACAACAGTTGGGTGGGAGTCGCTCTCTGTGTAATGGACATGACATCATTTTTGCTACAGCTCATGGGCCCGTTTCAATAAACTTCATACGACTAAAATGTTCGTAAGTGCGAATTTAGGATCGTCTGGAAATTTCAATTGATGGATTTACATTTACTGAGAATCGGCTACATATTTAGAAGAAAACATTGTTAATGTGAAATTTACAGACTATCATAATTTTGCACTTAGGAATATTTTAGTCGTACGAAGTTTAGTGAAATGGGCCCCTGAACTTGTTAGACGTGAACGTACACGCCGAACGTAGATATCGATGGAGTTCCGTACAGCCAAATATGATGGAATTCTCGCCATAATGATATTTATTAATTAAAGTTGACTGATTTCATAAGAAACGGGGCTATGTCAAGTTTCTTACAAAATTATTAAATAAGTTTTGCACACCGAAACTCGAGTGACTTGATGTCCTATCTCTCTGTATCCAGGAATGTATTAGATGGCATCAGCTCAACATGTCGCTTGAAAATGATATTTAAATAAAAAAGTGGACAAAAATATGTGGGTGGGGTAATTGATCTTTTTAAGCCTTAGACCGCTATCTTGCCTTATTTCTCAATAAAAACATGGTTTGACAGCACTTCAGAATCATTTCCAATGGAAATGATTCTGAAGTGCTGTCAAAGCATGTTGTAAATTATTCTAAAGTGCCATCAAAGCATGTTTTTGATGATAAAAATGTAAAATAGAAAATAAACAGCAGACGACAAAAAAATTAAGATAGCGGTCTAAGGGTTAATGTCTGTCACCTGTAATTTTAGCTACAGCCCAGAACATGTTGGACATAAACCAACTGGAGATATCTCTGGAGTTCCGCACACCCAAACCTGAGGGCATCCTGGCTACCATGAGCAGTATGAATGGACGTGAGGCGATCACTCTACAGTTGCACCGCGGTCAGGTAACACAGTGTTCTGTATATTCAATGTGGCTCAGTGTATGGCTACATAACTTGCTATCTTATATTTAAGGATGGGAATTGGCTCATAGAACCTTCCATACCCGGGCATATGAGCCCAGAAAATTTGTCAAGCCAATGCCATTGGCCTGTTTTCTTTTACATACAAGTCATCATCATAGTACCGGTAGATCATTAGATAACGATTTCGAAACAATTAGTTTCTGTAAATAAAACCGAAAGTTGACACAAAATCCGATATATATTTATTTCTGTAAATCCTTATCAATAAATTACGGTGATACATCTGGGAAAGCAATTCCAAAGGTGCGGCCAATAATTTTGACCAAAAATATGATATTTTATTGAAATATTTAGATGTAATTATTATTGTTTGCGGAAACAAGTCCGCGTTCTGTCCATAGATAACGACGTCATCTGTAAGCCTCGGAATACCTACTCGTTTCCTAGCCTTGCCTGATAAACTTGATATCAAAAGACACTAGCCTGGTATTCTCTATTTCATGACCGACTATATATTTTGTTCACGTGGGACTAATGTAATGTACTAGGATATAATTCCAGCACAAACATATTTACACAGTTCCCTAACATTTGATTGGCCCGTAGCAAGTCTCTGTCCAAAATTTATATCCCAGTAAACTCCCGCCGAACTACTTTCCGTTACCGTGAGGCGCAGTTAAAATAATTCTTAAGAAAACGGAAAATAAACACATTTTCTTGATGAATTTATTTCAAATGCTAGAATTATAAGGAATGAATGGCCTTTTTGTTATCGGGGATATAAACTTGGAAAAGTCGGCCTTCGTCCAGTATTCCCGCGACTTTTCCAAGTTTATATCCCCGATAAATTCCACAAAAAGGCCATTCATTCCTATAATAAACGCAATACGTTGAATGGACGTTTCCAGTATGAATTTACGGAAGGTGTAAATATTATTGGTTGCAGGTGAAACTGAGCCGTAAAAGGAGCGGTGAACAGATAACCGCGGAGACGACCTTTGAAACCGACTTCCACCTGTGTGACCAATCGTGGCACAGCATCGTGGCGCGAGTGGTCGACAGCATGGTCAGTCTACAGGTGGACGGTGGGCCGGCAGTCACCGCGTCTAGCTGGAAACTCGGACACAGCTCGGCCACGATGGCCAGTCTGTATGTCGGAGGTGCCCCAGGTAGGGAATCAGGTTTTTATGAGCATATGCTCGGTGTTCGTGATTGAAATCAGTAGTCTATTTCACCCACATTGCAAAGTATACCTATATAGCAAAGTATACTTTGAGGGAGAAATTTATTAGGCTGTGATAATGTAATAAATTCAGTATAATAATTCTGCATACTTTTAATCATCTAATATATGCAGTCGTTAGTTATATATGAAATAATGCATTTCTGGAAAAATAAATGATTACTGCCTCAAAGTATGCTTTGCTAGATAAGTATACTTTGGAATTTTGATGAAATCGGCTACACAAGGTTTGATTGACGCTCATATTTGGTCAATTAAACTGCCTGATTATGAGTGCGAATTTTGGAGTATTTTAAATCCTGTCCATTGATAATAAAGTTTGAGGGCAAATTTGGAATATTTTAAATCACGTTTTGGTCCAATGATTATAAAGTATGTACTCGGTTCTCATGCTTAAAATCATGTTTGATTTGCTGAGGCTGAGCTGTGTTCAGTGTCTGCCACTCAAACTGTCCGATCGGTGCACTTAGCAATTTTGGTCAAATCGGCTATAGATGTTGTTTAACCCTTACAGTGCTGAATTAAAAATTGTTGTCTGCTGTTTATTTTTTATTTTCCATTTTTCTCATCAAAACCATGGTTTTTTTACACTGTATTTCCAATGGAAATGATTCTAAAATTTACGTTTCCCACATTCTAAGCGTTAAAATTGCGTTAAATTTTTGTCCTCTGTCCATGATCATGATTTTCATTGCAGAGCCGAGATCGCAGGCGGCTGCCTTAACTACGCTTGGATTCGAAGGCTGTCTACGTAACGTGAGAGTCGGCGACGATATTGTCGACTGGTTCAATCTCATGGCTGCCGTCGACATCTTCAAAACAGCATGCCCACTGACCTAGCATCGTAGCGAATGTATTATACATACTGTACACTCCAACCCCTTAACCCGTTCATCCCTAAATAACTGGAATTGATTTTGATATGTTAATTTTCCGACCAATCCAATTGTCACAAATTGATTTTCAGCCCATTTATGAAAAGGGGGTGTATTTTTTCTAAAAAATATTAAATTACTTGCAAAAAGTGTTGATCCTGATGAGCCGGCTCGTCACGAGCCGGCTCATCTGGATCTACACTGTTTGCAAACATCGTTATAGAGGGTTTTAGTGTTGAAATGGTTAAAGCACTACCTATAACTTGATTTTAAATAGAACACTATCATGGCTCGTCAATATTCAGTTTCTCACTGTATGGTCTATATATTTTAGTATAGATTTGTTCGGGTGGACACAAAATAGCTTTATAAAGGGGTTGAAGTGTTTTTATGTATTTCATGTTTGATGTGTTGAAATTATCATGTTTAATACTGTTTGTATATAGAAATCAGTGTTTTGATACATATACTTGTACAAGGGCGTTGCCAGCTTTTCAGAAGGCGGGGTTCGAAAGTAAGAAAATCATGTTTAAAGCGCAATCAACTATTCGATGACCGAAATTTAACCTATACGAGTCTCACAAATTTATCAAGATATGAGCAAAAATTTTGTTTGATTTTTGCATTTTGTAGTTAAAAAAAAATCATGCTGGCTCAAAAAGAGTACAAACCCCCTAAACACCCACCCCGTCCCCTCGCCTCTGACGACGCCCTTCATGTAGTTGGATATTTAGAGTTAACGTTTTATGAATAAAATTCCTGTATGCACTTTGTTTTCTGATGCTCTCGTCAAAATGGCATTACAGTATGTAGAAATTCTAGATTCTAGAACAAGTGCTATGTTGAATGTCCCTATTTATTTCACAAAACATCCCAGGTGTATTGCTTTTGTAGGAATTTCCGGGATAGCCGTGTGCTAAATCCCATGTTTTTAAATGAATAAGAAAGAGTTCTTTTTTCCCTATAAATCAACAGTAAACATCTATTGGGGTACTTTCTCTTCATTCAGAATAAAATTCTTATATTTTCGAAACATATTTTCGACATTAGATCTGGTATGTGTGGGAAGAGATTCTTACAGTTTTGTTTCTAGGTCTCGTATTCCAAGGATACAAATTCAGGGTTTGGGCCCCATTACCATAGTATTAAGTGAATGGGGGATATTTATACTTTAAAGGCCATAGGTATTTTAATGTGGGAAAATGTCCACTGAGATCACTCTAGGCACGATATTGTTCTTAACGTGATGTAACATTAAATAATTCCAGCACAAAAATATTTACACAATTCCCTAACGTTTGATTGGCCCGTAGCAAGTCTCTGTCCAAAATTTATATCCCAGTAAACTCCCACACCGAACTACTTTCCGTAACAAGTGAGGCGCAGTTAAAATAATTCTTAAGAAAACGGAAAATAAACACATTTTCTTGATGAATTTATTTCAAATGCTGGAATTATAAGGAATGAATGGCCTTTTTGTTGAATTTATCGGGGATATAAACTTGGAAAAGTCGCGGGAATACTGGACGAGGTCTTCCGACCTTCGTCCAGTATTCCCGCGACTTTTCCAAGTTTATACCCCGATAAATTCCACAAAAAGGCCATTCATTCCTATATTAAAACCGCCATTGATTTGATTGGCCATACATTCCGGGTATGGAAGGTGTTCGAGCCAATTCCCAACCTTAAATATAAGCCGAACGAACGAACGATTGGCCAGAGATTCAATTGAGGACATGCTCAACAAATTTTATAATAGCGAACACTGATTTCTATATACCAAGTTATTGCAAGACTGTAATAGTGTACTGATACTCCAATTTATCTATGTAACCCATATCAGGGATCTGTATATGTTTGGATGTGTTATCATATGAAATGGGCCATGTGATTGTGTACCAAAGAACATGTGCTATATCTCATTAAAATTATTTACAGAATTTGCGATATTTTCCAAAAATGATGGCCAAAGTTGACGAAATTTTCATAGCAAATGCGGAATGATATTCCGCATTTGCAATGAAAATTTTGTCCCCTTTTGACGTCATTTACAGACAATATCACAGTTTCTGTAAAGATATTTCATGAAAAATCCCACATACAGTCGAGCACCAATATCTCGAATATCAGTATCTCAATGATATCCCCTATCTCGATGATTCACTAAAGTCCTGAATTATATCCTTATTTATTTAATATAAATTTCCTCGGCTATCTCGACCATGCCCTATCCTGTATATGTTCTCTATCTCGACTGTTCATTCTGTCCCCTCCGTATAAAAATAAGTTAAAATTATTTTCGCTCTTTCGATCACATAAACGCTTGGATACATCGCCTAAGCGCCTGACTGCCAAGATCGATTTGTCTGACACTAATTTTCAAAACATATTATCAAACAACACAAAATAAATTCACACCTACCTCATGTTGTTTGCTTAATTGGTCCACCTGGATATATTTGAGTGTTTGACACTATTTACTAAGCATTGATTGATGCTTGTGTTTAACGGCCATACTGACTCGATAGACTTGCATGCCGTCATATCACGCTTGTCATTCAAGCAATTCTCTGAGTCGTGACACCACCTTGTAATGTTGATTAGCTTACCACCTTGGTCATTAGTTAATTGGTGATTGTTTACTCGTAGTGTAATGGGTAACATGATTTCATATTTTTCACGAAAATATTCAATCATGTAACTTCATCGGTATCTCGAACCTAGTCCTATCTGGACTATATGGACGATCTCCATTCGACTTCGAGATACTGGTGCTCGACTGTAGGTACAAAATCACATGGCATGTCTCTTATGTGGTTGTGACTGGAGAAATGGGGCTTATGGATTATGCAACCAGTGTAGATCCGCACATTCTCAAAACATGTTACAATTGCAAACCGAGTTCGTATGAGTAATACCTTTCTGAGAATAGTGAATAGTGCAGATCCTGATCAGACTGTGCGGATGCACAGGCTGATCAGGGGCCTATTTCATCAACATTGCAAAGTATACTTTCCTAGCAAAGTATACTTTGAGAGAGAAATTTTCAATTTTAGAATAAATTTATTAATTTTTATTATCCTGCATTTATTACATTATCACAGCCAATTTTGGCTGTGATAATGTAATAAATTCAGTATAATAATTCTGCATAGTTTTAATCATCAAATATATGCAATCGTTAGTTCTGCTTGAAATAATGCATTTCGTAAAAATCAATGATTGCTCCCTCAAAGTATACTTTGCTAGGAAAGTATACTTTGCAATTTTTATGAAATCGGCTACTGGATCTACACTAGTCCGCAAACATTGTACTCGAAATCGAGCAGTTTGATTGGCCGAGACTGTGCAAAACTTTGCCTTATTTCTCTTCGGAAGTGAGCACCATTTAGGTGGTCAACACATATACATTCATTGAGAAATATCGGAAATAAGTACGTGACAACAACTTGAACATGAGTTTCGAGTACACGCTCAGTAAGTGATATAATCGCCGACCCTCGTCTGAGTTTGAATGTTTTGTCGCTGGTGTCTTATCATGTGGTGCTATGAATGGAACCATGTTTGTTATGCTATGGTGTGTACGACATTATGGGCCAGTAACTTCAGTCAATGAGATTTTCCGCCATCATATCGCCGATATTTATTTAGAAAAAAGCACATAATGTTATGTACCATATTTATTCTAATACACTATACACTCGTTGACGTTACCACAAACTATTTATAACTCAAAGGTAAATTCTTTTTCCCAAGTACATTTTCCTGTATAATAAGTCTTATTAACTCAAAAAAAATCCTTAGTACCATAGACTTTGAGTAAACGAGTGTAGACTGTAGCTAACAGTAGCCCCCCTCCTGTATTTTTAGTCAAATTATTTTATTTTCACATAGTAAAGTCGTCTGAAAATTAAAATTCTGTGTTTATGTGCCAAAACTAATTCAGAAAATAGCATATCCCCGAGGGCGTTTATTATAATAAATACAGTAAATGGTGTTCAAAAGTTGTCACAGGAAGATGTACGTACGCATATCTTAACGATGAATCCATCCGTAAGGATTCATATCTTAACGGAAAATCTTACTTAGATACACATCTGTGGCTAAATGATGTGTAGTATTTAACCCTTACAATGCTGAATTAAATTTTGTCGTCTGCTGTTTATTTTCTATTTAAAATTTTTCTCATCAAAAACATGATTTGACAGCACTTAAGAATCATTTCCAATGGAAATGATTCTAAAGTGCTGCCAAACGATGTTTTATTCAAACAAAAGACAAAATCTGAAACAACAGCAGACGACAATTTACGTTTCCCGCATTCTAAGGGTTAAAGGCTGCATAACGATGAATCCATCTGTAAGGATTCATATCTTAACGGAAAATCTTACTTAGATGCACATCTGTGGCTAAATGATACGGTGTAGTATTTAAAGGATGCCTGATACCAGATCAGGACAACGTCCTTCAGTGCAGGAGCTGACTGTACAGTGCTTCCCCATACAGGTATATTTCTGTCTGTATATGTGGCAGTGACTGGAGAAATGGCACTTATGGAATTTGTGCCCAGTGTAGCTCCTGATCAAATAGCACACTCGTGTAGTTATTGTTTGTTAGAAATATAACCGGTGTTGTATTCATGGAATAGCGAAGAGTGCAGATCCTGATCAGACTGTGCGGATGCACAGGCTGATCTGGATCTTCATTGGACGCAAAACCCGTAAGCCCCATTTCTCCAGTAACAGCCACACATGACATTGCTGTTGAATGGGTGTAACACACCAATCAATGAAAGTTAACAAAAATAGCAGAGCACAAGTAAATTCCGCATTTGTTCTACACATTTTGTCTTTCTTTTTACATAATTTACGGAAGATGTCGCGTATCTTTCAAATAAAGTAGGTGAACATTCTCATGATAAGTTTGAAAATATCATTGACTAGCCCATATACACGACGGTTTTTGTTTTTTTAGTTTTTTTTGGTCTCCAGGGGGCCGTTTCACTAAACTTGTACGACTAAAATGTTTGTAAGTGCAAATTATGCATAGTCTGTAAATTTCACATTAACAATGTTTTCTTGTAAACAATTATTGGATTTACATTTATTGAGCATAGGCTGCATATGCAGCCTATGCGCAATAAATGTAAATACATCAATTGAAATTTCCAGACGATTCTAAATTTGCACTTACGAACATTTTAGTCGTAAGAAGTTTATTGAAACGGCCCCCTGATGTTCTGATTGCCACAGTTAGTGTGTCTGTGTATATGTGACGCGTGTATGTATATATTGTAATATGGTGTGTATATTTATAATTTATACTGTAGTTAGGTGCGAAAATAGTGTACAGGGGTCATACCAGTTATCCGAACAATCAGTTTATCAGACAAATGAAAATACCTGTTAATTAAACGCATTAATTTGATCCGATGTAGCACCGAACACATCTACATGTAAGTCACTCAGGTGCTTGCTGTTTCCATGCCAGTGTGAAGTTAATATCGCCAAGGTAAACATTTTAGTAAAATTTGCTGAAAACATTCCTCAACTCTGTCCACAAGTTGTTTACAACGTCAATAGTCGCGCGGGGGCTTACAATCGAGTGCGCCCATTACGTCATTACAGAGTTGTTCTATAAATACAATAAATTCTATAAATACGATGTTTTCCAAGAAGCGAATGGTGATTGTTTTTTTCTGCAGAACTACACAATGCTGTTTACACTGATTTTCAGGCGATAAAATTATGATTTTAAGGTGAGAATACCAGTTATAAGACGAGTATCCATTTGTCCGGATAACTGATTGTCGATGTTAATTTTGGGGCAATCTTACGACTGATGATCTGACGCAATTTTAAGTGAGAAAGATGGCACAGTTTGCTAAATAGTTTGCATGCGTTGAGAAAGCAAGAACCGACGATTGTTCTATGAAAATGTTATGCCCGTAGCTGCTATTTTAAGAAAAATATCGTAAAAAAACTGCCATTTTTGTCCGATAATCTGGACGATCCATGTATATATCTACAATCCAGTCCGCGTGTATAAGTGTCCATGTATTCATAAATAGATGGTATCCCAATTTATTTGGAACTGGTGAAACGGACCTTCGCTCGTTTGTGATCAGTGTAGATTCTCGACTGATTGCCTTTCCGCCATTGCAGTGTCTACTTTTGTTGGCAAACTGTGTATATCCTGATTTGACTGTCATAGGAGATGGGAGGTCACAAAACCCATAACCTCCATTTCCCCAGTCACATTTTCAGTAACTATCATCTGCCAGTAGCCGATTTCATCAAAATTGCAAAGTATACTTATCTAGCAAAGTATACTTTGAGGGAGTAATCATTTGTTTTCCCCGAAATTCATTATGTCCTATAGAACTAATGACGGCATATATTTGATGATTAAAAGTATGCAGAATTGTTATACTGAATTTATTACATTATCACAGCCAAAATGGCTGTGATAATGTAATAAATTCAGTATAATAAAAATTAATAAATTTATCCTTAAATTGAAAATTTCTCTCTCAAAGTATACTTTGCTAGATAAGTATACTTTGCAATGTTTGTGAAATAGGCTACAGATACAAGTGTATCCAATCTGTATTATGATGTTCTTATTATTAATGAACTCCATTCAATCAATCAATTCTCACCCAGACCAAATGATCTGGTGTGGTAATAGTGCCTGGCACCAGATCAGGATATTATGATTATTGTGCCAGAAGGATATTATAGTTTCAGTGCTGAATCTCGCACCACGCCACGCCCACCAATACAGCTGTATTGATGGAATAGTGAATAGTGCAGATCCTGATCAGACTGTGCGAATGCAAAGTGTGATCTGGATCTACACTGGTCGCAAAACCCATAATCCGCATTTCTCTAGTCACAGCCACAAATATGCACAACAGTCAGGATCTACAATTATTACACATTCTCCTTTAATAGTTCCTGGAGTTCTAAGCATCAACACTAACGCAATGGAGAAAAGACGGAGTATTCATTGATGAAATTTCACTGATCATAGATGTGTAGGTCTTTTTTGCAAGAGAGTTTGTCCGGTGTTCGTTTTTACTACAAATATTTGTATTTATGTTATATGTACATGTATATATTATTAGGCCAGTGGCTGAACAAAGCTTTTATACCAATTTTATACAAATGTATACTGTTTATATTGTTTTGTACCCAATGCTGGTTTTGAAATGTTTTTGAGAATGTGGCCAAATCTTGTTGTAGATTCGTGCAGTTTTGACACTAAGCTCAGGGCCTGCGATTATGTATCACCTTTATGAATATATTCTCAAATTTTGAGCTCAAAATCAGGAAGTTTGATTGGCATCAGACTCGAGTTCTTGCCCAGTGTGTTACAATCACTGTTTGATTTTATCTACACATTTCAAGCACATGCTCTTTAAAATCTTATCCTAATCCCAGCGCAAGTAGTTTAGCATGCCATAACTTGTATAAATAAGCGAGAAATGATTTTGTTGTCTTCTTCTTTCCCAACAAAGTTTAATTATGCTCGTGAACAAAATCTACCTTTTAATACTAGATTAATTTGGCAGTAACCATCTCATCGAGACGGTTCAAATGAGTGGTCGCAACATATACTTTCATTGAGAAATGACAAAAATAAAAATAAAATAGTTAACCCTTACACCGCTATCTTAATTTTTTGCCGTCTGCTGTTTATTTTCTATTTTCCATTTTTATCATCAAAAACATGCTTTGACAGCACTTTAGAATAATTTACAACATACTTTGTCAGCACTTCATAATCATTTCCATTGGAAATGATTCTGAAGTGCTGTCAAACCATGTTTTTTTATTGAGAAATAAGGCAAGATAGAAAAGCAACATCAGACAACAATTGTTGTGTGTAGCGGTCTAAGGGTTAAAAGAATTCATAGCCATAAAAGTGTATTCCGCATGTAATGGGTTAAAATGGTGTGATTGTTAGAAAATGTCATTTACTGTGCATGGAGCAAAAAAAAAACATTGGATATCTGAGACATCTGAGACACAGTCACTTTAACTCTTTGCATGCTGGGAAACTTGTGGGCTATAAATAGTTCAAAACTAGCGGACAAAAAATCATATTTTCTTGTATTTCTCCCGTAAATATCATGAGTATGTCTTGGAATTTCATTAGAATGGAGTCCTGAGGACTCAATTCTAATGAAATTTCAAGACATAGTTACAGAGAGAAATAAAACATACATTCGTAATTCGTTTGGCGGATATGTTCGCTGTGCTGGATATGTTCGCCGCTAGCACGCAAAGAGTTAAAACATGAAACAACTAGTATTTGTTGCTGGCTGTTTTCTCAATGTTCTTTCTTCTACACAAAAAATATTTTGGCAGCACATAAGAATCATCTCCTATGGAGATACATAACCTAAGTAGCAGACGGCAACATTCTATTCAGCTTTAAAGCATGAAACTACTACATGTATAATGATTCTCATGTGCTGTAAGCGCATAATGTTTTTAAAAGAAATAAAGAAAGGGTTGGATAAATATCGACGACAAATCAATTCCCTCCATTTTTGGATTTAAATCATGTCTACATACATGTACTTGTGTTTTATGGTTTACAAGCTTTATGAAAAACAGTTTTAATTAAAAAATCACATGCTTATTTCTGTTTATGATGTTGAAAATCTTGTTATTTGAAAACCAACAATAAACAATAGATCTGATACAAGTTCTTGGTTTGATCTTGTTATTATTTCTCCATATAGTATCACCATATGCAACCTCGGATACCAGAAACACAAATATTTATACCCCCAGCATACAAAGTATGTCGAGGGGTATATAGGTTTTGTAATTCTTTCCGTCTCCGTCCGTTTGTCCATCCGTCTGCGTTGGAAGTTTTTATTTGTCAGTCAAGGCGGCGGTTGGGGGTATACGTGAGCCCCTGCTCACTTTCTCTAGTTGTGTTTCTAGTATCATAGTCCTGGCTCTGGCCCACGTATAATCACAGAGCCAGGTGGTAGGTTGGGGCATGTGTAGGGTAATGTAATGATGAGGTTCATCTTTGCCGGAATACTGATATGCCTGGTTTGGCCCTCGGGTACATTTTTGGCTTCCTTGTTACTTGAGATAAGTGACTTGTGTGGTGAGGAGCTGGCACCAGATCAGATTATTTTAATTTCAGGGCTGAATACATGTATATATACATTTCTGATTTTGGGATTGTCCCCATAGCTGTACAGGTGAAATATGGGATTCCACCCTGTTAACCTGTCCTAATATGACATTATATAGCCGTTGACAGGCCGTTAAACGCCATTAAATAGTGGGTGGTTGGTTGGGCGAACGCGACGGCGTAAATTAACGGTAGGGGTTCCTCCTTATAGGAATCATTTATCTTTGGCTCTTTTGTTACCTGGGAATTTAATTGGGTTATTGCCCATTATAAAAGTAGTAACATTATTACTGATCGTACAGTAATTTCAAGACTGAATATATAGTTTTTATACGCCCGTTTGAAAAAAACGGGACGTATTATGTATTCATCGCGGGCGGCGGGCGTGCGGGCACAGCTTGTCCACGCAATAACTACAGGTCTACTTGACGGATTGTAACCAAAATTGGTATACATGTTTATCACGGCAAGCCGAAGAAGTCTATTGATTTTCCCCTTAGCGGCCATTTTTATTTTTCGCACTGTATCCTTGTCCACGCAATAACTTGATCGAGTACTACTTCACCGCTCATAACCAAATTCGGTATACATGTTTATCACGGCAAGACGAAGAAGCCTATTGATTTTGAAATGTTGTTGATGACTTATCTCCCCTTGGTGGCCATTTTTAATTTTCACACTGAATCCTTGTCCACGCAATAACACAAGTTCTACTTCACCGATCGAAACCAAATTCGGTATACATGTTTATCATGGCAAGACAAAGAAGCCTATTGATTTTTAAAAATTTCTGATACTTTTCTCCCCTTGGGAGCCATTTTTAGCTTGACTATTCGAAGAATAGTTATTAGCTTGACTATTCGAAGAATAGTTAGAGCTTATGTTGTCACCCCGGCGTCGGCGTCACCGTCACGCCTTGGTTAAGGTTTTTAGTGAAGCTTGTATATGCAATAATACTGGCCCTACACCCACCATACTTGGACAACTTCATCTCCTAGTGATGTACATCAATAACCCCTGATCTATATTTGACCTTGACCTACATTTCCTCTTGAATTACTTACTTAATTCTCCTTGGTTAAGGTGTTTAGTCAAGCTTGTTGATGGAATACTCCTGGCCCGACACCAACCATACTTGGACAACTTCATCTCCTAGTGATGTACATCAATAATCCCTGACCTATATTTGACCTTGACCTACTTTTATCCTTGGATTACTTAGTTATTTCCGCTTGGTTAAGGTTTTTAGTCAAGCTTGTATATGGAATACTCCTGGGCCTACAACAACCATACTTGGAAAACTTCATCTCCTAGTGATGTACACCAATAACCCCTGACCTATATCTGACATTGACCTACATTTAACCTTGAATTACTTACTTAATTTCCCTTGGTTAAGGTTTTTAGTCAACCTTGGTTAAGGTTTTTATGCAGGCCGCGGCCACCTTGTTTGTCAAGCTATGTGTACATCGACAACTCTCGTAGTCGAGCTATGCTGTTCTCCTACAGCTCTTGTTAATTTTCACACTGTATCCGTGTCTACGCAATAACTCAAGTTCTACTTCACCGATTGAAACCAAATTCGGTATACATGTTTATCATGGTCAGACAAAGAAGCCTATTGATTTTGAAAAATTTCCGATACTTATCTCCCCTTGGCAGCCATTTTTAATTTTCACACTCTGTATCCTTGTCCACGCAATAACTAAAGTTCTACTTGACCGATCATAACCAAATTCGGTTACATGTTTATCACGGCAAGACGAAGAAGCCTATTGATTTTGAGAACTTTCCGATAACTTATCTCCCCTTGGCGGCCATATTTAATTTTCAGACTCCATATCCTTGTCCACGCAATAAGTCGAGTTCTACTTGACGGATCGTAACCAAATTTGGTTTACATGTTTATCACGTCAAGATGAGTTATCTCCCCTTGTTGACTGGCCTTGCCTCGACGGGCATATATTGTGACCTTCGGCACTCTTGTTTTTATGCCCCCGCTACCGAAAGGTACAGGGGCATATAGTGTTACCGGCGTCCGTCCGTACGTCCGTCCGCCCTGACGGTACTATACTTATGTGGCTAGCCCCACAGGGTTATGGACTTAGTAAAGGTTAGGGTTGGTTACAATTAACCACCTAAAAATTCCTTTTATGTGGCTAAAAATCCTTTTATGTGGCTAATATTTAACATGTGATAAGCCACATAAGTATAGTACCGTAAGAACGTCCGTCCGTACGTCCGTCCGTACCGATATTACAATATTCTTTAGTAACTTCTACATAGCTTCACATATTATGTCAATATTTATACACGTGATACATATGAACATGTCCTACACACTCCACCACCCAGTACTTCGACCTTGACCTTTGGCCTTGACCTTTTCCACTTTAAATGTTTGCTTGGCACTTTGGCACAAATCTACGTGCACGTTTCTCAATCCTACACTAACTTCTCAATACTTTTGCCAATCGCTTAAATATTTATGCACATGATACATATGAACATGCCCTACACACTCCACCACCCAATACTTTGACCTTGACCTTTGGCCTTGACCTTTTCCACTTTAAATGTTTGCTTGGCACTTTGGGACAACTCTACGTGCACGTTTCTCAATCCTACACTAACTTCTCAATACTTTTGCCAATCGCTTAAATATTTATGCATATGATACATATGAACATGCCCTACACACTCCACCACCCAGTACTTCGACCTTCACCTTTGACCTTCACCTTTGACCTTCACATTTTCTACTTTAAATGTTCTCAATCCTACACTAACTTCTCAATACTTTTGCCAATCGCTTAAATATTTATGCACATGATACATATGAACATGCCCTACACACTCCACCACCCAGTACTTCGACCTTCACCTTTGACCTTCACCTTTGACCTTCACATTTTCTACTTTAAATGTTCTCAATCCTACACTAACTTCTCAATACTTTTGCCAATCGCTTAAATATTTATTCACATGATACATATGAACATGCCCTACACACTCCACCACCCACTACTTCGACCTTGACCTTTGGCCTTGACCGTTTCCACTTTAAATGTTTGCTTGGCACTTTGGGACAAATCTACGTGCACGTTTCTCAATCCTACACTAACTTCTCAATACTTTTGCCAATCGCTTAAATATTTATACACATGATACATATGAACACGCCCTACACACTCCACCACCCAGTACTTCGACCTTGAGCTTTGGCCTTGACCTTTTCCACTTTAAATGTTTGTTTGGCACTTTGGGACAAATCTACGTGCACGTTTCTCAATCCTACACTAACTTCTCAATACTTTTGCCAATCGCTTAAATATTTATACACATGATACATATGAACATGCCCTAAACACTCCACCACCCAGTACTTCGACCTTCACCTTTGACCTTCACCTTTTTTACTTTAAATGTTTACTTAGCACTTTGGGACAAATCTACGTGCACGTTTCTCAATCCTACAATAACTTCTCAATACTTTTGCCAATCGCTTAAATATTTATACACATGATACATATGAACATGCCTTACACACTCCACCACCCATTACTTCGACCTTCACCTGTTACCTTCACCTTTTCCACTTTAATTGTTTACTTGCCACTTTGGGACAAATCTACATGCGCGTTTCTCAATCCTACACTAACTTTCACACACGCATTGCTCCAATGGTCCTCTACCGCCCTGTGACAAATCCACATTCGTCCTGCCCCCGCTAAGCACAGGGTCAAGGTCACAGACTTGGTGCGTTTGAAACCTTAACATTCAGTTAAATGGCTTATATTTTGTGTTTCCTTGCTCGGATCTGCTTCACATTTCACACACACATTGCTACAATGCTCCTCTACCGCCCTGTGACAAATCCACATTCGTCCCGCCCCCACTAAGCCCAGGGTCAAGGTGCGTTCAAAACCTTAACGGTCGGGTAAATGGCTTATAATCAAATATGCCTTGTTTTCTTTGGCTGCCAGCGGGGGCATTCGTGTGCCGACAGGCCACATTTGTAGTATTGTAAATATTCAATTCTGATTTTGGGATTTTCCCCTGTACTTGTACAGGTAGTATATGGAATTTAGTACTAAACCCATTGACCCGGCTTTAAAAGACCTTAGCTGTTAATAGGCCGTTAAACCTCAACAAACAAACACCATTAAATAAATACAATCAAAGAGGGAGAATTTCAGCTAAAGAGTGTAATGCCATCAAATTCCTCACAGGTGGCAACAGGTGGGAAAAGACTAATACATACGTGTTGTAGACTTGCAAAATACAGTGGAACCTGTATAAACAATGATTTGTTGCTGCGACTGTAAGAAATTAAGTGTATGAGATTTATACCCAGTGTAGCTTTATATAACTGTTTGATAAAAGAAACTTTAATATTTGCATTTAGTAACCTAGCTTGTTCTCGCGGTAACTAAATGTCTTCTTTAACGGATGGATCTTAACCAAATTCGGAAAACATGTTTATCGTGACATGAGGAAGAGCCATAAAGATTTTCTATATTTTCTTGAGTAAGTTAACTGTTAACTGGCTATGCCTTGATAGGTGTACTGTATATTGTGACCTTCAGCACGTTTTTTGGTGGTCCTTTATTTTTCAACAAAGCCATGTATTCAGCAAGGAGATGATGATCAAGTGGCGACAAAACAATTGTGTATCGAGATGTGGGGTAACAGGATCAATAGATAACACATTGCTAGTTTAGTATGGAACAATATAATGAAATACAATGGAACATGTTAAAATTCACATGATCTTGCATATTGTCTCTGAGTACCATACACACATTGAGAGCCAAAGTTGGACCAAAACGTCAGCCATTTTGAATCATTTAAATTTTCCAAATATAATATCACATCGGTAGCATAATGTATAAAGTAAATATGATCAGTTTTGTAAATTTTAATGATGAATCAGCAAAAATTAGCATCAATGCGTACTACAAAGCAAACTTTGGGGTATGTTATTACTGTTATATGTATTGTTACGTACTGTTGAAGATTTTGTTTACAATAATTACACAAAATACTAGAAGAAATATTAGCAAGAATCGGGTCATAAATTGTATACATAATTGCCCTATGATAAATTGTATACATATAAATTGCCCTATGATAAATTGTATACATAATTGCCCTATGATAAATTGGAAATACCCAGAGTTGAATTTCAAAAGTTTGACCATGTCACTTTTTTTTATCTGAAGCTTTGCAGTGAAACCTATTTAAATTGCACATGGTCTTTCATATTGTGTGGGTGTATGACTATTTATAAAATTCCCAAGAACTTTACTTGTGTTGGGGGCGAAAATGGTGGCCATTTTGAATTTTGTCTATTTTTTTTTTTTCTTCAAATTTATCAACTCGCCGCTCCGTTTTAAATATTAATGTTAAGCAGTATTAAATTCCTGTTTATATGGAATAACTGACTATTATGATAGAACGCCGTTTGTCATGTTTATTTGCAGAACTACATCTTGTGAACATGAATTTTTTGTCAGGCAAGTTGGCGTGATTTGTCCCTTATTTACACATACTATCACTACATTGTTTACACCGGAGTGGAAATTGTGAAGAAGTTTATGTATCATGAAGAGTTCAAATAACGACAAATGCAGATATTACTGGTCCACTGTCGGTGAGTTTACGAGAAATGTAGATGTAGATATTCAAGGAATGTTTTCGGTCGAGTGGCATGTGCTCTATTTTATACATTTAGCATTGACAATTGAATCACTGCCACAGGTGTTTATAGGATACAGGCAGGCAATTGATTTTCCATAGACCTACAATGGTGTCGGCTAATTCTACGCACCTAAGGCTTTCCAAACACATTTAACAGGGCCGTAGCGGCCACCACGGCATTATTATAGACTTTTTTTTTTTTTTTTTTCCTTCAGCTTCATGCGTTGAACATGCAATTTTGAGGTTCTAAGTGGAATTTTTCTCGCTAAAAAGGCTGCCGTGGCATTATTTTACACACCGCTACGGGCCTGTTTAAATGGCATTACCATCTCCATATTCGGTCAAACTTTCCTGAATATTCAACGCAGTTCAAAAACGTTTGTGCAGGTAAAATGTCATAACGTTCTGACGTCAGTAAGTGACGTAAATTGTGTGATGTATGACATCACATGCGTGTTTGCTAGTGGAGCCAGTGGTCGTGTGGTCTGAGGCGTCGGACTGCTTATCTTACGGTCGTGGGTTCGAGCCTCACCGGAGGCGTGCGTTGTGTCCTTGAGCAAGACACTTTATCCATACTGCTTCAGTCCACCCAGCTGTAAATGGGTACCGGCTAAATACCGGGAACATCGATTGTATTTGATTGTATGTACATGTACTTATGAATAAAAAATATGATCCACTGGTGATAAGCCTCAGTATTCAGGGTATACCAGTATACCGGCAAAAGCAAAAAAAAGCTAATGCAACGTCACATTTGTTTTGGCTAATGCTGCGCATCTGGTAGTGTAAACAAAATGGCGAGCAGCATACTGGATCAGCATAGCAAAATTGGTATTCAACTTGAAGCAGAACTATCCAGTGACATCATGGTAGGTTAGTTTCTTCGTTTAACAGTTAATTTACCGTAGTAGGGTCTGAGGATTTTACACATTATTTACTATATTCGGAATAACTTTTTATCAAACATGAATTTGATGTGAATTGCGCGTTAGCTGATGCACAGAATTAGCCGAACTGACAGTACATTCATCCTCGCTGCACGTTTTTCGCTTAATAGGTTGCTCTATACCGCTACACTGCAGCTAATGGTGTCTATTTGCAGAATAAGGTTTCACTTTCGCGCACTAACAATCTCAGAGCTCCAGTTAAGGTGCGTAATTTGGAGGTAAATTTCTTATTTCTCCATCAAAAATAGCAAGTTGGGAGTGCTTTAGAATCGTCTCATGAGACGATTCTAAAGGACTCCCAACTTGCCATTTTAGATGAAGAAATAACAAAATTTAACTACAAGTTGGTCAAATTACGCACCTTAACTGGAGCTCTGAATCTACTCGCGTATATGTACCATCCTAGAGGCTAGACTAACATTGACATTGTTCTGAGCACATGTGATTCTAGCGTGCTTTGAATGGTCTATTATTGTTTGTATATACATGAAACACCTTTCTAAACAATGTACAAAACAATTCAAATGCGCCCGGATATGAATATTATGTAATTATGAAAGGTACAAAACTCACATACGTCACCATTGAAAGAAAAAGCCACATGAAGTCGTCATCGTTACTCGCCTATACAACGTGTTACAGTGTGTAGAAATCGCTGCTTGGGGTGGGTTTTCGGCATAGATTTTACAGTCGCTAATACATTGACATACATGTAAGCTGCACTGAAGTCTCACTAACCTAAATTCGCTTTTTAAAAACAAACGCGTTCACTTCCGCATTTTCAATGAATATTATATAGCCGCCATCTTTAAAAATATCGAATCACGTGACACGCAGTGATTTCGTTGACTAATGGGAAATGACGTCAGTCTCCAGTAACCAACCAAACCAAAGTGTGCACGTGATTGAAATATTTTCGACAGATTTTAAATTATGATCATTGCCCATCAAAAAATAAATACAGAGAATAAATAGTAATGTCCGTCAACATTTTAAGGAAACGCGGTTATCACCGCTGATCTCAGTGTGGAAATTTATGTCTGATATCAAATGTATAATAATGCCAATCAACACGTGGGGTAATGGTGAATGAATGTATCTTTTACCAGAAAATGTCATATCTTCAGAATATACAAAACTATCACATTTTGTGCCTACTGAGTGAGCATGTACCTTTAATATTATATCCTGATAATTCCTCAAATTTCTGTGTGTTTATGCAATTATAATGCCAAAACTGGGGCATTTATTAGATTATGATTATTGGTGTTTAACAGCCTATCTACAGCTAAGGTCATTTAAGGCCAGGCCAACGGGTTGGACTATCCCGTATTAAACCTGTCCATAAAGAGGGAAATTCCCCAAATCAGAATCATATTCCACTGAGGCTTTGCCAAGTTTCTGACACCATATTCTGATCACAAGAGTATCCAATATATGCACTGGTGTGGGACAAGGACATTCCACCCGAGTGTCAGAATATGTTGTGAGAAACGAGGCTTTGCCACATTAGTGGATTATCCTTGTCCACACCATAATTTGTCTTGCCCCTATACAGAACATATGCGCATATTCGAAAATATTTATCTCAGCCAGAATAAGACTCCACTATTTATTCATTGAATTTGTGTGACGTTTGATGTGTCCAATGTGTTCTGACAATTTATTCTATTAATAGGCTACTACTGGCAAGCGTCTGAGGGATGCAGCTGTTGGAACCGTGAAAGGTAGCGCCAAAGCCGACTTGTATTTAGGCCAGAAGCTGCAAGGAAAGTCGCCATATTTGTCAAGCCCTGCCAGAAAGAGGCGTTCCATAGTGACCAGTACACCGATCCATCTCCAAACAAAAAAGTAAGAATTCAATCAATACTGTTGTTGAAAGGGCTTCAGCTTGTATTATATATATGCCCCTCCCCCCACCCCCCCATCTGAGAAAAGGGACCTTACAAGAAATGCGAACGGAGTAGCTCCAGATTAGCGAAATATGAACATCCACACCTTGCAGGTTTTTTTGTATTTTAGTGCGCGAAATGTAAATGATATTACACACACGTTTTTACGTTGATTGAGGTGTAGCTACATGTAGTGCAACATGTTGCCTATAAAGCGGACAACGTGCAGCTAGGTGGCGAGGGGTCGAAACATATCAACATCCAGATAAGGAATTAGTAATTGAGTATTGTCACTCCATCATTTCTGAAGCAATTGGGTATTTCAATATTTTAATTGGGTAAAATAAAATCACACTACTGTTTACACATCAACAGACAGCAATTATTGAATAGTTTGCTTCAAAATAAAAACATGTTTTGGCATTTCATTAGAATTGTCTCCTTGGAGACAATTCTAATGAAATACCAAGATGTGTTATCATGGAAAATAAGAAAAATATGCTATATTTGTGGTCCGTTTATTGCTTTCTGCAGCATGATAAAGGTACCACAATTTTTGTATTGCTTTGTGATACTTCTGATTTCAATTGGGTTTTTGGCAATTTTAATTGGGGACTTAAGCTCTAAGATCATATGGGGCCCTATAACTGAATGGCAAACATTGTAGACCCTGCTCAGACTGTACAGATGTCGTGCAGATTTGATTCGACACAGGTTGGCAATACTCCTGGTTTTAGCACATCAGTAGCCGATTTCACCTACATTGCTAAGCATACTTATCTAGCTAATTATACTTTGAGGGAGTAATCATTTATTTTTCCCGAATTGCACAATTTCATATAGAACTAACCACTGCATATATTTGATTATTAAAAGTTTGCAGAATTATTATACTGTGATGGCTGTGATAATGTAATACATTCAGTATAATAAAAAGTAATAAATTTATCCTTAAATTGAAAATTTCTCGCTCAAAGTGTACTTAGCAAGATAAGTATGCTTAGCAATTTTGGTGAAATGGGCTACAGGTGTTCTCTGCATGTTTCAGAGATGTGCCTGTTAGTGGACATGTACATAGACCGTATATTGTCAGGCAAAATCAACATTCATTGACCATTACCGGACATGTTAAAGGTACATGCCCACTCAGGCACAAACTGTTCTTTATAGGAATTAAATAAGTGTATAATTGTGTCACTATTCCACCAGTTCTAAATATTACGAGTGCCCGCTATACAGATATAATCATTTAGTAATATTTATTTTACTGATAGTGACTTGCGGTGGTATCGGGCTATTTTCATATGCAAATGAGGGATGCTATTTTTTAATTATTAATACCAATTAAATGCATCACATGAAAACATTATATTTTCGACAGATTATAAAGTATGATCATTGCATAAATACCGAAAATAAATAGTAATATCCGTTAATATTTTAAGGAAATACGATTATCGCCCCTGATATCTGTGTGGAAATTTACGTCTGATATAAAATGTATAATAATTACAATAAATATGTTGGGTAATGGTGAATTAATGTTTATTTTTCCAGAAAATGTCTTAGATGATGTCTGAAAAAAATTGGGCCTACTGTCTGTTCCACGTTTTGCTGCCGATGAACATTTGGCCATTAAATACATTAAATCTAAAAACTATTTAAAAGTAAGTACTTTTTCATCAATAACAAAAAAAGTCGCCCTCCCCAAAAAAGAATTATTTGATGAAATTCCATAAAATATTGATTTTATTGTGAAAACAATTTGGAATTGACTCCGAATCCTGGCGAGATAGCTTGATGTAACTTAGAAAACAAATGTTAGATTTTGAAAATCGGTCCACAAATAAAAAATATTTTTAGCCCCCATGTTAAATTCCCATAGGAAAATAGTTTTTTCGCAATAAAATCAATATTTGATGGAATTTCATCAAATATTTTTTTTTGGGGAGGGTGACTTTTGTTATTGATAAAAAAAGTACTTACTTTTAAATATTTTTTAGATTTGATGTGTTTAATAGCCAAAAGTTTGTCGGCAACAAAATGTGGAACAGACGGTAGTCCATCAGCTGCTTCTTTGAAAGTGACGTCTTACCAGACTGACCGGTCTCATCTCATTTATCTAGATGGTGGCTGTACGTTCAAGAGTGACCCAACAGCATTGTGCAAAGATGGCCAGCGATTAAGGTGTCTTTTTAGCATATAATAGGTGTAATATTATAGGAATGAATGGCCTTTTTGTGGAATTTATCGGGGTATAAACTTGGAAAAGTTGCGGGAATACTGGACGAAGGCCGGAAGGCCTCGTCCAGTATTCCCGCGACTTTTCCAAGTTTATATCCCCGATAAATTCCACAAAAAGGCCATTCATTCCTTATAATTCCAGCATTTGAAATCAATTCATCAAAAAAATATGTTTATTTTTCGTTTTCTTAAGAATTATTTTAACTGCGCCTCACGGTTACGGAAAGTAGTTCGGCATGGGAGTTTACTGGGATATAAACTTTGGACAGAGTCTTGCTACGGGCCAATCAAATGTTAGGGAATTGTGTAAATATTTTTGTTCTGGAATTATCATAGTGTATTAAAAAGTTTAATACACTAGTGTAATGAAAATGAGGCATGTAAAGAAAATGTGTTTGGTGATAAAATAGGTGTAATAGAACTGTTTATCGCATGAAAACCTTTTTATGATGTGCTGTAACTTATTTCATAAAAGTAATATGACACGCGTGTAATAACAGCTGGAGCGAATTTGATTGGCTGAATGCATCACCCTAATTACGTATTCGTATTGTGTACTAACGTTGTGCCAAAGTAACAAAAGGAAGACGTTCCTGATGGCGCGACAAAGCAATGTTGTTTTGACTTTGACTTCATCGTGTTTTAAATGCATTAGAAGCATCCGTGACATAAGTAAAATCACTGCAATTGTTAGAAAGCGCTTACAAAGAATGGGAACAATATGGAGTATAGTAATTATAACCGGTTTATTGCTAGTATTAAAACTATTTTTCTCTGTGAAAATAGTCAATTGTGTCTTCTCACTGAACTAGATCGCTGATATCTCCGGGTTTTCTGCTGTTTGGAGCGTGAAGTCATGGGGATTGGTTGTGGCATAGGGTTTAGAACACCTGACTTCTAATCCGGAGGTTATGGGTTCGAACCTCGCTTTAGGCATCAAAACTACTTTCATAGTATTTCCATCCCACTGGTCTTTCGGATAAGACTTGAAACCGATGTCCCATCCCCAAATGACCTTAGCTGTTGCTGGGACGTTAAACACTTTCACTTTCGATTTTTGCCAACATTTGAACACTGGCCGTCGGAGCAAATGATATGGTAAATTTTAAATTTGCACAAGTTTAAATGTGCAAATATTTTAGTCATACAAAGTTTAGTGTTCAAAACAGGTCCATGGACAATCACAGTGCCTTCAAAACTCTTTGCATGCTAGCAGTGAAAACAACATCCAACAACTTATGATTATGTTTCTTATGTCTCTCTGTAAATATGTCCTGGAATTTCCTTAGAATTGCGTCCTTCGGACTCAATTCTAATGAAATTCCAAGACATATTCATGATATTTATTGGGAGAAATCAAATAAAATGTAACAAATTGTTGTCTGCTATTTTTGAACTATTTATAGCCCACAAATTTCCCAGCATGCAAAGAGTTAAGGAATCATATCTTAACAGTGAATCTTACTGGGATTCATATTTGGGAATCAGTGATCCGGTGTAATAAGAGTGCCTGGCACCAGATCAGCACACTGTCTTTCTATGATGAAAGTTTGTATTGTAAGTTCAGTGCTGAATGTACAGTGCATTTCCGTCTGGATCTGACCTTGCTTGTGTAATGACATTAACCCATTAAAGACGAGATACAATTGTGGTAGTATGAAACTTTTATGAGAAAAAAATCACTATTTTTTTTATTTCATCTCAAAAGTATATGTTGTTACCACTCATTTGAACCGTCTCGACGAGACGGTTCAAATGAGTGGTAACAACATAAAAAATTATACCTTCATGGAGAAATCAACAAAATAATTATATTTTTTTACAAACATTATTGTATCCTTAGACTGAAATGGGAATGGGTTAAACAATGCTGATCAGCTGGGGGCTGTTTCACTAAACTTCGTACAACTAAAATGTTCTTAAGTCCAAATTTAGGATTGTCTGGAAATTTCAATTGATGTATTTACATTTATTGCTCAATATATGTCTAATAATTGTGTACAAGAAAACATTGTTAATGTGAAATTCACAGACTATCATAATTTTGCACTTGCGAACATTTTAGTCGTACAACGTTTAGTGAAACGGCCCCCAGGTGTCCAAATAAAGTTTGTGTGATAAGATTTTCTTTCATTAGTCACAGAGTACCTGTACCATCAAAACATTAAAGTTGTACACTTGGTGCTTTGGCCATCATGGGTATCGAGACAGGACATACCGTAAAGATTCTAATAGACGCCCATGTTCTAATAGACACCCACTCACCACTTTTTACGTTGAAAATGACCAATTTTTTGGCTGATTGTCACGAAATTTGTGCCTCTAATAAACGCCCAGTACTAACTTGAAGCAAGATCGGAGCCAATTGTCCAACTTGATTTCTTTTCTTTCCAGTATTTCGAGGCAACTTCCTTGAAAATCGGGAAAAAAAACATAATTGCTACTTTCACTTTCAAAAGCGGAAGCGAAATTCGACTTTTTCCGGTGTCACAGTAAATTCCTCATCGGCAGTAGCTATTTGCATGGACACAGGCCGATCAGAATTTACACTGTTACGGAGACACCATTTTCAAAGCATCTCAAACCAATCTCGTATAATATGGGTGAAACTGATATCATGTTGGATTGTTGGCTGATATTTCCTAGGAGATGAGCAAAAATAAATTTGTCTTGTTCTGCACGTGGCCGCGGGCCAAAATTAATTGCACTGATACGGACCGAAACGTCCACGGTCCAAAACGGTGACAGTCCGAAATGTCCGTAGGCGTAAATCTGATCAGCATTAATGATTGACGCTGTATTGATATATACATTACCAGTATTTAAAAAAATTTCCCGAGTGTAGACTAAAGTGGGCCGAAACGTCTTGGTCCAAAATGTCCATGAACTGACAGACAGTACAATCAAGTCCGTCAGACGTTTGAGGGTAACGTCACTTTGTTATGTTTTTGTTCAGATAGTACGAAAATCATATATTTTTATAATTTTCCCTTCGCTGAATAACACTTGCCTCTATTAAACCCAGGACTTCGGAGCCAGTGGTGATTCTAATAGACGCCTGGGCGTCTATTAGACTCTTTACGGTACATGTAAATACATGTCTGTGTATGGAACACTGTTTTACTATTTATACCTAAAGATATATCTGATGAACTCTAGTAGACAATCTTAATTCTTATACATGTATACTATATGGGTCCAGTGATATCTACTTAACCCTTGCTACGCTGAATTAAATGTTGTCGTCTGCTGGAAATGTTTTATTTTCAATATTTCTCGACAAAAACCTGGTTTTGACAGCACATGAGAATCGTCTCCTGTGGAGACGATTCTCATGTGCTGTCAAAACCAGTTTTTTGTTAAGAATTAAAGCAAAAGTGAAAAACAGCAGACAGCAATTTCCGTCAACAGTGTAGTAAGGGTTAAGTTTATCACATAAGCATACATGTATTTTACATAAGTTATAACGGGTCTTATAAACACCATGTACACATATAAGATATGTATAGTAAAGTTTTTAATATATCTACTGTACTATAAATGATATAAGTACATGTATAGTTGATACAAATGTATTTTTTTAAATACATATAATATAACTGTTTTAACCCTTACTACGCTGAATTAAATGCTGTTGTCTGCTGGAAATGTTTTATTTTCAATATTTCTCGACAAAAACCTGGTTTTGACAGCACATGAGAATCATCTCCACTGGAGACGATTCTCATGTGCTGTCAAAACCAGGTTTTTGTTAAGAATTAAAGCAAAAATTAAAAACAGCAGACGGCAATTTCCGTCAACAGTGTAGGAAGGGTTAACATGGTAATGAAGATATCTACAAAAATGTGTAAGATATGTACTAAAGTTTATTGGATATCGTATAAACTATATCTACTAAATTGCATAAACTGTCTTACAGTAAAACCTCATCAACCTCGACACCCTGAAAACCTCATTATGTTTAAGTTTGATTGATTTAAAGTAATATATATCCTTGAACCCATTATAAATGTAGTATGATTAGTACTAATCCTACTACTTGTTGGGAGTGGGCCAGGCTAACTAACTGATGTGGTGAGCACCTGGCACCTGTAGCCTATTTCATCAACATTGCAAAGTATACTTTACTAGCAAAGTATATTTTGAGGGAGAAATTTTCAATTTTTAGCCAGGTTTTTTGAAAAAAAATCCAGGCTATTGGATTGGCGAAAGCCGGGCGTGCGGGCGGGCGGTGGGCGGGCGGGCGGCGTCCACAATCAATGTTAAGTTTTCGTGTTTAAGTTTTCGCGTTTTCAATGTTAAGTTTTCGTGTTTATGTCCATTTCTTTGGTACTGTACCACCTAGGACCACCAAACTTTCACAGCTTCATAATCAAGGGGTGCCCACCACATATCACTATCCAACATGTTACTTTTTTTTTAACTTGACCCATTTTTTTCCACGCAATCGACTTAGCCATTTTCAATGTTAAGTTTTCGCGTTTTCAATGTTAAGTTTTCGTGTCCATTTCTTTGGTACTGTACCACCTAGGACCACCACACTTTCACAGCTTCATAATCAAGGGGTGCCCACCACATATCACTATCCAACATGTTACTTTTTTTTTAACTTGACCCATTTTTTTCCGCGCAGTCGACTTAGCCATTTTCAATGTTAAGTTTTCGCGTTTACAATGTTAAGTTTTCGTGTTTAAGTCCATTTCTTTGGTACTGTACCACCTAGGACCACCAAACTTGCACAGCTTCATAACCAAGGGGTGCCTACCATATACAACTATCCAACATGTGACCATTTTTTTACCTTCACCTATTATTTCTACGTAATTGACTTAGTCATTTTCAACGTTAACTTTTTAACGTACGTTAAATTTTTTGGTTAAAACTTTTTTGTTATACTATATCTCTGCAACTGCTTCGCCCATTACCTTGAAACTTCACATGGGTGTTATCATCGTCCATATTTTCACTCTAACCCCCAACCGTGCGGCCCCTGTGCGCAATGTCAAGGTCAAATTACTTTGAATTTATTTGTTAAAGTTTTTTTGTGTACTATATCTCTGCAACTGCTTCACCCATTACCTTGATACTTCACATGGGTGTTTATCATCATTGTCGCACCCGCTTGCGGAAAGCGCGATATCGTCGACATTTTGGCATACGTCCGTCCGTCCGTACGTCCGTGTGTCTGGTTAAAGTTTTTTCGTTAAAGTTTTTCCATCTACTATATCTATTTTTTTAGTGTCCATGCCTCGCCCCAAGGCGCGACATGCAGGCCACGGCCATCTAGTCTACAAAAAGTGGGTATAATTATGTTATCCAAGTGTCCATGCTTGGAAAAAACCTGGCCTTCGTGGCTTTGCCTCGTTTCTTGTTTTAAAAATTTATTAATTTTTTAGCCAGGTTTTTTGAAAAAAAATCCAGGCTATTGGATTGGCGAAAGCCGGGCGGGCGGCGGGCGGCGGGCGGGCGGCGGCGGGCGGCGGGCGGCGTCCACAATCAATGTTAAGTTTTCGTGTTTGAGTCCATTTCTTTGTTACTGTACCACCTAGGACCACCAAACATTCACAGCTTCATAATCAAGGGGTGCCCACCACATATCACTATCCAACATGTTACTTTTTTTTTAACTTGACCCATTTTTCCGCGCAATCGACTTAGCCATTTTCAATGTTAAGTTTTCGCGTTTTCAATGTTAAGTTTTCGTGTTTAAGTCCATTTGTTTGGTACTGTACCACCTAGGACCACCAAACTTTCACAGCTTCATAATCAAGGGGTGCCCACCACATATCACTATCCAACATGTTACTTTTTTTTTAACTTGACCCATTTTTTCCGCGCAGTCGACTTAGCCATTTTCAATGTTAAGTTTTCGCGTTTACAATGTTAAGTTTTCGTGTTTAAGTCCATTTCTTTGGTACTGTACCACCTAGGACCACCAAACTTTCACAGCTTCATAACCAAGGGGTGCCTACCACATACAACTATCCAACATGTGACCATTTTTTTACCTTCACCTATTATTTCTACGTAATTGACTTAGCCATTTTGAACGTTAACTTTTTTATCGTACGTCTGGTTAAATTTTTTGGTTAAAACTTTTTTGTTATACTATATCTCTGCAACTGCTTTGCCCATTACCTTGAAACTTCACATGGGTGTTTATCATCGTCCATATTTTCACTCTAACCCCCAACCGTGCGGCCCCTGTGCGCAATGTCAAGGTCAAATTACTTTGAATTTATTTGTTAAAGTTTTTTTGTGTACTATATCTCTGCAACTGCTTCACCCATTACCTTGATACTTCACATGGGTGTTTATCATCATTGTCGCACCCGCTTGCGGAAAGCGCGATATCGTCGGCATTTTGGCATACGTCCGTCCGTCCGTACGTCCGTGTCTGGTTAAAGTTTTTTTGTTAAAGTTTTTCCATCTACTATATCTATTTTTTTAGTGTCCATTTAGTAGCAAGTCGTGGAATTTCTCATTTATGGTAACCCAACAACATGTATTTAATATGAATCAGTAAAGTTAAGCAAAACAAAATAGCTTGGCATGTAACAGAATGCCGTGTTTTACCAAATGTACCAAACATCGTTATAAAGCTACATTTAATTAATAGCACAGCCTCCAAAAATATGGGCGTAACGGCAATGATTATGTAACGGTAATGACAAAACGTAACGGTAATGACTTTCCATTTATTTAAAATACTAATACAGCATATATAACAAACATATTTATACTTTGAATATGCTGTACAATATAACTTCAAGTTAGTGTTTACTTTTAATGTGATTGCCAATAGAAACCCACACTCTTTGAAGGTGTGTCTGTTTTTTGTTGTTTCAGAGCTTTTACTAATTAAATCCCGATATATAAATGTTGTAGGTCTGAATAAATGTGCCATTACTGACCGACAACTGATGGGACCTGGTTTATATCTAATTGACGCATCAACTTACTGGTTAGTATGGTAATTTATCATTGCCGTTACACGATCGTCATTACCGTTACACAATTTTGTAACGGAAATGACCGTAACGGTAATGATTTTTCTTTAAAAACTCCCATTTTTCACCCCTCTGTATACAACGCATCATGAAGGTAGAATATGCAAAGGCAACGTTGTAAGTGTGTCTATCTACCCGGCCATTTTGGTTTCAGTCGACCTACATACATATGGACGTGTATAAACCCTGAACGGTAATGATGCATGTAATGTGTAACCTTACAATTCCGAATACAGACCAGCCTCGTTTTCGGCAATGACTTAAGTTGTGTTACCACCGTGTTTATTTATAAATCGGGCACCCATAAACAGTGTTCATTGCATTAGTAGCTGAGAGTAGGAAAGGGAGGTTACTCTGATTTTACATTTTTTGTTCAGCGTAACAGTAATGATTCGATTTCGCGAGACAGATACATTAACGTCAGTATTTTTGACAACAAAAGGCAAATTTATTGCAGAATAAGTTTACCGGTAATGTCAATGTTAAACTATTTTAATTCAGATGCAATGTATAGTAAAGTACAATTGGACAAGATTTGAGAATTACGGGCTTGTGAACTGTGCTGATTGATGATCGGGACATGCCCATTTGGTTTTTATTTTTTGTGACACCATACGTTATGCAAACAACAGAAAAATTAATAACTAAACACACATAACAAGAATTGTAAATACTGTTTTCTTAATGGATTGGTATATACATAGTTTCTTTACTGAAAAAAATATAATTTTCCTTATAAATTGTGTGATTTGTCAGTAAATTACACCGGGACACCAGATGTACATAAAATATAGAATCACTGATATATGGAATGACCAGTTTGTTTATTATACAAACATTATGTTACAAATCCGTCTCAAATACTGTCGAGTAAAATAAACAATCTTCCTGATCCAAATGCCATTTATGGCTCTGAATGTCATATTTTTGCAAAACTATAGCTACTTCTTCCATAATCGGCCCCTTGTCCGCAGCAAATAACATGAATCTCGGTTTCTTACTTTCAACATCCATTCGCGCCAACGCACGCACAATGTGAATTGTCATATGACGTTCCAAAGACCGAACATCAGAACCAAATATATCAATGATATTGTGTTGAATGCCGTTGCTTATATATAAAGGCGTGTATGCCGACAATAGACCGCTCACTCTATCATTTCCAGCACGAATACTTGAGCAATATACAGTGTTCCATTGGCGAAGCAGCATGATGTTGCCTTCTATTAATCTATAAGGAATCCAATTACACAGCAGGCGATCCCCAGTAAATAAGTACTTCCGCAATGCTGTGTTCGAGAAATAATGCCGCAGGTCGTTGTCCGTAACAGGCGACACATCTAGTCTGTCTTCTTTAACACATTCCAACTTGTCCTTGGTAACTGTGTCAAGTTTGACCACGACCATTTGCTGAAATGGACAGAAGTTTGAAATGTTACGTTTTTATTTATCCATTTGAGATAAGCATACACAGAAAAAATTCCATAAAGCGGTATATCAATTCATATACATTTTGCACATGACGGTGGGTGTTGAAAACAGTGAACAAACAATTATTCATGCTGGGGCTTTCAAATTCATTGGCGTTTATGTTATAAGACGAATTCTTGTGTTTTTTTTTTTTTTTTTTGTTACTTATTTCCGAGTTGTTTATTTCATTCTGGTTTCGCCGTACACTGCTAGACTTAGAGTGCATATTGGGGCCTGTAAAATTATTATTAAAGGTGTACGCTTGCCTATTTTATACTGTTTTAAATGGTTACAGTTTGTCTTACTTGGTCTATTCGGTCTCGTCTGTGTATACTATTTCTTGTTTATAGTTTATTAATTGTCACTTATTTTATTACTTATAAAATGGACATCAATTCATATCGTCTAAATGTCGCTCAAAACATCGATGTACGGTATGTGTATTTGATGTGTACCTAATCATAATGATATATAAGTACAGTACAATGACAGTTATAATATTTATGTATCGCCAAAATTAATTGTACAGTTTAAAGAAATACTTGTATCTGTATAATACGATAATTAAGCTATTACGAGCTTACCTTTGTGCATACTGTAGCCTATTTCATCAACATTGCAAAGTATACTTTACTAGCAAAGTATACTTTGAGGGAGCAATCATTGATTTTTCCGAAATGCATTATTTCATGCAGAACTAACGATTGTGTATATTTGATGATTAAAACTATGCAGAATTATTATACTGAATTTATTACATTATCACAGCCATTAAATGGCTGTGATAATGTAATAAATTCAGTATAATAAAAATTAATAAATTTTTAAAAAAATTGAAAATTTCTCCCTCAAAGTATACTTTGCTACTAAAGTATACTTTGCAATGTTGATGAAATGGGCTACTGGTGTTTTAGACTGGAGATATGATGTGGTTTGCACCTTTTTATCCATGCTGCAGCTGTTTGCAACGACAATCTCCCGCACACATCCAGCATGTCGGCCAAGTTCCCGACAATGACCTATTAACGCCTTGAACACCCCTTTGCCTTCGACGTGTTCGCTGACGCGGCCGCCCTGTACCACTGTAGCCTATTTCATCAACATTGCAAAGTATACTTTAGTAGCAAAGTATACTTTGAGGGAGAAATTTTCAATTTTATGATAAATTTATTAATTTTTATTATACTGAATTTATTACATTATCACAGCCATTATGGCTGTGATAATGTAATAAATTCAGTATAATAATTCTGCATACTTTTAATCATGAAATATATGCATTTGTTAGTTCTATATGAAATAATGCATTTCAGGAAAAATAAATGATTACTCCCTCAAAGTATACTTTGCTAGTAAAGTATACTTTGCAATGTTGATGAAATAGGCTACTGGTATGATCCCCCTTCGTCCAACAATGACATCACTAGGAATCCAGCCTAAAATACATTTGGTAAACTATGAAACAAACTATAAGTGTAAAATAACAGAGACAGTATCATGAGTATGCATATTGTTCTTTAAATATTAAATATATTCTAGAAGCTATGATCCCACAATTAATCTTCCTGTTACTACATCTCCATGCTGTGCATGCGTATGTGTGTGTGTTTGATTGACACTTCCAGAACATTTATGTGTGTTGTTGCAGCACACATTGTTGTGTTGCTTTCTTCCGTAGACAGTGTAGTTCACAGTGTCATATATATAATACTGCATACTGAAGGTTCTGTGATCGCCGGAGTACGTTTACTATTAAATAAGTGTTGTTTTTTTT